>JAJIBD010023084.1:0-248577 GCA_021461705.1 Cryptotis parvus | reverse complement strand
AATCAAACATTAGGCCAGCGAAAAGTATGTCTCTGCTATCCAAAGGCTTAAAGGAATAGAAAGGAGCTATGTAAATATCTTAGGAGTTAAACATGTAGAAGGCAAGTAGGCATGAAATTAATAATCATTTTCAAATGCTAACATTAAATTCATTTTAAAACCTGATTTTAATTAAAAAAGTAGCAAGAGTATTTTGCACAATTAGGTAATAATGGAAACTTGGTAAAATACCTATTAATAAAATGTAGCAAAGTGAATATTTTTTAAAATTGAGCATTAAAAACCATTAAGTTTAGATAAAGTTATTCTAATACGATGAGGAAATTATCTGACAAATTTGACAAAAAGAATTTATTTGGAAATGGCAAAGTAAAGTAGAACAAGAAATATAATTAGGAGCAGTACTGACAGTTCAGTTCTTTTACCAAATGTACTTGGATATTCTGCAAATTAATTCTATTCACATTACTAAGGATAAAGATTTTAAAATAATCTGAAATATTAAAGTGGAAAAGATATTGATCACCATACAGTGGCTAAATTTATGAGCTGGAGTTGGAAAAGATCAATTTTCCTGTCATACTAATCAGGTTCTCATTATGCTGTCTAGTCCTTTGTATGGTACTGAATGGAACTTCCATTTAGCAGACAGTGCCCTCACCTGTCATGGATGTGCTTCTAGGAATTCCATTCAGGCTTTATATCACATACTCTTTACTCACAGTAGCCAGAGACATTGTCTTAGTTTATAAAGTCCTCTGTTAAAAAAAAGTAGAAAAATTTCTCAGAATAAAATTTAAATTCCTGATTCTGATTTATTTCAAACCACCTTTACAGCATCTTTCTACTTATGCCTCCTCGCTTATTCACTACCCAATCCAGTCATTGACATTTCTTTTGCTGCTCTGTAAATATGCTAATAAGCAGGTTTCTAATAGTATCATCAGGCTTACTAACCCTGTGACATATCTTCTTTCAATATTCTCATTGACCCTTCCATTTCAGATTGTTTCAGATTCCTCATGACCAAGCTATCTAAGACAGAATTTCAATTTAATGCATCTCATTTTTTGGCAACATTTATTTCCATTAGGCATTAGAGTCTATTTGTTCTTTTGAAGTTCCTATTAATAGTCTCCTTTGCTCTGATATATATTGCCTGAAAAAAGATGCCTTTGTCTTATCCAATATTAGTATCATGTGTTTATCAAATAATGGATGAAGTAAATAAGTAAACAGTAAACTAATGTGCAGAGTTAAAGCTTGAGGAACTCTAAAAGCACATAGAAGAAAAATCTTTCTCTAGATCCTATACATGTCACCATTAATGTGATATTTTGACCCAAGAAACGAAGTATACAAGATTTATGATTTTCTTCTACTTTATGCTTTTGGAATATTTCTTTTTCACACTATGGGAAAGTGTCCTGAATGGAAGATTTTATGGAAAGAAATAGAGACAAGAATATAAGTGGCATATCTTTCATGATGAGGGAAACAAATTGCAATTGTGAATGATAAGAGGAAATGTGAAGATAGCCAGCTACAAAACATTTTGTGCTTGACAACTTACAAATGTAGTTCTTTTCTTCTGATGGGGTTCTGGAAAAGTAGAACATAGACGAATATTGTAGCGAAACACATACCCTGTGCCACACTATGTTGATGTGGCTCGGGAGAGATGCTGATGCCGCTGGTGAAGTTGGATCTTGAGCGGGTAGAACAACCATGAAGAAGGTCAAATAGAGCACACACAAAGTAGGTGGAGTGAGCATCTACAAAGAAATATCCACGAACCACTTGGGGGAATTGCTCCCTTTTATTAGGGGATATTTAATTTGGGGGAAAGTAGGGTGGGAACTTCACATCAGTCAATCAGGTAGCAGGGTGGGGTCTCTGTGAGCCAATCATGCAGGGTGACTTCTGGGATTAAAATGTAGGGTGACTTCTGGGCAGGGTATTTGCTTAATCCTAAACAGGTAAGGTGGTGTTCTGTACAAGGTATGTATATAACTACAGACCATTTGAATAATGACTAAGAAGTGAGATGGTAGGCCCCAGAGATAAAGGTGGACATAACTTCTAAGGGAAGAAAAAAAAACTATGTACATGACTTATAGGAAATAAAAAAACTACCTGCACACTTCCAGTTGTAGCTAAGATTATGCTTCAAATAAATTTTTTATAGAGTTGAACTAAATCAAGTTTGATTATCTTGGACATTCCATCTCGATGGCCTAAAGACCTGGTTTAAGTCTATTATCCAATGAGTTTTCCTACCTGACATTCCCTGAGCAATATGTCTTAGTTCTTCATTATGAATTATACCTTCAATGCACACGGCTAACTCCACTGAAGAACATATCCCATGTTTATTCTTAAGAGTACTACATAAGCTATTTTTCACTGAAACTCTCATCTAATGATTCCCAGTGGCAAATTAATAAAAACAATTAAGATGTATTGGCAGGTATTGGGGTTCAGCAAGGTCCCTAGTGCATTCAGGGCTGATGACCATCCCCTCATCCCACTCCCAATCAATGGACAAAGGATCAGGACCACAGACTCACTGGTAATCAGGAGCAGTTTAATTCACATGAATCCAGCTAGTTGTAGTTATATTATAAGTGGTAAACAGTGAACAGATGTAAATCCTCTTCCTTTGGGGGACAATCTTCTAGGTGATTCACCTAAGGGCGGGATTCCACATTGAGGAGTTTATCATTTCCTTTACCAGTAATCAGTAAACAGTCCTATTAAATTTAGCTCTCAATTCAATTTCTAGTCATTCTTGTATAAACCCAGTAAGAGATATAGACTTTTATCATACCCTCTGGATTAAGCTTAAAATGGCCTTTCTGGACTCATGACAAAGAATGGCTTTTTGAAAACAAAGAAAATGGGATAATGGGAGGATAAAGCCTTCTCAAAGAATCAGTTGAAAAATTATAATTATAAAGTATTTATTAAGATATTGTTTAAATATTATTTACTTGCTTAAGACTACAGCTCAGTTATTTTTTAAAGCAGATTTTAAGAATTAAGTACTGGCTTCTATCAGGGCTTACTCTTCGTTCTGCACTATGGAATCATGTCTATAGTGCACTCATGGGACCACATGGGATGTTAGCTATCAAACCTGGGTCAGCCACATGCAAGTCAAACACCCTACATACTGTACTATCTCTCTGGCTCCAAATTTGAATCTTAAAAAGTAATGGGGTGGGGGCTGGAGCTATAGCACAGTGGATAAGGCTTTTGCCTTGCACACTCCCTACCCAGGTTCGATCCCTGGCATCCCATATGGTCCCCCGAAAGCACCACCAGGAGTAATTCCTGAGCAAAGAGCCAGGAGTTACCCCTGAACATTGCTGGGTGTAACCCCCAAAAAATAATGGGGTGGCTATTGTATACAGTGCCACAGTAGAATATACAATTGTCAAAATATGGAAACAAACCAGATGAACAAAGGACAAGATAAAAAAAAAAGCATATCGGAACATATGTGGAACATAAGCAACGGAATACTACTCAGCCTTAAGAAAAGATGAAGTCAAGCATTTTGCTGCCATGTGGACTACAAATTGATCTGAATAGTATCATGTTGGTGAAATTAGACAGAAAAATAAAGGAGCACACTCAGACTTCTCTCATATGTGAGATTTAAAGAAACCTTGTAGGGGAATAGCAGCAAATACCCTATAGCAAATGAAAATGAAGGGCAAGAGAGTGAATGGGGACTCTAGAACTAGTTCATTTTTCATGAACATAGTTTTGCTGATATTCAGCTGTAGATCTATCTTTCCACATTCTCAGTCGAAGTAAGCCAGCATTTGTGCCTCTTGGCTAATGATTTGTGTTGTTAGAACAATGTCATCAGCGAAGCAGAGATGGTGTAGTTGCCGACCATCTATCTTTACTCCCATTCATTCCCATTCTAATTGTCACTTAATGTTCTCAGGGTGGTGCTGAAGAGTTTTGATGAAATGGTATCTCCCTGCTGAATCCCTCTTTGACATCAATGATCACTTCCTTGTAGAATGGTGAGATCCTGGTGGTGAATCCGTAATAGAGCTCATGAGGATCTTGATGTATTGGATTTGAATGCCCTGTTTGGCTAGGGCTTCAATGACCACTTCATCTCAACAGAGTCAAAGGCTTTCTTTAAATCAATGAACGTTAGACAGAGCTGCATCTTGAACTCCCCACAAACCTCAATGAGCTTGTGTACCGTGGTGGATATGGTAGATTGTGCTTAATCCTTTTGGGAAGCCAGCTTGCCTGCATGGTTGTCCTTCATCTACAGTTCTGCCCATCCAGTTCAGGATGACTCGAGTAAACAGATTATAGATGATGGACAACAGGCAGATGGGATGATTGTTGCCAATGTCGTTTATGTCTCCCTTCTTGACAAGTAGAACTATCCTACTGGTTTTCCATGGGAGGGCACCTTGCATTCAGACAGGTAGCATGTGAAGAGCTGAGCCAGTGTATTGATGAGCACTGACTGCAGATTCTTCAGGTGTTTGGGGTTGACTTTGTCTGGACCGGATGCTGTTCACTTCTTTACCAATGAAATGGCATGTCAAATTTCAGAAGGGAGAACGTTGGGAACAACATACCCATCCTGAGGAATTTAGTATGTGGGCAGGTGGACATGGCTATCAAAGAGATCCGAGTAGAAGCCATGGTGGATTCCAAAGAGGAATCAAAAGAGCTATGCTTGGAATATCATACCTCACTCAAGTGAGAGAAGGAATCCGGAGTTCTGACCTCCATTGATGATCCAGAGTCAGGGATGCTGTCTATTTGCCAAGGCGCTGAAAATCAGACGGACTGGACATGTAATGCAATTTCGAGACGACTGCTGAACTAGAGCCATTACCAACTGGATCGCATGGGATGTCAAAGATCACATGGCCACCCACCTACAAGATGGTGGTACTTCTTCTTCAAGACCCTGAATGAACAATTTAAGGCTCTTCGTATTCCCGAAGCAATCAGATGTCATTGGGCTATACTGGCACATGAAAGGATCATGAAAACATTATTGGTGCCCGCTAAAGCAAATTGATGTATAAGGGGATGTCAAGTGATCAAATGATCATATATTAGCTGTATATTTGTACCTCTTTTTAAGCAAAGTACAAATGTCCTTTAATTATCTTCACAGTTTTATGTTATATTAGAACCTTAAACATTAACACAGATTTAAAAGACAAAGAATTTATTTCATTTATATAATGGCATATTTGTAAAGACAGTTGACCACAGTACAGAGAACTTGGATTCTGCCATTTTGCTATAATCTTTAAATTGGTTTTTAACCCCTCTTTATGTGGTTATTATAAAATTATGAGACTATTTTAAAGCAACATATAAAAACACATCGAGTAACTGGTTCTTTTTTTATCTATGAACCTGTCTGTGTCTTAGTTTGTCTTCACAATGTCAAATGATCAGTAATAGCTACTTCATAAGAACCTTTCAATTTATAGATCGTATATTTTCTTAAAAGGCCAATATACAAATTTTATTTGATTAAAGAACTGTGATTTTCTTAGCTAACTAATATCAATTTATTCAGTCTGTCTTTCATACTTTATATCCAGACCAGATGTCAAGTTTGATGATGACAATTCAATTAAACTTCCTCGTCCAACAGTGACATGTACAAACATTTTGGGAATTTATTGCAGTTGAAATAAAAATTGCCTCTGCAGTAAACAGCTATAGGAAAAGAAGGAAAAATCACATCTAAAGTTTGACAGATTATGGAAAATGAAATTTAAAAGTAAATACAGCTTTAGTTTAATTAAATAATCAACTGTGGTCTCATCTAAGTATGCAAGTAAACTCATTTCTAAAGATGTTGATTTGCTTACTCAATATAAGTATAAAGTGATTGAAAACATACCAGTGAAAAGAGGAATATTAAATATTACCAACATAAAAATGAAACAACACTAATTCTTATAATTATAGTTTCTCTGGATATAGGATCTTATGAAAGACCCTCGCTTTTTTCTTTTTATATCCTAGATACATTTTACGTATTTTTACTTTAATGATAATTACCAAAAGTGGCTCCTAAAATTATTCATATTTTAACAACTTGGTAATTTATTTCCTTTGATACTCGGAATGAAACAAGGAATATTCTAGAAGAGTGGGGGAAAGGAAGTTGCACCCAGACACTGTGAGGTAATCTATAAATACTTACTTGAGTATTATAAATACAGAGAAAAAATTCTTTTTATAAAAAAAAGCTTTATTTATGACAGGGAAGATATGATAATTACAATAAGAAGATTCCTCCTGGAACTGCACAGGAGGGAAGACAGCGGCTTGGAATGCTTTCAAAAGCATCGAAGAAATAACTAAAAGGACAAAGAACCTCTGATTCCCGGAAAATCTCTTTGACTCCACTTTTCTCCCTGCATTAACATATGCCTCAGAGACCTTGGCCCTACAAAAGCAGGATAAGAATATACTCGGGTCTCCCAAAAGAGGAATCGAAAGAGCTATGCTTGGAATATCACACCTCACTCAAGTGAGAGAAGGAATCTGGAGTTTCCGACCCAGGGACGCTATCTTGTTTGCCAAGGCATCTAAAATCAGATGGTCTGGACATGTAATGCGATTTGGAGATGACCGCTGGACTAGAGCTGTTACCAAGTGGATCCCACGGGATGTCAAAAGATCACTTGGCCGCCCACCTACAAGATGGTCAGACTTCTTTGTCAAGACCCTGAAGGAAAGGTTTGAGTCTCTTCATATTCCTGAAGCAAGCAGATGTCATTGGGCTACACTGGCACATTATAGGGTCAAATGGAAATGTAACTAGCGCCCGCTCAAGGAAGTCGATGAACAATGGAATGTCTAGTGATCTAGTGACAATAAGATTCAAGCATAAAATAAATATAATACAATATAATTTCAATTCCAGAGTTGAAATTTTTGGTAAATAAAAATAGGCAGTATACTATATTGTATTAACTCATTTCCATTTCTTTATTTACATAAGTTAAAAAAAACATAGCGCTCAATCATCATCAGTTTACTTATTGGTTTATTTTCTGATAATTCTGCCATTGATTTAGATTTTGTTGGACCCAAAAAATATGAAATCCATTTGTTATATGCCTGCCAAGAGAGCAGGCTGGGGATGGGGGGTAACCTGGGAACATTGGTGGAGGGAAGGGGACATTGGTGATGGACTGGTGTTGGATTATTGTATGTAGGAATTAGCTGCATTACAAACAACTTCATAGATCATGGTGTCTTAATAAAAGCAAACATGAACTTCTTTGTAATTGTATATCTCACATGGTATAATAAAATTTAAAAATAATAATACAATAAAATATTTTTGGACACCAAAAAAAAGTATAAAGGAAAAAAAAGGACAGCACATAGGCTCATGTAGTGCTGTGCAGAGCATTTAAAGAGCTCAAGATGGGCTGATGGAGGCATGGAATAATCACCCCTGTATACATTATTTATTTATAATTCTACCATTTTTAATATTATTGGGCTGAACATAGGACATAGATAATATTCAGCTCTCTTCTTACCTATTAAAATGGGGAAATTACATGGTTCAGTCTTATAAGCTAGCCAACTAGAAGTCTAAGTAGACTAAGCCTGGCCTTTCTTTTTTCTTTGAACTTCAATTTTGTTTTCTAAGGGATATCCCAAGAGACCAGGCTAGCAATTCAGTGCAAGGTTCTGAGGATGTGGTAAAGCTCAACCCTGCAGTGTTTGGGATTATACATGCCACCCAAGTGGTGCTCAAACACCTCTAGGTCCTGAAAGGTTGGATAGATAATTTGGTGCTGGGAATTGAACCAACTCAGCCTTATGTAAGGCATGCGCTTTAGCTGTTATCTCTCCAGCTTGAGCTTGGCCTTTAAATTTATTTATTTTTTATTTATTTATGTTTTATTATACCGCTTGATCACTTGAATCCAGTTATTCATTCATTTACTCGAGCGGGCACCAGTAGCATTTCCATTTCACCCTATCATATGCCAATGTAGCCCAATGGCATCTGGTTGCTTCAGGAATATGAAGAGCCTCAAACCTTTTCTTCAGGGTCTTGATGAAGAAGTCTGACCATCTTGAAGGTGGGTGGCCAAGTGATCTTTTGTCTCCCATGGGATCCAGTCAGTAACAGCTCTAGTCCAGCCGTTGTCTCGAAATCTCATTACATGTCCAGCCCATCTGATTTTCGATGCCTTGGCAAACGAGACAGCATCCCGGATTCTGGAATAGTGATGGAGGTCGGAACTCTGGATTCCTTCTCTCACTTGAGTGAGGCGTGATATTCCTAGCATAGCTCTTTCCGGGAGAGACCCGATTAGCATTCTCATCCTGCTTTTGTAGGGCCCAAGTCTCTGAGGGGTATGTTAATGCAGGGAGAACAGTGGAGTCAAAGAGATGTGCCCATAGGCAGAGGTTCTTTGTCTTTTTAGCTATTTCTTCTATGCCTCCATTTATATCAATGAATCAGAAGTGAAGTCATGAATAATATAAGCTATAGTATGATGGTTGCATAACACTAATTAATTTGAGAGCTTATATGCTAATATTAACAGAAAAATAAGCATAAAATGAAGCTATAGTATAGGAAATAGAGAAATAATTAGCTGTTATTTTTATATTTCTTATGTATTTTTCTACAGTTTCTTCCCTACAATCCATGTTCTCACTATATATATGTATATATGTTATAAATAGTATATATTTATATATATTATAAATATGTATATATTTAATACATATATTATAAACATATAAATATATATACATATATTTTTGGTGGGCCACACCTGGCTATGCTCAAGGGTTTTCCTGTTTCTGAACTTAGGAATTACCTCCTGGCAGTGCTCAGGGGACCATATGCGATGGTGGTTTTATTATACCACCATGAGATATACAATTACAAAACTGTTCATGATTAGGTTTCAGTCATACAGTGATCCGATGACCCATCCCTCCACCAGTGAACACTTCCTACCACCAATGTCCATTTCCCACCACCAGTGTCCCCTGATTTCCTCCTCCCTCCACCTAAGAAACATTAGATGTTTTCTTATAAAAATTTTCTTATAAAGAAAACACTGTATTGTGATTATATGTGTGTGAGTGTCTAGCTCTAAGAATCTATGAAACAGCAGATACTAGCTTAGATTATTAGCAGCTTCCTATTACTTGCTCTACCATTTTATACTGTATGACTTTTGACAAATGCTTTAATTATGTCCTCATTAAGCAACATGTAAAATTGGAAATAAAGTGATATTATCTCCATTAGATTAAATTATTAAGTTAAATATATATTAGGACTAGGTGTTCAAAATAATTATTCCTTCATAATAGTTTTTACATATGTTAGCATACACCATTTTTCATGAATCATTAGTTTTTGAGTCTCTGTGTTTTCCCTGCCTATGAGTTGTAGGATTAGTTTCATTTAGTATTGCTACCAAAAACACCAGTAACAAAAATGTATATTTTCCTGACCCTGAAAGAGCCCTTAATACGGCAGCAGTAAGAAAGGTGAACAAACAATGCCTGATAAAATTTCACTGCCAACCTAGGCTGCCAAAACGAAGAAGCACTAAAATGATTGTCTGTACTTTCAATGCACATACGCTGGCATTAGAAGCATATATAAAATATTTGATGGTGCAAGCGCAAAAGATCAAGTATGACATCATTGGTCTGACTGAGATGAGGAGGCATCAGTCCATCACGCTGTATTTGACACGGAGAAGAATTGTTCCTTGGAACATGCGAAGAAAAGAGGCATCGGTGGCATTGGTGTCCTTGTCAACACAAACATGGCCGTCAACATTGATTCATTTGAATGCATAACAAACCAGATAGGACGATTACACTTGAAGAGATGTGGCCCACTGCCAACAATTTCTATCTTCATTTTCTACTCACCAACATCCACATAAGGAAGATGAAATTGAGAAATAATTCTACATGGAACTGGGGAGTTCTATAAAAAGATCACACCTTCTACAAGATCATAGTAGGTGATTTTAATGCCAATATAGGACTGAGAAGGTTGGCTGAAGAACTCCACATCGGGACCCATGGCCTAGAATGGAACGAATAGAGTGAGAGACTATCTGAGCTCATCATGTCCACCAAGACCATTCATGGGAACTCACAGTTCCAGAAGGCTGAAGCGAAACGTTGGACATTGGAATCTCCCTGTGGACAGTTCCACAATGAAATTGACCACATCATCTACTGTTGCAGGACTCCTCTAAGAGCCTCTGCATCTGCTCTGGATTGCCTCCTGCAAATCACTTCTTAGATAAGGGAGTAGTCTAAATGTGGTAGTTTATCTGACCATGTATTCTGTACTAGCTGGTATAAATATTCTCTCATGCTACCACAATCATCATGGGACTAGCTAGATCTCACCAGCATATTTGCCTGGACACGTTGGATCTCTAAGTAATTAGACCAGAGAGAAATGCTGTTTGCCTCCAAGCAAGCAAGCATGGCTCCCTGATAACTCAAAGGCAACTAAAATACAAAACTACGAGACACTTGTGAAGGCGTGGAGAAATATTTAACTGGCATTAGCATTAATCTTTGGTACAGAGACATGCCATCTCAGAAACTCCCTTCTCTAACCTATAAAGGCTTTTCCAGGCAGATCTTAGCTCAATACATTAGCATATAAAAGGGCCTACTTGAGGTGCTGGAAGAAATTACCTGAGGGCATTTGACCCTGCCTACTTCCCATAATAGTGGGAGGGAGGTCTGAGTTGCAGGGCAATAAAACTAGCCTGCTTCCTCTCTCGTGCTCTCTTTTTGGGCTCTCTCTTTGTGAGCTCGCACCCTTCTTGGGAATCTTGTCTTTGTCTCCTCTTTACAAGGCCTTAACACATGGTGGCCGCCATTTTGGCCTACACGTGGCTGGGGTTCTAGCCAGGAATCCTAAGCACAGGGTTTTTCCTATTGTTGATTTGTATGAACAACAAGCCAGACAACCCGCCACTCCATGAGGGACTCCATGTTCCACATCCGACTTCCCCCTCGTCAGCACTCCACCCAGCAGACCAGCCTATCACAGCCCAGCTCATCAAAATGCACCCTGCAGCAGTCTTTTTTAATCCGGTCCAGAGCCTCACAACAAGCCAGATGACCCCTGAGTCCACGAGGGCTTCCATTTTCCACATCCGGACTTCCCTCTCGTCAGAACTCCACCCTGCAGACCAGCCTATCACAGCCCGGCCTGTGCGCGGCCCATGCAGTCGCACGGTTCATCAATAAATGCTGGATTTTGAGATGACTACAAGAGTATGCTACCCGCACTGCAGAGCCTGGCAAGCTACCTGTGTCGTATTTGATATGCCAAATACCAGTAACAATTATAGACCTCAGAGACTCTCAGACATGGGGCAGAGCTTCTACTTGCTCCCCTTGTGCCCAGATGCTCGTGAGGCGCCTGGGAGGCATGACAGGTTCTAGCCCTGGCTTGCCACCCCAGCAGAGACTCACAACAAGCCAGACCACCCTCCCCTACTCCATAGGGGCCCGCCATTTTCCACATCCGGACTTCCCTCTGGTCACAACTCCACCCAGCAGACCAGACTATCACAGCCTGGCTTGTGCGGCCTCTAGCGGTCATCAATAAATGCTTTATTTAGAGGTGACTACAACAGTATGCCATACGCTCGGCAAGCCTGGCAAGCTGCTCGTGTAGTATTTGATATGCCAAATATCAGTAACATTTATATTAGGTCATTCCCGTGACCTAATATAATGGTTTGAGGCTCTCTATGTTCCTGGAGCAAGCAGATGCCTTTGGGTTCTACTAGCATGAGACAGGACATATGGAGATATTACTGGTGCCCACTCTAGCAAATAGATGATTAACAGGAAGATAGTGATAGTGATAGAGATAGTGATAGAATTATAGACCTCATTCCTACGACCTGATGGAATGGTTTGAGGCTCTTTATGATCCTGGAGCAAGCAGGTGCCCTTGGGCTCTACTTGCATGAGACAGGTTATATTGAGATGTTACTGGTGCCCGCTCGAGCAAATCGATGATAAACAGGAAGACAGTGAAGACAGTGGTTTGTATGCCTGAACCTGTGATAAGTAAAGCCTTTTAAAACTGCATCTGATTCCTGAGTCTTCATCCATTCCCTGCCAGCCTCATCGCTATTCCTGAATCAGGGATGATGTCTCATTTGCCAAGGCATCGAAAATCAGATGGGCTGTACATGTAATACGATTTGGAGATGACTGCTGGACTAGAACCATTACTGACTGGATCCCACGGGATGTCAAAAGATCATGTGGCAGCCCACCTACAAGATGGTCAGACTTCCTTGTGAAGACCCTGAAGGAACAGTTTGAGGCTCTTCATATTCCTGAATCAACCAGATACCATTGGGCTACATTGGCACGTGATAGGGTCCAATGGAAATCTTACTGGCGCCCGCTCGAGCAAATCAATGAATAACAGGATTCAGTGATCAAGTGATCAAAAATATGAACAATTTAACTTTTTTATTTGACTCATAAATCTTATTTAGAGATAATGATCCAGACAAAATAATAAATTTTTGAAAATACATGGTCATATCCTATTTGTAACATAGTTTTATAATTTATGTTATCTTATAATAGATAACTAAATAAAATGGTGGAATGCCAGGAGAGATCTGGAATAGTTGAAAAAAAGGTAAATAAATTATTGCCACTATTTATATCATTAAATCAGAAGTGAAGGCATGAAAAATATAAGCTGTGGTATGATGGTTGTATAACACTGATAAAAATTAATTTGATAGCTTATATATTAGTATTAACATAAAAATAAGCATAAAATGAAGCTATAGTATAGGAAATAGAGAAATATGAGCTGTTATTTTTATATTTCTTATAAAATATATAAGAAAGAAATGTAGTTTCTTCCTTACAATTCATGTTCTAACTATATATATGAGGCTCTTTTTGTTCCTGGAGCAAGCAGGTGCCTTTGGGCTCTACTTGCATGAGACAGGACATATGGAGATGTTACTGGTGCCCGCTCGAGTTAATTGATGATGAATGGGAAGACAGTGATATATATATAATATATATATATATATTAATATAATACATATATTTTTGGGGGCACTCTTAGCTATGCTAAAGGAAGGGTTTCTCCTGGTTTGTGATCTGGCAGTGCTCAAGGGACCATATGGGGTGCGCGGTCTAACTCGGATGGATCACATGCAAGGCAAACGCCCTTCCCTCTGTGCTATCACTCTGGATATTTTAAAGTAACTGTAAGGATAAAATAAAATTAAATTAAAGCTCTATGTGATTGTTTATTCTATTGTATAGTATGCACTAAGTTTATTCTACAACTACTGCATTGACCTATGACAAAACAACTTACTCTAAAGACGGAGAAGGTCCTACTTTTTGAGAAGGTCTCATATTTTACTATGGTGGAAAACTATAAAGTCCTTTATATCTAACTGACTTTTAGTATTTCCTAATTTGACTTTAAAATACCATGTTTTACAAAAATAGAATGATTCAGATAGTGTCATAAATTTATTACATAAAATGTTAACATATTCAATATATTAATTGCAAGGTATGTATTCATCCGGCCCAGGTATACTGATCCAGAGACTTACAGACATGGGGCAGAGCTGCTACTTGCTCTCCCTGTGCCCAGCCACTCACGAGGAGCCCGGGATGGATGGCAGGTTCTAGCCTGGCCCGCCACTCCAGCAGAGCAGCACAACAAGCCAGATGACACCCCCCACTCCATCGGGTCGCAATTTTCCACATCCAGACTTCCCTCTCGTCAGAACTCCACCAGCGACAGCCTATCACAGCCTGGATCATTGACACCCACCCTGCAGCAGTTTTTTTCAATCCGGCCCAGGTATGCTGATCCAGAGACTTACAGACATGGGGCAGAGCTGCTACTTGCTCTCCCTGTGCCCAGCCACTCACGAGGGTGCCTGGGAGGGATGGCGGGTTCTGGCCCTGGCCCGCCACCCCAGCAGAGCCGCACAACATGCCAAATAACCCCCCCCACTCCATCGGGCCGCCATTTTCCACATCCAGACTTCCCTCTTGTCAGAACTCCACCCAGTGACAGCCTATCACAGTCAGTCCCGTGTGGTCGTGCAGTTCATCTATAAATTCTATATTTAGAGGTGACTACAAGGGTATGCCACTTGCACGGCAAGCCTGGCAAGCTGCCTGTGTTGTATTTGATATGCCAAATACCAGTAACAATGATATTAGTTCATTCCCATGACCTAATATAATGGTTTGAGGCTCTTTATGTTCCTGGAGCAAGCAAATGCCCTTGGGCTCTACTACCATGAGACAGGACATCACTGTCACTGTCTTCTCGTTCATCATCGATTTGCTCGAGCAGAGTGGGCACCAGTAACATCTCCATATGACCTGTCTCATGCAAGTAGAGCCCAAGGGTACCTGCTTGCTCCAGGAACATAAAGAGCCTCAAACCATTTCATCAGGTCATGGGGATGAGGTCTATAATTGTTATTGGTATTTGGCATATCAAATACAACACGGTAGCTTGCCAGGCTCTGCCGTGCGGGTAGCATACTCTTGTAGTCATCTCAAAATCCAGCATTTATTGATGAACCACGTGGCTGCTTGTGGCAGCGCGAGCCAGGCTGTGATAGGCTGGTCTGCTAGGTGGAGTGCTGACGAGGGGGAATTCCGGATGTGGAGCATGGAGGCCCTCATGGAGTGGTGGGTCGTCTGGCTTGACAGGACATATGGAGATATTACTGGTGCCCACTCGAACAAATAGATGATCAATGGGAGGATAGTGATAGTGATAGTGATGTATTCATTGTTATATATGAAATCTCATGTCAAACACAATTGAGACAAAAGGAATGGATGGTTAATTCTACCTAATGGTCTAAAAATATGAAAATACTTGACACTAAATTTACTTACCTGGGATTTAGATAGAAAAGTATCATGAGCATTTAATTGAATGAAGTATATACTTAGATGTGAAGAAATCATATTGCCTGTAGCAACATATTGAATTTTTAAAATAGTAAAGTGGGAATCATGACAAGGAGATGAGATTTATATGGAAGGTTAAATCTTAGGAGTCTCTATACTAGTTATCTATAAATAATGCTTATTTCTTTGCCTGTGTAATATAAATCCAAAATTACCTGCATTCTAATGCCTTCATGAAAATACTTTATTTCAATAACTTACATAAATTATTGAAAGGCATTCACATTTTATTAGCAGAAATATCTCCTTTTATTAGTATAAAGTTCATGTTTAGATCAAATAAACAGAAAAGAAAATATAAGATAACGTTATACATTAATTTCTTGTAGGTTTTTTTGCATTGGTGACCATATTTTCATTAGTTTATTTTCAGTATTATTGTTGAGGCAACATGGTGTATTATAGTGATTTTGTATCCATATTTTACTTTACTTTATTTTGGCTAAATTATAATATGCCTTACAACAATTTTTATTGGTGTTTTATATCTGCAATGCTTTCTCACCACCTTGTCTACTAGAATGTCAGTCGCCCTCCACCACTGTCCCAAGAGCTTATATGTTAGCATTGTATGTTACGACCCTCTCACCCCATTTTGCCTCTCAGTTTACTGTTCATTTGACAATACGCCCAGGACTTAAGCTTGTATGCTTGGCTCTATGTTCAGCGATTACTTCTTCTTCTTTTATTTGTAAGTATGTATGTATGTATGTATGTATGTATGTATGTATGTATGTATGTATGTATGTATGTATTTTGCTTTTCGGGTCACACCCAGAAATTCTCAGGTACTACTTCTGGCTCTGCATTCAGAAATTAGTCCTGGCAGTGCTTGAAAACCATATGAGATTCTGGGGAATGGAACTCTGGTCAGCTAAGTGAAAGGCAAAGACCCTAACCTCTGGACTATTGTTCCAGTCCGCGCGCGATTGTTCCTTGCAATGTTAAGGGGACCATATGCAGCTCCAGGCTTAGCCATGTGCGAAGAAAGCAACTTAACCTCTGTACAATTTCTCTGATCCCACGAAATTTATATTTTAAAACACTACCACTCAGATCCTCAGAATGTGACTATATTAGAAGACAGAGCCATTTCTAAAGTAGTTTGAGTTTAATGTCATGTATATAGACCCAAATCCAATATGATAATCAATTGTAAGTGAAAAAAAGATAAGAAAGGATAACAAAATATAAAATCTAATGTGTATTTAAATATACATATACATATATGCATATACATATATATCAATGAACAACAGGAAGACAAGTGATACAAGTGATATATATGTATATATTTGCTCGAGCTGGCACCAGTAATGTCTCTATAAGTCCCTGTGTCCCAGTTGCGTGCTAGTGCAGCCCTAGGGTAACTGCACACTGCAGGAACATGAAAAGCCTCAAACCATTGGTCAAGTCATGGAATGAGGTCCATCATGGTTACTGTACTTGGCATATTGAATAATTATACATGGGACAGAACTGCTACCGGCTCTTCCCATTGTGCACAGACACTGTGGCAGAGTGGTTCATCAGTAAATGAATGAACTGAGAGCCTACCTACTAACGAAAGAATTCCACCCACACGGCTGAGATTGGCAAGCTACCCATGGTGTATTCAATATGGGTACATATATATATATATACGTATATATATATAGTTTAAGCCATTTATATACAGTTATATATACATATATATCATTATATATATGTATACAGTTTAAGCCTTTTATACAATTTTGGGTGGAGGAGGTACAAGCACAAATCACATGTCATTTGCAAGTTCCTGGGTCTTTGCAACATACAACAATCACAGATTTACATATTCCTGTGGTCCAAGACCAGGCATACCCTGCCTCATTTTAGCTTTGATAGCACAGATGTTTTTGGTGTAAATACTTGGGCAGAGTCCACTTTTGGGTCCCACCTTTAGGGCCTTGTGACAGGGAAAGTGCCAAGTCCTAAGGCTAGCTCTTGAATTCAAACATGTATATGTATATATATATATGTGTGTGTGTGTGTGTGTGTGTGTGTGTGTATGTATATATATACATATATATATATATAGGTGTGTAGAGATAAAGAGAGGACCCAAATCCAATATGATAATTTAACTATAGGGGAAAAAGATGGCTCTAAGCTCAGGGATCACTACTTCTGGTGGCTCCAGGTAGCATATGGATAAAAGGCATCAAACTCAGGTCAGCTGAGTTTTTGGCAAGTGTCCTACCTGCTGTATGATATCTCTGACCCAGGGTATGTTTATACATATATATATATGTGTGTGTGTATAAATGTATATAATATATACATGTGTACATACATAAATATGCATAAAAAGTATATATATATATACTTTTATGTATATTCTATTTGGGTCATATCTGGCAATGCTCAGGAATACTCCTGGATCTGCACTCAGGAATTACTCTTGGCGGTTCTTGGGGACCATATGGGATGCCAAAGAATAAACCCCCATATGCAGAGTGCAAGGCAAGAGCTCTCCCTGCTGTACTATCACTATGGCCCCCAAGTCCCGCCCCCACTCCCCTTTCCAGGTGTCTTTTGGAAAATGAAATTTGAATATACAAAGAAAAAAAATACTCAATGCAATTGCATATAGAAATGAATGTCTGGCCAGCAAATGTAGTACAGAAGTCCATGGTTTTAATCACCAGTACCACATGCTCACCCAAATACCAACATTAGGATCCAGAAGCACTGTCCAGTATGTCTTTAATGTACTGGGTGTAGCAAAGAAAAGTAAATGAAAGAAAAGTAGAAGTATAAAGAGAAGGAGAAGGGAGAGACAGTAAGAATAAAAACATTTGCAAGCCCAGGAGTGAGGCTTTAGGAGAACTAGCACATAGACACTTTGATCTTGGACTTTCAGCAGACAAAATTCTGAAGAAATGGATTTATTTTTTGATACCTCCTGGTTATCTATGACAGCTTTGCCAACTAATCTGATTAACATGTATCAAGACTACTTGGTGAAATCAGTTAATTGCAAGTATGATTTTCTAATCATGCAATTAGCTAAATGTGATAAGAAGTCTTGAAGACTATTTGGTCTTCAAGAAATGTGAATTTGCTATTTGAAGATGCTTTGGGAGGAGTATGAATAAGAACAAGGGAAGCTAAAGCTAACTAAAGACTAAACACTCAGCACCATTATGTCAGCCAAGGGATCTAAGACTTCATCAATAGACTAAATGATCAGAGAGAAATTTTGTCTATAATGAAAATTTCAGGTAAATTTAAATTGAAGGCAGGTGTTTTAATTATTTATTACTAAACCTTTGCTTTTGGAAATAAAATGGCTGACATTGAATCTACAACAAAAACTCATTTTAGGAATACTGAGACATTGCTAAAATATTCAACTTATTTTTCTATTGTTCAGTGAAGTGTTTCAAACTTTCCTACTGAGCACATCATGTTCAATCCCTAATGCAAATAGATTCAGTTCCAATTCATTTCATCCCCATGTTTTACTTATTTGTATCCTACTGAGCCATTTTTGATGCCAGATATTCTTTCTTAGATTTTATTTTTTTTATCCATTCAATTCCCTACTGTGGGGTTAGAAGTTGTACTTAAATAAGTGTTGTATATTTTTAATTCTAATGGTCAGTAACCATTAAGCTGGAAATAAAATATATCTTTATGATTTATATAAGGGAATTATAAGAGGCAGATTAATTTGTATCTTTAATAGGATTGGTTATAGCCATTTTTCAAAATCAATTTACATTTCTGCATATTGAGGTTACTCATCTGAGAAAGTTGGGTTCCTTGTGAATTCTACCTCCCTATTAGTATATGGGTTCCTTATGAATTGGGTCTCAGTGTTCCTAAAATGAGTTTTTGTTGTAGATTCAATTTCAGCCATTTTATTTCCAAAAGCAAAGGTTTAGTAATAAAAACTTAAAACACCTGCCTTCACTTTAATAAGGAAAGTTGGGTTCCTTATGAATTCTAACTCCCTATTAGTAGTGCTGGGTATGGATGATACATAAAGGAATAGAAATTGCTCTAAAAACGTCATCAGTTGAGGCTTTTATTTCACTTATGAACTCAATAGAAAATAGTATTCTATTTACTCACATTTTAAAGTGGTGCATAGTTGAATGCTAACCCAAAAGTTTTGCATTTTTTGTTTACTACACTTTTTGGTTTGCTACACTTTTTAAGGTCTGTGCCTTATGAAACTTCACAGCACTCTCATAGTAAATTTCTGAGACAGGAATTATTGAGTCTTTGGCAAAGGTAAAGAAACATAACCACTGTCGATATCTCCAGAACCTTGTTCATAAAAATAGCCTAACATCCAGGTATTTTCCAGGGCCTCAATAATGATGAAATGGTTAAGCTTGATTTTTTCTCTCTATAATTTCTTCCTATAAGTTTTGTTCTCATGTAGCAGAAAAATATCATAGTCAACTGGAATTAAAGATTCAAGAAAACAGAATGTGGTGAAGGAGGGAAAATACACCAATAGAGAAATATTAGAGGTCACTTGTTGTAAGATATATAGTTCCATAAATGTGTTGGTTCTTAATAGAAAGTTCATTTTCTATTCTTTCTGAACTAGTTCCAGAGGCCCCATTCACTCTCAATGGAACAAACATCTCTGAATGCAGCAGTTATGTGTACCTAGGTCGAGAATTCAACACGATGAGCGACCTAAAACCTGAGCTGTGGAGGAAGAGCGTGGCATGGAATGCCTTCAAAGGCATCGAAGAAATAGTGAAAAAGACAAAGAACCACCAGCTATAGGCATATATCTTCAACTCCACTGTTCTCCCTGCATTGACATATGCCTCAGAGACCTGTGCCCTACGAAAGCAGGATAAGAACGCTGTTCGGGTCTACCAAAGAGGAATCGAAAGAGCTATGCTTGGAATATCATTCCTCACTCAAGTGAGTGAAGGAATCCAGAGTTCTGACCTCCGTCGCTGTTCCAGAGTCAGGGATGCTGTCTCATTTGCCAAGTCATCGAATATCAGATGGGCTGAACATGTAATGTGATTTGGAGATGACCATTGGACTAGAGCCGTTACTGACTGGATCCCATGGGATGTCAAAAGACCTCATGGCCGCCCACCTACAAGATGGTCATACTTCTTCGTTAAGACCATGAGCGAATGGTTTGAGGCTCTTCGTATCCCTGAAACAACCAGATGCCATTGTGCTATACTGGCACATTATAGGGTCAAATGGAAATATTACTGGCTCCCGCTAGAGGAAATCAATGAACAATGGGATATCTAATGATCTAGTGATCTAGTGATCTTAACAGAAACATCAAAGAATGCTTTTGTTAGCCTATACTGTATGTTATCAACAGAGCTGAAATATTGAAACAATGAATTACAAGTGAAACCTCATTAAGATACTCATTTGGTGGCTATTTAGACAAATAAAGTGAATCAGCAAAGAAAAATAGAAAGAATGAGAGAGGGAAAAAAGGAAGGAAGATGAAAAGAAAGAATTTTCTATGGCCTCTCTTTCAAAACACACTAAATTCAATTAGCATAATTATTCACACTATATGTCTAATTGGGCAAAAGTCATGAACTAAGCTAATACCTGATGCATCGTATTTGAATTTCAAAAAAAACACAAGATATTCAGAGGCAAGAAAAATCAGCCTGGGGAGGTAAAGCAATCATCAGAGTCAGACTCAGATATGACACAGATACTGAAATTATCAGAATAGTTATTTTAAATAGCTATGATTAATGTGTTAAGAAATATGATGGAAGACAGATCGGCAATGCAAGCAGATATGTGGAAATTTGAAGAAAGGTTTAAAAACTATCCTGGTTTTCATATATAGCATAAGAAAAATGAAGATCAAAACCAGGTTTTTATGTAGCAGAGAAATACCATCTCTGAGATCTAAACCCAACCACTCCAGACCCACAGTTGAGCCGCCCCAGCCCCACGTGGAAGCAACCCATGGAGCTGGTTGGTAAGGGGGCTCGGCCAGCCCCTGTCCGAGTCCAACATTGCTCCAAGGGTTCGCTCACACATGCGGGGAAGGGGCCAGACTGGCCAGACTTGGAGGCGGGGATTTGGGCTCTTCAACCCTTTCCTACACCTCCACACCAGCTACCCCAGAAGAGAAACATGCCAGACCCACAGCTCCATCAGCAACCCCAGAAGAGGTCCAGAACCAACCACTCCAGACCCACAGCTGTGCTGCTCAGCCCCACATGGGAAGCAACCCATGGAGCTGGCCTCCGGTGGTTGGTAAGGGGGCTCAACCAGCCCCTGGCTGAATCCAACATTGCTCCAAGGGTTCGCTCACACGTGTGGGGGAGGGGCCAGTCTGGCCAGACTGTGCTCACACACTTTGCTTTCGAATTAATGGATCTACTTTGGAAGCAAATACTCACTCCACGTGTCCCTAGTTTCAACAAGGAAGATGAGTCCATCTACCAATCTGCGTGGCAGAAATCAGGGGAATTATGAGAAGCAGATATGAAGTTCATATCATATGAATTTATGACCAGAAAAATAATAGAGGTTAAAACTACTACTTAGAAAGTGGTCACTCCTTATTTGAATTCAGATTATCTCTTGAGAACTATCAGAAATGATCCCTGAGCGGAGTAACCAGAGCACCACCAGGTGTGAACCTTAAAACAAATGAAGATAAAGACTGAATGAAAGTGGTGTGATCCTTGCAGCTCCTCAGAACTAACCAGCCCCAGGGAAGGCCAGAACTTTCACCAATGGGACCCAAGACACACAGCCTTGGATCCGCCCCAGACCACATCTGCCCTGCTCTTCCGGGAATGCCTCCCATCCTTCCTACAGGGGTGTGTGTGTGTGTGTGTGTGTGTGTGTGTGTGTGTGTGTGTGTGTGTGTGTTTATGTGATCCTTGTGTCTCCGTGGAACTAACCAGTCCCAGGGAAGGCTGGAACTTTCACCAACAGGACCGAGGCACACAGCCTTGGATCTGCCCCAGGCCACTTCTGCCCTGCTCTTCCGGGGAACACCTACGGTCCCTCCTACAGAAATTTCGGAAAGAATTGTTAAGGATGCATAAGGAACTCAAAGAAGCAATGGAATGCAAGAGCAATAAAATACAAGAGGACATGAGAGAAGAAATGAGGAAAATGCAGAACTAAATACAAACGGAAATGACAGATATTAAAAATGTGGTAATGAAATGAAAAAACACACTGGAAGGCCTCCAATGCAGAGTAGCAACTGCTGAAGAAAGAAATAGTGATCTCCAAGATGAGTTCCAAAGATTCTCTACACTATAGCAGAAGATGGAAAACAACTCACAATTAACAAACAGGCAACTGTGATTAAGATAAGATCCTAAAAATTCTAATGAATAAAGTGGTCAGCATGCAAGAATAGAAGTTAATATAAACAGAGAAGTGTAAATTCTAATAAAGAAAAAATGAGAGACTAGAAAAACCAAAATAACAAATTTTTATTCTTATCTAATTAAGGAAGTTAAATTTGGAGCCAGAAAATCACTGTCACTGTTTTCCCATGGTTCATTGATTTGCTTTAGTGGGCATTAGTAACATCTCCGTTAGTCCTGTCACAAGCAAGTGTAACCCAAGGGCATTTACTTGCTCCAGGGAAATGAGGAACCCAAAACCATTATTCAGGTCATGGAACTGAGGTCCATAATTGTTACTAGTCTTTGGCATGACTGATAATTAAAACATGAGTAGCTTGCCGGACTTTACCATGTAGGTGGTATAGTCTCAGTAGAAGGCTGTCAACTCGAGCATTTACTGATGAAACTTAAAGGGGGAAGATCAGGTTTTCTCTTGGATGGAGCTCTGAGGAACTATGGAGTCTGGATGTTGAGAATGACTGGCTGAATGATGTGTGGTTTGCTCTGGCTTCTTGCTAGGCTTACTAGTATCAGTTAAAACCTGTCTAGAACTGTTTACTATGTATAAATGTGAAAGAACTTGAGAAGAACCTTATGCTAAAATCAGCCTCCTCTAAAAAATATCACAGGGCCACTTTGAGGCCGCATGCCAAGGGACCTGTGGGCCTGGCGGGGTGGGTTTCTCTCTTCCGGGGCAACTGGCATGGAGGCAGAGGAAAGGGCAGGGCCCAAAACTCCACTCTGAGTCTGGCCAGCATGGTCTCTCCCCCGCTCAAGAGAGGAACAAACCCTTGGAGCAATGTTGGACTCGGCCTGGGGCTGGCGAGACCCTTACCGGAGAGTCAGCTCGATGGGTTGCTTCCACATGGGGCAGGCCGAGCAGCACAGCTGTGGGTCTGAAGTGGATGGGTCTGGATCTCTTCTGGGGTTGCAAATTAGCTAAGTCTGGCATGGGTGGGTCTGGCATGGGAGCCAGAAAATGAGGGATGAAATTTACCAGTGTCCTTTGATGGATTTAGTAGATAGACACAACTGAGCAAAGAATTTGAGATCATGAAGACATCACAACAATAGCAAAAAAATAGAAAAGAGTCAAAACAAAGTGGCAAGGCACTTGTCTTGTACATGGCTCTGCCTGTTTACTCCCCTAACAACGCCAGGACACAGAGCACAAAGCCTTAAGTAAGCTGTGAACATTGTTGGTTGTGATCCAAACCAAACCAAACCAAATTAAACAACCAAAAACACTTAGAATTTCTGTACCCACAAAATTATCCTTCAGATACAGACTGATCTTATTTCTTTATAATGATCTGGAAATCTCTACAATGTTCTAACAAAAGTAAAACTCTAAACATACTCCTAAGCATATGTATACTAAAACATAAATGTATACTAAAACATTAATATGAATGGACTTGTGCATGCTTATGTTGCTTACAGCTTTGTTTACAATCACAAAGACCTGAAACAACCCAAGTTCTCAACAGAAGGTGAGTACATAAAGAAACTGTGGTGTGTGTACACGTATACAACAAAACACTATTGAGATGTAAGAATAGGTGACATCTTTTAGTTTTATGCAACTTGAGTGGAACTGGGGAAGTCATTTTAGGTGAAGTCAGAAAAAAAGACAAACACCAAAAATTGAACTCATCTGAGGATAATAAAGAAATGTAACAGAGGATTAAACAGCTCCAATGGAAGCAAACTATAAACTGAGAATATTAAGGGGAGAAGGGAAGTATCTTGGGATAATGATTATCTTGGTGCTCTGATGGTGGACAGCAGTAACAGCACAGAAAATCTAAAACAATAATCTTGGTACTAAAGCAAAAAAAAAATTAAAAACACAGAAGTAGCATATGAACTGAGGTAGACAGTCTTTAACACTTCGGTGACAGTGGGGTTACAGTAATTTTTTATACCTAAAGTATAATAATTAACTTAACACTATTATAATTAGTAGTGTTTTTAATACATAAAGATTAAAGTGAATAAATGTAAACACATTGAAAAAATCAACAACTTTTCTTGATCCATAAGAGAAAGGAAACCACAGGCCAATTCTCCACTTTCAAGACTCAAAGAGCCCACAGGCAATGAGAGAGAAATATCTTCTTGCATGAGCCTTAGGAGTGGACCCCTCTGTAGAAATCAGTGCTATGGTTGGAAAACCTCTGCTGTCATTACCAAATGTCTGGAGAAGGTGCGTGGACAGTCAGAGAGCAAACCATTCCGGAGCAACGCAAACACAGGCTGAGAATTACCTCCAAAATCATAATCAGTTTTTTTCAATAAATACTGGAGAAAAATCCCATCCTCAGCAGCATGAAGGAGGAAAATAACATTAAATAAAATGCTGGCTGCTCTATTCTTAATGAGATTTACCATCAGAGGGAAACCTCATGAAAGCTTTATTTACTGGGGTATTAACAGATTTAAATGATGTGGATGGAATCAAGACATGTTTTTAGTACTGGTGTTTACCTTCCATATGGAAGAGAAATAGCCTAACTCAGTCCACACTGGGCATCCCATCCACCTAAGAGAAGGAGAAATTTGTGGATTGTATGACCCAGAGGCCCAGAAATACTGAAAGACCATTCCTAACCATAGCACTATACTCCACTTCCTCACTCCACATCATCACTCCATATCCTCTTTCACTGTCTTCCCATTGTTCATTGATTTGCTCGAGTGGGCACTAGTAACATTTCCATTAGTCCTGTCACAAGCAAGTGCAACCCAAGGGGCATCAACTTGCTACAGGGACAGGAGGAGCCCGAAACCATTCTTCAGGTTATGGAACTGAGGTCCATAATAGTTACTAATCTTTGGCATAGAAAGTAAATGAAACATGGTAGCTTGCCAGGCTTTACCATGTAGGTGGTATAGTCTCAGTAGAAGGCTGTCAACTCGAGCATTTACTGATGAAACTTAAAGGGGGAAGATCAGGTTTTCTCTTGGATGGAGCTCTGAGGAACTATGGAGTCTGGATGTTGAGAATGACTGGCTGAATGATGTGTGGGTTTGCTCTGGCTTCTTGCTAGGCTTACTAGTATCAGTTAAAACCTGTCTAGAACTGTTTACTCTGTATAAATGTGAAAGAACTTGGGAAGAACCTTATGCTAAAATCAGCCTCCTCTAAAAATATCACAGGAGCCACTTTGGGCCGCATGCCAAGGGACCTGTGGGCCTGGCGTGGGTGGGTTTCTCTCTTCGAGGGCAACTGGCATGGAGGCAGAGGAAAGGGCAGGGCCCAAAACTCCACTCTGAGTCTGGCCAGCATGGTCTCTCCCCGCTCAAGAGAGGAACAAACCCTTGGAGCAATGTTGGACTCGGCCTGGGGGCTGGCGAGACCCTTACCGGGAAGTCAGCTCGATGGGTTGCTTCCACATGGGGCAGGCCGAGCAGCACAGCTGTGGGTCTGAAGTGGATGGGTCTGGATCTCTTCTGGGGTTGCAAATTAGCTAAGTCTGGCATGGGTGGGTCTGGCAAGGGAGCCAGAAAATGAGGGATGAAATTTACCAGTGTCCTTTGATGGATTTAGTAGATAGACACAACTGAGCAAGAATTTGAGATCATGAAGACATCACAACAATAGCAAAAAAATAGAAAAGAGTCAAAACAAAGTGGCAAGGCACTTGTCTTGTACATGGCTCTGCCTGTTTACTCCCTAACAACGCCAGGACACAGAGCACAAAGCCTTAAGTAAGCTGTGAACATTGTTGGTTGTGATCCAAACCAAACCAAACCAAATTAAACAACCAAAAACACTTAGAATTTCTGTACCCACAAAATTATCCTTCAGATACAGACTGATCTTATTTCTTTATAATGATCTGGAAATCTCTACAATGTTCTAACAAAAAGTAAAACTCTAAACATACTCCTAAGCATATGTATACTAAAACATAAATGTATACTAAAACATTAATATGAATGGACTTGTGCATGCTTATGTTGCTTACAGCTTTGTTTACAATCACAAAGACCTGAAACAACCCAAGTTCTCAACAGAAGGTGAGTACATAAAGAAACTGTGGTGTGTGTACGTATACAACAAAACACTATTGAGATGTAAGAATAGGTGACATCTTTTAGTTTTATGCAACTTGAGTGGAACTGGGGAAGTCATTTTAGGTGAAGTCAGAAAAAAGACAAACACCAAAAATTGAACTCATCTGAGGATAATAAAGAAATGTAACAGAGGGATTAAACAGCTCCAATGGAAGCAAACTATAAACTGAGAATATTAAGGGGAGAAGGGGAAGTATCTTGGGATAATGATTATCTTGGTGCTCTGATGGTGGACAGCAGTAACAGCACAGAAAATCTAAAACAATAATCTTGGTACTAAAGCAAAAAAAAATTAAAAACACAGAAGTAGCATATGAACTAGGAGTAGACAGTCTTTAACACTTCGGTGACAGTGGGGTTACAGTAATTTTTTATACCTAAAGTATAATAATTAACTTAACACTATTATAATTAGTAGTGTTTTTAATACATAAAGATTAAAGTGAATAAATGTAAACACATTGAAAAAATCAACAACTTTTCTTGATCCATAAGAGAAAGGAAACCACAGGCCAATTCTCCACTTTCAAGACTCAAAGAGCCCCACAGGCAATGAGAGAAATATCTTCTTGCATGAGCCTTAGGGTGGACCCCTCTGTAGAAATCAGTGCTATGGTTGGAAAACCTCTGCTGTCATTACCAAATGTCTGGAGAAGGTGCGTGGACAGTCAGAGAGCAAACCATTCGGAGCAACGCAAACACAGGCTGAGAATTACCTCCAAAATCATAATCAGTTTTTTCAATAAATACTGGAGAAAAATCCCATCCTCAGCAGCATGAAGGAGGAAAAATAACATTAAATAAAATGCTGGCTGCTCTATTCTTAATGAGATTTACCATCAGAGGGAAACCTCATGAAAGCTTTATTTACTGGGGTATTAACAGATTTAAATGATGTGGATGGAATCAAGACATGTTTTTTTAGTACTGGTGTTTACCTTCCATATGGAAGAGAAATAGCCTAACTCAGTCCACACTGGGCATCCCATCCACCTAAGAGAAGGAGAAATTTGTGAATTGTATGACCCAGAGGCCCAGAAATACTGAAAGACCATTCCTAACCATAGCACTATACTCCACTTCCTCACTCCACATCATCACTCCATATCCTCTTTCACTGTCTTCCCATTGTTCATTGATTTGCTCAGTGGGCACTAGTAACATTTCCATTAGTCCTGTCACAAGCAAGTGCAACCCAAGGGCATCAACTTGCTACAGGGACAGGAGGAGCCCGAAACCATTCTTCAGGTTATGGAACTGAGGTCCATAATAGTTACTAATCTTTGGCATAGAAAGTAAATGAAACATGGTAGCTTGCCAGGCTTTACCATGTAGGTGGTATAGTCTCAGTAGAAGGCTGTCAACTCGAGCATTTACTGATGAAACTTAAAGGGGGAAGATCAGGTTTTCTCTTGGATGGAGCTCTGAGGAACTATGGAGTCTGGATGTTGAGAATGACTGGCTGAATGATGTGTGGTTTGCTCTGGCTTCTTGCTAGGCTTACTAGTATCAGTTAAAACCTGTCTAGAACTGTTTACTATGTATAAATGTGAAAGAACTTGAGAAAGAACCTTATGCTAAAATCAGCCTCCTCTAAAAATATCACAGGGCCACTTTGAGGCCGCATGCCAAGGGACCTGTGGGCCTGGCGGGGTGGGTTTCTCTCTTCCGGGGCAACTGGCATGGAGGCAGAGGAAAAGGGCAGGGCCCAAAACTCCACTCCGAGTCTGGCCAGCATGGTCTCTCCCCGCTCAAGAGAGGAACAAACCCTTGGAGCAATGTTGGACTCGGCCTGGGGCTGGCCGAGACCCTTACCGGGAAGTCAGCTCGATGGGTTGCTTCCACATGGGGCAGGCCGAGCAGCACAGCTGTGGGTCTGAAGTGGATGGGTCTGGATCTCTTCTGGGGTTGCAAATTAGCTAAGTCTGGCATGGGTGGGTCTGGCAAGGGAGCCAGAAAATGAGGGATGAAATTTACCAGTGTCCTTTGATGGATTTAGTAGATAGACACAACTGAGCAAAGAATTTGAGATCATGAAGACATCACAACAATAGCAAAAAAATAGAAAAGAGTCAAAACAAAGTGGCAAGGCACTTGTCTTGTACATGGCTCTGCCTGTTTACTCCCCTAACAACGCCAGGACACAGAGCACAAAGCCTTAAGTAAGCTGTGAACATTGTTGGTTGTGATCCAAACCAAACCAAACCAAATTAAACAACCAAAAACACTTAGAATTTCTGTACCCACAAAATTATCCTTCAGATACAGACTGATCTTATTTCTTTATAATGATCTGGAAATCTCTACAATGTTCTAACAAAAAGTAAAACTCTAAACATACTCCTAAGCATATGTATACTAAAACATAAATGTATACTAAAACATTAATATGAATGGACTTGTGCATGCTTATGTTGCTTACAGCTTTGTTTACAATCACAAAGACCTGAAACAACCCAAGTTCTCAACAGAAGGTGAGTACATAAAGAAACTGTGGTGTGTGTACACGTATACAACAAAACACTATTGAGATGTAAGAATAGGTGACATCTTTTAGTTTTATGCAACTTGAGTGGAACTGGGGAAGTCATTTTAGGTGAAGTCAGAAAAAAAGACAAACACCAAAAATTGAACTCATCTGAGGATAATAAAGAAATGTAACAGAGGATTAAACAGCTCCAATGGAAGCAAACTATAAACTGAGAATATTAAGGGGAGAAGGGGAAGTATCTTGGGATAATGATTATCTTGGTGCTCTGATGGTGGACAGCAGTAACAGCACAGAAAATCTAAAACAATAATCTTGGTACTAAAGCAAAAAAAAAAATTAAAAACACAGAAGTAGCATATGAACTGAGGTAGACAGTCTTTAACACTTCGGTGACAGTGGGGTTACAGTAATTTTTTTATACCTAAAGTATAATAATTAACTTAACACTATTATAATTAGTAGTGTTTTTAATACATAAAGATTAAAGTGAATAAATGTAAACACATTGAAAAAAATCAACAACTTTTCTTGATCCATAAGAAGAAAGGAAACCACAGGCCAATTCTCCACTTTCAAGACTCAAGAGCCCCACAGGCAATGAGAGAGAAATATCTTCTTGCATGAGCCTTAGGAGTGGACCCCTCTGTAGAAATCAGTGCTATGGTTGGAAAACCTCTGCTGTCATTACCAAATGTCTGGAGAAGGTGCGTGGACAGTCAGAGAGCAAACCATTCCGAGCAACGCAAACACAGGCTGAGAATTACCTCCAAAATCATAATCAGTTTTTTTTCAATAAATACTGGAGAAAAATCCCATCCTCAGCAGCATGAAGGAGGAAAATAACATTAAATAAAATGCTGGCTGCTCTATTCTTAATGAGATTTACCATCAGAGGGAAACCTCATGAAAGCTTTATTTACTGGGGTATTAACAGATTTAAATGATGTGGATGGAATCAAGACATGTTTTTTAGTACTGGTGTTTACCTTCCATATGGAAGAGAAATAGCCTAACTCAGTCCACACTGGGCATCCCATCCACCCTAAGAGAAGGAGAAATTTGTGAATTGTATGACCCAGAGGCCCAGAAATACTGAAAGACCATTCCTAACCATAGCACTATACTCCACTTCCTCACTCCACATCATCACTCCATATCCTCTTTCACTGTCTTCCCATTGTTCATTGATTTGCTCAGTGGGCACTAGTAACATTTCCATTAGTCCTGTCACAAGCAAGTGCAACCCAAGGGGCATCAACTTGCTACAGGGACAGGAGGAGCCCGAAACCATTCTTCAGGTTATGGAACTGAGGTCCATAATAGTTACTAATCTTTGGCATAGAAAGTAAATAAAACATGGTAGCTTGCCAGGCTTTACCGTGTAGGTGGTATAGTCTCAGTAGAAAGCTATCAACTCGAGCATTTACTGATGAAAGTTAAAGGGGAAGATCAGGTTTTCTCATGGATGGAGCTCTGAGGAACTATGGAGTCTGGATGTTGAGAATGACTAACTGCATGATGTGTGGTTTGTACTGGCTTCTTGCCAGGCTTACTGGTATCAGTTAAAACATGTCTATAGCTGTTTACTATGTATAAATGTGAAAGAAATTGGGAAGAAACTTATGTAAAATTTAGTATCCTATCGGCCACATGCCAAGGGACATGTGGGTCTGGCGTGGGTGGGTCTCTCTCTTCCAGGGCAACTGGCATGGAGGCGGAGGAAAACGCATGGGCCCAAAACTCCACTCTGAGTCTGGCCAGCATGGTCTCTCCCCGCTCATGAGAGCAAACCCTTGGAGCAATGTTGGACTCGGCCAGGGGATGGCCGAGCCCCTTACTGGGCTCCTTACCGGCCAAGCCCCTTACTATCCATATCCTCTTTGGCAGACACATTACTAAAAGCCAGCTAAAACTATTCCCTTTACCTAGTAAAAGGCTAACAATAAAAATAGAAAAAATCATAATACATCAAAAAAGTAAAACATACCATTTGAAGAACTAGAGCAATCATCATAACTAGATGTAGCAACTATGTTAGAAAATCCAGATTTGGAATTTAAAACAAGCATTATTTATTAACTAGGGCCCACTATGGATAAAGAAGATAAAATGCAAGATTATATATGGTCGGTGATGCCACTGGAGTCCCCAACAGTGCCGGGAAGCGAGTTCCCTTCTACCTCTGAAGCCGGCGGGGAATGGATGAAGACTCAGGAATCCGATGCAGTTTTAAAAGGCTTTACTTATCACAGGTTCAGGCATACAAATCCACAATAGGAAAAACCCTGTGCTTAGGATTCCTGGCTAGACCCCAGCCACGTGTAGGCCAAAATGGCGGCCACCACATGTAAAGGCTCTGTAAAGAGGAGACAAAGACAAGACTCCCAAGAAGGGTGTGAGCTCAAAAAGAGAGAGCCCAAAAAGGAGAGCAGGAGAGAAGCAGGCTAGTTTTATACCCCTGCAACTCAGCTCTCCCTCCCATTGTTATGGAAAGCAGGGAGGGTCAAATGCCCTCCGGTAATTTCTCCCAGCACCTCTCCTAGGCCCTTTTATATGCTAATGTCTTGAGCCAAGATGCCTGGGAAAGCCTTTATAGGCTAGAGAAAGGGGTTTGAGATGGCTTGACTCTGTACCAAAGTCTAATACTAGTACCAGTTAAATATTTCTCCAAGCCTTCACAAGTCTCGTTTACTTCATGGTAGTTTTGTATTTTAGTTGCCTTTGAGTTATCAGGGAGCCATGCTTGCTTGCTTGGAGGCAAATAGCATTTCTCTCTGGTCTAATTATTTAGGGATCCAACGTAGCCAGGCAAATATGCTGGTAAGGTCTAGCTAGTCCCACGATGATTGTGGTAGCATGAGAGGAATATTTATACCAGCTAGTACAGAATACATGGTCAGATAAACAGCCACATTTAGACTACCCCCTTATCTAAGAAGTGATTTGCAGGCGGCAATTCAGAGCAGATGAAGAGGCTCTTAGAGGAGTCCTGCAACACATATAGACAAAAAAAAAAAAAAGTAAAGAGTGCCTTTATTGGGCTTCTTACTGCACAGTATACAATATTAAAAAAAAAACTTTGAGAGAGTTTGTTAACATAATTCTTGAAAAAAAAAAAAGCAAAAAGGGGGTGAGAGGGAAGGTAGGTAAAAGTAAAAAAGAATATCCAAGTGTTGGGGAGCCGCTTGGGTCCCCAACAAGACCAGGAAACGAGTTCCCTTCTACCTCCGAGCCAGTGGGTAATGGATGAAAACTCAGGAACCTGATGCAGTTTTAAAGGGCTTTAATATCACAGATTTCAATATACAATCCAAGAGCAGGGAAAACTTCAGACTCTGGGTTCCCAGCTAGGCCCCAGTCACGTGTAGGCCAAGATGGCTGCCACCAGGTGTTGAGGCCCAACAGAAAACAGAGAGGATGGACAGGCAGGGTAGCCGGAAATGGAAAAAGAGGGCTTCTTTATTCTTGCAACTTATTTTATAGTCAGAAATCCACCAAAACTTTCCAGCCTGGTGCATTGTGGACTGGGCTATCTAGAGATGAAAACAGGTAAATAGTTCTATTGAAATGCAACACTTTGGGTGGCCTTCTGGATGTTTACAAGCACCCAGAGCTGATTCAAAGCCTCCCTAGCAGATCTGAGAGGAGCTGTAAGCTAAGTGTAGCTGGAAACTAAATAGGGTGTCACCCAACATCCAAGGGCTCAGGAAGGCTAAAAAATGCATAACATGCCAATAATAGAAATACAAGAAAGAGAAGAAAGAAAGGAACAGAATAAATATTTGAAACAATAGTGACTGAGTTTCTCCAAATTAAGGACTAAACTTAAACCACACATACAAGCAGTTCACAGACTGTAAGCTGGATAAAGTGGGTTGGTGAGTGGAAACACTATACTTCAGTATGTATATATATATACAAATATATGCATATGTGTACATATACATGTATGTACACATATACATATATTTAAATTATCAGAAAATAAGAGAAAAGCAATCTCCTGAAAGCAAACAGAGGGGGAAATGCATATTACTTATGGAAGAACAAATAATAATTACATAAAAATGTTTGTCAGAAAACATTTAAGCAAGAAGAAATTGAAGAGTTATGAATGACAGCCAGTAATATAGAATTCTATATATTGATAAGTTATCCTTTTAAAGGGGAGAGCTGGGGTGTAGCTCAAAGCACACCTGGTCTTCAGGTTAAAGGCCAGCATTGCTGGCCCAAGCACCACATAATGGGAACCTGGTGGACCCTGAGCACTGCTGGGTGGGTCCATCCCACCAAAAAAATAAAAAATTTGAATGAGGAAAAATAATTTCTCAAACATTGCCAATAGACCTGTCTTGCAAGAAATATTTAAAGACGTTCTTCACTTGCATCACTTGTCTTCCCGTTATTCATCGATTTGCTCGATTGGGCGCCAGTAACATCTTCATTTGTACCTGTCGCATGCTAGTATAGCCCAAGAGCCTCTGCTCGCTCCAGGAACATGAAGAGCATCAAACCATTAGTTCAGGTCATTAGAATGAGGTCAATTACTGATACTGTTTTGGACATATCATATACGACACTGGTAGCTTACAAGGCTCTGCTATGCGGGAGCTCTTGTTTTTTTTTTTTGCATTTTGCATTTAATGCATCAGTAAAGAAGCTTTTGCATTTAATGAATCAGCAAAGAAGTTCTTAAAACTGAATATATATATGTATGTGTATATATATATATATATATATATGTATGTATGATTCATATAAGAGAGGAAAAACAACTGAAGAAGTATTGCAAAGTGTTGGAGCACTTTGCTTGTGGGAGGCCCAGGTACGATCTCCAGCACCGACTGTAGCATTCTGTAAGCACCACAAATACATGCTAAGAGTGAACCCTTAGCACGGTTGGCATGGCTGGAAACCCCAAGCCAAATACATAAATATAAAATCCAATAAGAGCCCAAAACAAAAGCACAACTGAGGAAGATTCTTCTGCAGTCAAGTTTTTTTTTTTTCTAATAGGTAATAAGATAATGGTTTGTTGACATGAATGCCAACAGTATTCAATCATGTTGATAAATATATTTAGGTGCAAATAAATAAAGGAAATGCAGTGATGCCAATAATAGAGAAATGATGGCTGGAACTAGTGTTGTTTTGCTATTATAAGGAACTCACTATGTATGAGGTGATGTACTGTTTTTTAAATGTAAATTTGGCATAGTTGCAAATGTATACTGCAAACTCAAAGGCACCAGTACTATTAAGGCAGATTCTTATAAAGCTAATATACAACAGTTATGTTCCTTGGTATTTACCTAAAGAATTTGAAGACTTATGTTTTCATTATAAAGAAAGCCTGCAAACAGATGTTTACAGCAGCTTTGTGCATAACTGCCAAAAAATGAAAGTAATCAGGCTGTCCTTGTGTAGGTGAATATATATATATATGTAAATTATTAAATTGCAGTACATTAAAAGATACAATATTATTTAATGCTCAAAACAAGAAAACAAAAGAGCAATTAAATCATTAAAAATACACACAGGAATCTTTAATTCATATAACTAGTAAAAATAAGTCCATCTGAGAAGTCTACACATTGTATGATTTCAGTTTAGTACAAGGAAGGGGACAGCCAATTATAGTGTAGTGTTGAAAGTACGTGCATGAGAAATCATAATGGTGTTGTAAACCACAGAATTTCAATTTAAAAAATGAATACAACTTTTTTTCTGTTTCTGGGCCACACCTGGCTTCCTCCTGGCTCTGTGCTCAGGAATTACTCCTGGTGAGGCTCAAGGAACTATCCAGGGAGCTAGGGATCCTATCCAGGTTGGAAGCATGCAAGGCAAATATTTTGCCTGCTTATACCATCTTCCAGACCCAACAATTATATTTTTTAAACAAACAAAAAGAACTCAGTGATCTTTCTACTGTCTTTATGATAAAATTAGCATAAGAAATTATTCCTATAACTGCCCTCCTTTTCAGTCTATGACTAATATAGTCTCCTATAAATGTTGCTCCCCTTCTGTTCAGAAATTATTCTTTCTTTGATACAAGCAAAGCTAGAACAGAGATGATTATCTGTACTTTGATCTTTTCTTAATTCTTTCTAGAATTATAGACAACTAAATATTTGATCATTAATTTAATAGTTAAACTACTCGTTAATGCTTTTTTCATGTTTCAGTTCATTGGTGTGTTCAAAGGTAAATAATACAAAATACCTCTCACCAGGACTTGTGGGGATGGAACAGAAGTGAGGTAAAAAACATGAACCAAACAATAAAAAACCCAACCAGTTTGATTCATAAGAAGCTTACTTTCAAAAAGCAGCCTTTAATTAAGGAGAATTTCCCCCCTCTTACCCCCCCCCCACTTCTGCAATGAGGAAATAATTTTCTGACGACTGCATCCAATGCTCTCTGTTAGTAGGTTTTCTAGTCTAGGAGGTAGGAATATTAACTCTTCCTGATATTATGGGATATTTGTACATTGTTCCTTGGGCTCTTTCTTGAATTTCTATATTTCTGATTGTTCACATAAGGAGGAGCTCAAAGCACTGCTTAAAAATGACTTTAAAAGATAACTTTAAACAATACTTTTTAAAAATTTTTTTATTATGCCACCTTGAGTTTGCAGTTATAAAAGTGTTCATATTTGGGTTTCAGTCATACAGTGTTCCAGCACCTATCCCTCCACCAGTGCCCATTTCCCACCACCAATGTTCCATGATTTCCCCCCCCCTCCCCAGCCTGCATCTATGGCAGGCAATTCTCTCTCTCTCTTTCTCTCTCTCTCACACACACACACATACACACACATACATGCATAACTGTATGTATTGCAATACATACAGTTAGAGGTTGTCATATACCTTTTGCCTACTTCAATGCTCAGTTCTACGCTGATATTATCATTTACAATAATTATTAGTACACTGTTCCTTTCTCTGTATTGCCTAACCTCTGACTCCTACACCTTTGCAATAGGTTCTACCCTCTGACAAGACCTCTGCGAATCATGTTTTGTATGGCCTTGGATATTGGTATCATGCAAAGATACTTTTTTAAAAGTATATTTACTTTTAAAAGATACTTTCTTAAAAGTATCTTTTAAAGGTAATTTTAAATAATGTATATTAAATATACATATACCTTTAAATAATGACTTTAAAACATACTTTTAAAAAGATACTTTTTTAAAGATACATAGGTTTTAAAAGATATTTATAAAATATATTTTTAAAAGTATTTTTAAATAATGACTTTTACATATACCTATATTTTTAAATAACGACTTTAAAAGATACTTTAAAAGATACCTTTTAAAGTCAGAGAGATAATACAGGAAATATTGCATATGGTTTTCTCCTATTGAATCCCAGGTGCAGTATGAGTCCCTAAGCAAAACAAGGGGTAACTCCTAATCACAAAAGCCAGGAATAAATAGCCTCTGAGCACTAACTTGTATGATAACCCCTTCAAAATAGAACGAATGAATGAATGAATGAATGAATGAACAAACGAATATTTAAATAATATAAGGGACTCATTTTAAGGGTTTATGAATGTAACTTAGAAGTAGAACAACACTAGACTTACAGGAGTTTAATCTCTTGCCCACAAAAATAATTATATAAATAAAAGTTCTATTGTAAGAGCTAGCTTTATTTTTTCTGTGTAGCTCTCCCTGGTATAATTACATATAAACCCAATCTACTTTGGCCTTTGGATATCTCACCTTTGCCTCATCATCTCAGAAAGACTAGTAGTGTTAAATCCTAGACATATCAACAGTGACAATTATAAGATTTACTTATATTGTTTATTCTTAGCAATTATACTTTATCATCTCCTAACTTAACACTACAGAAATTTTGTTTTCTTCCATTTCTAAAAAATCACTTCATGAAGACAGATAAATTTTAATTTTTATCATTCCATAGTAAAAGTAAAGAATTCTCTTTAGCACAAATTTTAGTTTTGTTCCCAGGAGTTTTATAAAAAATATGGTCAGATCTACAAGACTGTCAGAATTCTTCATCAAGACCCTGAATGAACGGTTTGAGGCTCTTCATATTCCTGAAGCAACCAGATGCCATTGGACTACACTGGTATGTGATAGGGTCAAAAGGAAATGTTACTGGTGCTGCTCGAGCAAATCGATGAATAACGGGATGTCAAGTGTTATACTTTATTCTGTTCAAATATATATTATATATATAGGTACGCACATATATTATGCATTATACTTTATTCTCTGCTTATTATCAAGGTTCTCAACTATAATTTGAAAAATTAAGGAACAATTGAAATTAATACTATGTACCCTTGTCTCCCTCTGACCCTTATAATCATATTTCTTTAGAAACATAGAACCATGTATTTCCAGGTGTATTTGACTCTGGGTATCAATATGTATTTGTATTTAGCAGTGTATATTCTATTGATTAGCTCTGGAAGCTTAAATAAAATCTATTTACCTAGATTCATTAACTTTAATCAATAATGTATATTTTATAGATACGTGTATGTGAATTTATTTCTCAATTTTATTCCTAAAATTTTACTCTCTCTCTTGTCAATATGCAACAGTTATAATATATTTTTTCATAGAGGATTGTTAAAATATATATTCTAGTCAGCTATCCCCACTGTCCGTTGCATTACTTTGAAGTGCATTCCAATACATTATATGTGTATTAATATAGCTTTTATATAATGAAGTCAAGATCTCTTCACTGGATCAGAATTTTTATTTCTACATTTCCTTTCTTACATCAAAGACATGAGCTCTAAACTTCTGGAAGGAAACGTTTTAGCATCAAGTTGAAATGAATTGTTTTTTTCCAGAAACTATTTTAATTTTCTTCATATTTAGAAACTGACTACAGCATATGGTTTTACTTTTTTTCCTACTTCCTTAATTATATATATACATATATACATATATAATAATACATATATATGAGAAAAGAGCAAGGTGAATTTATTATTGTCTCTGCATTTTCCATCTACTTGATTCAATGTGTACTTCATGGTATGTCAGTCACAGAAACAGATGGCACATTTAAGTCAGAATAATTTGAGATGCGTTTAGTAACAAAAAAGGTATTTATGATGTTCCAAATAGGTTTAGAAGTTAGTGCAATGTAGAGTTTAATAACAGAATAAAATGATCTCTGGGCCCCAAATATGAAGATTTATAGAGTATCCTGATCTTTGACTGAGGAGTACAGTTGAGCTGAGGAAACTTTGAATGAGACAACAATAAAATAACTATTATACCTAATAGATTTAACCATCTATTCTCACTCAATTGGCTAGATCCCACCCAGAGCTGGTGGTAAACTGTCACTATATGAATTCTATAGATTATCATTTTGAAATAAAAGTATGTATAAGGATAGAGTATGATATGAAAGGGCAAATTGAAGATACTAAAAATTAGATATCTTATTTTCATTTTCAGATTCCTGTTTTTCTCAAATTTGAGTACTTCTAGAAATTTTTTTGCTGATCACTTTTTTATCATTTCTTAGACCTCATTTTTTTCCCTATATCTTGTATTTTACATTGGTTTAGTTGACACAAATCTACTGGATTATCACTGAAATCTTTTTCTTGGTGTATAATTATTGGATATAATTGCTAGATGTTAAAAGATTGAAGAGGTGAATGGAGAGGAATAGAGTTGGAGAGGGGTTACTGGGATGATGGCAGGTGGAAGCAGGTGATGAAATGTTTTATGCATAAAACCTTACCAGTAAGAGTATTATAAACCATGGTGCCTAAGATAAATTAGTCTTCATTTAATTGTTTTCATTCACTTAAGTTCTGATTCGCTGGATGATAATACTCAGTACTAGTGAAAGGAGATCTTGTACATTGATTTTTACGACACAGTCAATTCTTGTCAATCACGAAAACAATGATTTATCAAGTTGCGAATGCCATAACTTTAAACTCTGTTGTGAGCCTCTATGCACAAATTTTTAATAATCATTTCATATCTCTTTATTGTGCATTTCTGTTGAAAGAGACCTTATTTGGTCTATTTTGATTCACTAACGTTGAACTCATGGCCATCAACTGTGACTCCTATCTGAACAAGCCTACCTAACGATAACTTAATTTTCTTCTTATAGAGAAAGGTGAGCCACACAGTTTTTGTGCTTTACAGCAGAAGTTATTTACACCCGAGGGCATTTTAAGTGACATTACAAACTAAGAGAAACAACAACAACAAAAATGTGCAAACAGTGTGACTAAGCAAGGAGAGATTATTTTTCAAAACAAAATAAAATAAATGCAAGTGAGATATTTGTTTAAAAGTATGTTAGCCTAAACAGAAACTGTCTAGGATGCTAACAGAGTGAGTATCACCTTGATTGTCCAGCTCAGGATAGTCAATTTGCTGATTGCTAAGAGTTTCTGTAGCTTCAGAAAAGTTGTGAACCTAAAGATAAATGGGCTTCAAAGGAGAGACTGCAGCAGAGAAAGTGGGTTTGAGGATCATACCTGGCACATCTTAGGGTTTACTCAAGCATTGGGCTCAGGCATCACTCCTGGCCTGGCCCAGGCATGCCCCCTGCACTCTGTACTATAGGTCCAGCTCCCATGAGTTAGTAGAAATTTCATTCCTCAATGTGTAGCTGTTCTTTGCAAGTGTCCACAAGAGGAAGACATTTTAAAGCTGAAATTATAAAAATCGAACTCCTTCTATTTGTCTTAAAAACTGAATCAACTTTACAGAAGATGATTTTTATGGTAACACACTAGAAAAGAATATACTTTAATGTAAAGAAAAGTTGCTAATTTGACAAGGAATTGGGGCTAAATAAAATCCAGTGAATAAATGCACTGTTGTTCTGAGTTTATGCTTTCTCTTAACTATGTTTCATAAACATATCAATCATTTTCATATGTAAAAGCTAAACATATTCCTATATTCACTGAATTAACCTGAAATTTTATGGAGAACCTGTCTTATTGGTATGGAATAGGAGTGAAAGTATTATACATTTCTGGCACTCTTAATGGATTCCATTTAAAACCAGACATCTGACAGATACAGCAATGAATATTTAGACGCTACATCATTTCATATGACAAGCCACAAATACTTTCTTATATCTCAGAAGAAATTCTGACTACAAGGAATTTTGTTTTGATTACTGATAGTAGCCATGAGTATGTTATGTAGATTGTCACACATTTAACTCAACATTGGTGAATGAACTTCTATATAGATAAACTATATATAAAGGAAGAAGACAATGCTTTCATAAATTCTATTAAAAGATTCTGCTTAGACTAAAATGTTCTCAGTTGAGTTGGGTATGCATTTCTGGAATCACTTAAATTACAGTTTATATTATAATATACAGTTATATTATCACATTTTAACAGATTATGTACAAATCTGTCATTTTGCTTTCAAGGGCCATGAAATTACTAGATTCTAAAGAAATATTCATATTATGTTGTCGCGTGGAAACCCTCTGGGGTCCCCAACAGTGCCAGGAAGTAAGTTCCCTTCTACCCCGAAGCCGACGGGGATGGATGAAAACTCAGAAATTGATGCAGTTTTAAAAGGGCTTTACTATCACAGGTTCCAAACACAATCCAAGAGCAGGGAAAACCTCCGGACTCTGGGTTCCCAGCTAGGCCCCAGCCACGTGTAGGCCAAGATGGCTGCCACCACGTGTGTTAAGGCCCTGTAAAAAGGAGACGGACAAGACTCCCAAGAATAGTGCGAGCCCACAAAGAACCCAAAAAGAGAGCGCAAGAGAGGAAGCAGGCTAGTTTTATCCCCCTGCAACTCAGACCTCCCACTATTATGGGAAGCAGGCAGGGTCAAATGCCCTCAGGTAATTTCTTCCAGCACCTCACCTAGGCCCTTTTTATATGCTAATTACTTGAGCCAAGACCTGCCTGGAAAAGCCTTTATAGGGTAGAGAATTTGGAGGTAAATCAGCGCAGCCACTGCAGCCGCACGCAATGGAGAAAGCTGTTTTCTGTTGTGCCGAGTGTATCTGTGTCTTAGGCTCAAGCATTTCTGGGCTTGAAATACTCCCCTCTGAAGGGCGGGTCTCTGCAGGGTGGGTCCTTGTAGGCTGGGTTTCTGACAAGCCGGGCTGGAGACTGGATTAATGTGCTGGGTGGAGATCTTACGAGCCGCGGAGTGTGGATTGTGAAGATCACTACCAGCAAGGTGTGGGGGGTTTCCTCTGGGCTCTTCCGAGGCTGCATCTGTCTTTGAGGTCTTCTTTCATCGCTTCTCTGCACTGCTTAGCAAGCTTGGACGTTAGCATTTGGTCTCCTGAGGCTCACGCATTGCCATGTTGGCAAATGAGCTAGAGAGTTTCTGAAGACAGGAGTCCTTTTGTGTCTTTCTCTCTCTCGGCATTCTTCGCACAATCATGGAGGTGTAGAACCAGTCGGTTGTATTCTTCATTGATGTCGCAATCATGGTATCTTCCCTTGTTGCTGCAATGGTGCCAAAGAGTTCTCTGTTGGTGGTCGTTCTGGAGTTCTCTTCTTAAACTTTGAAGCCTTTTCTCCCTGTTGCATGAAGTAGAATTTTGCATGAAGGAGACGGTGGTCCGATCCTGTTTGGAATTTGGGGGACGACAGCAACATCTCTCAGACAAAACCATCGATTGAAGACGATGTGGTCAATTTCATTGTGGAACTGTCCACCAGGAGATTCCCATGTCCAACGTTTTGCTTCAGCCTTCTGGAACTGTGAGTTCCCATGAATGGTCTTGGTGGACATGATGAACTCAGATAGTCTCTCACCCTGTTCGTTCCATTCTAGGCCATGAGTCCCAATGTCGAGTTCTTCAGCCGATATTCTCTGTCCTATCTTGGCATAATCACTCAAGTGAGAGAAGGAATCTGGATTTACGACCTCTGTCGCTATTCCAGAATCAGAGATGCTGTCTTCTTTGTCAAGACATAGAAAATTTGATGGGCTAGACATGTAATGCAATTTGGAGATGACTGCTGGACTAGAGCTGTTACCGACTGGATCCCACGGGATGTCAAAAGATCATGTGGCCGCCCACCTACAAGATGGTCAGACTTCCTTATCAAGACCCTGAAGGAACGGTTTGAAGCTCTTCATATTCCTGAATCAACCACATGCCATTGGGCTACATTTCTATGTTCCATTAATCAGATCATTAGATTTATTTTTGAAAATCTCATGACCTCCATGATACTGTTTTTTATCTTTCCATGTCTCAGTGTTTTAACTGTGGATGATGCAAAGGTGCTGCAGGTGTGGCTGTGGTACCCATTTGCATCAGCAGGTGGCAAACAGAAAACCGGCTTGTCTATACCCAGGGCTCTGCCCCATGGGCCTTAGATAGTTGAAGATCTGACATAGAATACTGAGCCTCTTGGGATGTACCCAGAGCCATGGCAGAGCCTGGCAAGCTACCCGTGGTGTATTTGATATGCCAAAAACAGTAACAATGATGGACCTCATTCCCAACGAATGGAGACGTTACTGGTGCCCGCTCGAGCAAATTGATGAACAATGGGAAGACAGGTGATATAAGTGATATAGGTGATACAAAGAAAACTGAGAGTAGAATAAGGATCTGCAACTCAAAAATCACCAGAATAGTTAGTCTTCCTTAAGGAAGAGGATGTTTCCAACTCTCTAAATTGTTTTGAGATGCCTTTTCAGCAATTAACTTTATTCTTCCACAAAAGATATCCATTTCTCAGACTCATCATAGTCATTTACTTTTTTAACATTATCATAGAGTTATACATATATAAACTCTGGAGTCTTTTTCATAACTTTTCCTCTATACGAATAAAATAATGAAGTCTGCAATATTTTGTAGCTACTTTATATAAAACATGATTACTATATATAGTCATGTCAATTAATTTTATTATGTAGCATTATATTAACATAATATATTAATATAAAGCATTATATTAATATAATATATAAATATAATTATGTAGCTTAGCAAGATGTTCTCTTTGAGTCTCATGAATGACTCACACAGATCTGGAACTTTGACATCTTGCTTTGTGTGGCTATTCTGTTTGTTGTAAATGGAGGCAAATGGAACTCCTGGGGGCTAAGTCATTTCTATTTTAAAAGTTTATCACAAAATGGTATGCTCAAACATGTGGGGGAGAGGGACCATGCTAGCCAGACTTGTAGCTGAGATTTGGGCTCCTCTGCCCTTTCCTCCAGCTCCATGCCAGCTTCCCCAGTAAGAGACCCAACGACACCAGTCTCACAATTCCTCTGCAACCCCAGACTGATCCAGACCCATCCACTCCAGACCTGTAGCTGCTCTGTTCGGCCGGTCCCATGTGGAAGCAATTCATGAAGCTGACCTCCTGGTAAGGGGCTCGGCCAGCCCCTGACCGAGTCCAACATTGCTCCAAGGGTTCATTCACACATGTGGGAGAGGGACTACGCTGGCCAGACTCAGAGTGGAGATTTGGGCTCTGCCCTTTCCTCCACCTCCAGGCCAGCTTCCCACGCAAGAGAGACCCACCCACGCTAGACCCACAACTCCCTTGGCACACGGCCACAAAGCGGCCACGTGATATTCTTAGATAATACTGATTTTAGGGTAAGGTCCTTCCCATGATCTTTCACATTTATACACTGTATACAGTTCTAGACAGTTCTAACTAATACCCATCATCCTAGTAAGCCTAGCAAGAAGCCAGAGCAAACTACACATCATGCGGTCAGTCATTCTCAACATTCAGACTCCATAGCTTCTCAGAGCTCCATCCAAGAGAAAACCTGATCTTTCCCTATTAGTTTCATCAGAAAATGCTCAAGATGAGAGCCTTCTACTAATAGTATGCCACCTACACGGCAGAGCATGGCAAACTATCCGTGTTTTATTTGTTTTGCCAAAAACTAGTAACAATTATGGACCTCAATTCCTTGACCTGAAGAATGGTTTGAGGCTCTTCCTGTCCCTGGAGCAAGCACATGCCCTTTGGATATACTTACTTGTGACAGGACGTATGGAGATGTTACTGGTGTCTGCTGGAGTAAATCAATGAACAACAGGAGGACAGTAACAGTGATACCATACTACTAATTATAGGGGAATGTGGTTAGGTTCTAACAAAGAAATTGTAAACTGTAAACATTCAAATAAATTTTTCTTAGTATGTTGAACATGCATTACAGAGATACATACTAATGTAAGTATGTCGCACATTGGTATTCAAGACCACAAGAAGATATTGCTTGAGTCAAAGCAGGTTCTGTAGTGTGATTTGTAATTTAAAAATTCTTTAAACAAAATTAACATGTATAAGCAGAGGGAAAATGTAACTATAATACAATATCTAGTCAAGAAGAAAACAAAATAAAAACAGAAAACCTAGAAATCAGTATTTTTGAAAACCATTATGTTAAATTAATATTTGATTTTGTTTTTAATATGTGCCATCTTTGACCACTCAGGAGACTATTTTAAGTGTTAAGGAATTTATGAGTCAATTAACAATTTGATAACTGATTCCACTGCCATGAAATCAATCACACCAGATAATATCCTAAAAAGCATAAAATTTGGGCCAGTCGATGTATCTAAATTGAAAATACTTAAAACACTGGGCCAGAGCAGTAGTCCAGTGGGTAGGGCGTTTGCTTGCATGTGGGTTTTATCCCCAGCATCCCATATGGTCCCCATGCAGTGCCAAGAGTAATTCCTGAACACAGAGCCAGAGTAACTCCTGAGCATTACTGGGTGTGACCCAAAAAAGAAAAAAATTCTTAAAACACTTAAGTATTTTCCATTTACCAAAAGTAAAGACAAGTTAACTCAGATAAAAGTCAAAAAAAAGCTAAAATTCACATATAAAGAGAAAGATTTCATTGGTCATAAAATAATTCCATTTTATGTTTGAACACTCTGATTCTGTGGAGACCGAAGCAGTCATCGAAGCCCTAGCCAAACAGGGCATTCAAACCCAATACATCAAGATCCTTTGTGAACTGTATTGCGGATTCCCCACCAGGATCTCACCATTCTACAAAGAAGTGATTATTGATGTCAAAAGAGGGGTTCGGCAGGGTGATACCATTTCACCAAAACTCTTCAGCGCAACCCTCAAGAACATCATGCAACAATTAGAATGGGATGGAATGGGAGTGAAGAGAGACGGTTGGCAACTACACCACCTCCGCTTCGCTTATGACATCATTCTAATAACACCAAACATTAGCCAAGCGGCACAAATGCTGGCTGACTTTGACCAAGAATGTGGAAAGATAGGTCTACGGCGGAATCTCAACAAAACTATGTTCATAAAAATTAACTAGTTCCAGAGGCCCCATTCACTCTCAATGGAACAAACATCTCTGAATGCAGCAGTTATGTGTACCTAGGTCGAGAAGTCAAAATGATGAATGACTTAAAACCTGAGCTGCACAGGAGAAAGAGAGCGGCATGGACTGCCTTCAAAAGCATCGAAGAAATAGCTAAAAGGACAAAGAAATTCCAGCTCCAGGCACATCTCTTCAACACCACCATTCTCCCTGCACTAATACCTCAGAGACCTGGGCTACGAAAGCAGGATAAGAATGCTATTCAGGTCTTCCAAAGAGGAATCGAAAGAGCTATGCTTGGAATATCACACCTCACTCCAAGTGAAAGAAGGAATCTGGAGCTCGGACCTCTGTAGCTGTTCCAGAGTCAGGGATGCTGTCTCGTTTGCCAAGGCATCCAAAATCAGATGGGCTGGACATGTAATGCGATTTGGAGATGACCACTGGACTAGAGCCATTACCGACTGGATCCCATGGGATGTCAAAAGATCATGTGGCCACCCACCTACGAGATGGTCAGACTTCTTTGTCAAGAGCCTGGACGAACGGTTTGAGGCTCTTTGTATTTCTGAAGCAACCAGATGCCATTGGGCTACACTGGCACGTGATAGTGTCCAATGGAAATGTTACTGGCACCGCCTCCAGCAAACCCATGAATAATGGGATGTCAAGTGATCAAGTGATCATGTCTTTCATTCATTGTGAGTTTTTTTTTTCTGTTCTGCTGTTGTCTCGAGAATCCTTGGACCTAGACTTGGAGATCACTAATTCTTACTTCAGCAGTTGTTACTCTGCATTGGAGCTCTTCCAGTATGTTTTTCATTTCGTTTACCACATTTTTATATCTGTCATTTTGTTTGTATTTTGCTCTGCTGTTTACTCATTTCTGCTCTCATGTCCTCTTGTATTTTATTGAGTTTGTATTTTATTGCTTCTATGAGTTCCTTATGCATCCTTAACAGTTCTTTCCAAAATTCCCTTATCTATATAACCTCTAGGTTATATAGCTCATTGTTATTGATTGACTCATCTGGGCTAAGGACTTCACTCATTGAGCTTGATGGAATTCTGCTTTGCTTTACCATAATGACTATTGCAGGTGGCAAATGTGTGTTCTTAGGTGGCTAGATAGTACAGTTAGTAGGTACCTGGGTTGTTTGCAAAGTTTGGAATGGGTGGCAAGGAATGTCGTGACAAATGCTCACTGATACCTCAGGTAAGATAAATAATAGGTAGTTTGCATGGTTTTGAGTTTGGGGATGTTGGTGGGTGGTTCCACAGGGTGCGCAGGGCTCAAACACACCTGGTAGGGGAATGTGGAGAATCAGCAGGAGCTGGGAGGAAGTGGTCCAGCGGCAGGTCCCAGGCTCGATGTGTTGGTCAAATTTCCAGCCTTTTACCCTGGGACTGAATGGTTCCAGCGGGGTGCTTGGGGCTCAAACACACCTGGTAGGGGAATGGGTAGTCGGTGAGTGGCATATCTTTAATAAGTATAATTTCTCTTTTTAAATATGTTGTAACACTTTGAACAATTACTACCAAATCATTTCTCACCACAAGCCATTAAGTCTCCTCCTTTAGACTTTTCCCCTTGCACTACAGCTCTTCAGGAACTAAACTACTTTTTAATAACCATCTTAATAAATTTTATTGATGAAATTTTCTCTTTTAACCTTTTTCTTTTAACATATATTATGGAATGTAATAAATCGCTTGTAACTTACACAAAGTTTTTAAATGAATATACAAATTGTATATACATCATTATCATAGTTACATAAAGAAAATCTACAATTACAAAAATATATGCTTTCTATTTCCTTTTATTTTTACTTTAATGGTGTAAAATAAGATGACTTACAGTAATGTTAGCTATAGGCTCTAAGCTTTACATTGTAAATCCCTAGAACTTACTTATTTTGCCCAACTGAAATTTGTTCTCAGCGGGTATATTTATATTAAGTGTCCTTACCACACAAAAAATAATATAGGAAGTGGCTGGAAACTTTGAAAGATAATGAATATATTTATGAACCCTTGATGGTATAAATGATTTCACAGATACCTACTTACCCCCAAACTTTAGTTGTGCATGTTATCTATGCATAGCCTTACAAGTTAATTATACTTCAACAAATAACTAAAAACAGATTTAGGGTGACTAGTACTAGTAATACTAAGAAATTTTAAATCTAAGATGACTGCCAGGAAATAAAAGGGAAAAATGGAGGGATAAAGGATAGAAGAGGAAGGGAGAGAAAGTAAAAGAAAATGAAGGGAGGGAGGGAGGAAAAATGAAGAAAAGGATGAAGGAAGGTTGTTATTTGTGCTATTTGTACAAATAGTATAACCAAATAATACCAAGTTTCTTTCATTTCAATAACTCTTCTTCTAGAAGGTCCAGCACTGGAATTAGAAGGAGTCATAAGAGCAGTATCATAGAAAAAAATAAAGATCCAGGAAAACATTTACCATTTCAGAGAATATGGTAAGGTATATTAATAACTCATTTATTACTCAGTAAGTACATAGACCTAGGGAGATCAAATTTTTTTAATTTAAGCTCTCTCATATTTCAGATAGAGAAATAATACTGAAAAGAGAATTTACTTTAGCCATACGATTTTTACAATAAAGTTAGAGTGCACTAGGAAAGAGATTTTTTGTTCATATGAGATTATTTATAAAGTCTACATTAAATTTAAAATGAAATTTGATATTTCATACTTTCCTCCTAAGGAATTCTACTCCAGTAAAGAAAAAAAAGAAATATTTTGGAAATTTCTGTGCCACAATTTTTATACATCTACAACCACAGGATAGACACATTACTTAGCACGGTTTTCAATGGTTGAATTTAATGTATAAGGTGTATCTTTTTAGATGAGATTTTATCTTTCACAAAGAGACCAACCAACCATAGACTATTCTGAGATGAATTATTGGCAAAATCCGTGGTTCTTGATGTATATGCAAGGCTGTTTGTTTTAATGAGGGTGGAGTAATCTACATGCACGGTTGGTTGCTTTGCAGTGGAGCTGAACCAATACATCTTTCTCAAAGGAAAATGAGGGGGAAAATCATCTATCAAAACAACTTGACAGCCACCGGATCAATGTGCCATATTTGTTTAATGAAGATGCTGGTGCTAGCCCATTCATAATCATCCATTTTCCACACTAAAAGAAAAAAATAATTCCCCACATTTTCCTTGCCTTGGGTGGTGGCTGGGGCAATTACTGTGCAGCCTACAAGAGCCCTACTGCTGAGCAGATCTAATCAAGGAACTGTTTTTGAAGACACAGAATTCTTAGTTTGCCATGTCTGATTAAGGTTAATGGTAATCATGCATATCAGTGTCATGTTATTTGTTCTTCTAGAACTCCTGATACTATTTGTATAAATAGCACTAGCTGAAGGTTATAATCCACAGTTTGCATTTAAATTGTGCTGCATTTTTCTACAAATTAAAAAAAATAAGCAGGTATATCAATCTCAAGGAAAATCTTTTTATTTGTTTTCATTAAGTTTGATTCTTTCTTTTCCCCCAAACAGGTCTTCATTGCAAAACTGAACTAACTCACTTTGAACAAAGACATTGAATCTGACTTTATGCCTGTATTTACTATTTTCTTGGACTTCTTGGAAAGGTAACAGTGAAAGAGAATCACTGTATCACTGTCTTCCCGTTCATCATCAATTTGCTCGAGCGGGCACCAGTAACACATCCATATGGCCTGTCTCATGTAAGTAGAGCCCAAGGGCACCTGCTTACTCCAGGAGCATAAAGAGCCTCAAACCATTCCATTAGGTCATGGGAATGAGGTATATAACTGTTACTGGTATCTGTAATATCAAATACGGCATGGGTATCTTGCCAGGCTCTCCCCATGCGGGTAGCATACTCTTGTAGTCATCTCAAAATCCAGCATTTATTGATGAACCGCTGGCTGCAAGCGGCCATGCGAGCCGGGTTGTGATAGGCTGGTCTGCTGGGTGGAGTTCTGATGAGGGGGAAGCCCGGATGTGGAAAATGGAGGTCCTCTTGGAGTAGGGGATCGTCTGGCTTGTTGTGAGGCTCTGCTGGGATGGCAGGTCAGGGCTAGAACCTGCCATCCCTCCCGGGTGCCTCATGAGCGGCTGGGCACAGGGAGAGTCAGTAGCAGCTCTGCCCCATGTCTGTCTCTGGATCAGCATACCTGGGCCGGATTAAAAAAGACTGAAAGAGAATGCAGGAGGTAAAAAATTCTAAAAAATTATACTGTGCTATGTGCCTCAGAAAATGTTTAAAAGATAGCTAGTCTATTCTTCATAATGACTTTGTGGCATAATATTGCCTTTTCCTTAAATTAGAAGCAGTTTAGAGAGCTTAATTACTTGACAGTATCCTCACAGCCCAGAAGTGTTAAAATCAAAAGAAGGAAGGTCAGACTAATCTACATCTCTTACAGCTCAGATCATTTAGATTATACTATTTATATCAAGACAAGTTAGGATGATGATATATTACTAGTTATGTGGTATTAGGCAAATCATTAAACTTCTCTAAATAGTGCTTATGTTCTATGCCTTGGTGTTAAATAATCTGATTACTAATCTGTGTGTCATTGACTCAATCCAAAGAAACTCTGTTTTACTATTTTATTTTCCTTTTGAAGAATTCAGATAAGAAAATTTCTCCTTCATGCATAGACTTGCTATAAAAAACTAAATGAATTTTAAGATTGCCTGACATTTAGGCTATGTTAAGGTTAGTAGCTATTTTAAAATTGGGTAACATATATTTGAGTGGCACAGTAGAAAGAAACATAAGCATTGAAAAACTGTAATAAACAAGATCAATTGCAACAGTTGTAGCAGCAATAACATTTTATTATATAATATCTATAAAATATAATATTATATTACATATACAATAAATATATTATTATATCTGGTATATTAGATATAATATATTAGATATAATATATTTTATATATTGATATATAATATAATATATATTAACTTATATAATATCACTGTATCACTGTCTTCCTGTTGTTCATCGATTTGCTTGAGCGAACACCAGTAACATCTCTATAAGTCCTGTTGCAAGAAAGTGTAGCCCAAGGGCATCTGCTTGCTCCAGGGACAGGAAGAGCCTCAAACCATTCTTCAGGTCATGGAATCTAGGTTAATAATTGTTACTAGTTTTTGGCGTATCAAATAAAACAAGGGTAGCTTGCCAGGCTCTGCCATGTAGGTGGTATACTCTCAGTAGAAGGCTCTCATCTTGAGCATTTACTGATGAAACTTAAAGGAGAAAGATCAGGTATAAAGAACAAACAATAACAAAGTTTAAAGTCTGTATTCAAAATGTCATTTTATCATACCAAAATATAATATAAGCATTATTATTAAAACTTATATGGTGTCCTTGATAAATCAATATATTAACTATAACATGCATAAGAGAAACTGATTAATAACAAATAGAAACATTTGTATAGGGAACAATACTTTCAGTACATAGGTTTAATGTGACTGACAAGTTTTGATATATTCCAAAAAGTTTGGGAATATACATGCATGGTTATATCTTAGCTTTTTTCATTTTACAATAAAATAAAATGAAATAAAATATTGTTATAATATGAGCTCATCTTCTTCATGAGCTTTATCTTTCCTATAATCAAATAATAATTTTATGTGAAAATGACTCATTTGTTTTTGTTATTAATGCTGTTTTGGTTAACTAATTCCAGCTTGACTGACATTACTCCAGGCTTTGAGCTCAAATATCCCTCCTGTTGGTGCTTAGGAGACCATCAGAAATACTGGTAATTAAACTCAGGTTGATTGCAAACAAGTCCCTTTACCTGCTTTATTATTTCTTCAACCCTCAACTCATTTTTTTACAAAAATATTTCAGTGATGTAACAATGCATGTTCCAGAATAATTCAGGGAAAATACCAAAATGTTATCTTTCTTCTTCCTCCATAACTTTCCTATGAAACCTATGTCCAAGTCTCTGTTAAATCAGACTAAAACAAAAAGCATGTTCAGAATTACTATGTCTTCATTTTAGCACTTAATTTTTTTACTTTAATCATAATTTTCCTTCTTATTTACTTCTCATTTTAATTATTCTAGGAAAATTGACTTCTAACTCTTACTTTTGACTGTACTATATTACATGTAATAGAATCATTTGGGTTGGGTGTTTGAGATACACTTAGCTGTGCTCAGGGCTTACTCCTCGATCTGTGTCCAGGGTCAGTACTGGCATTCCATTGGGGATCATATACCAAGGGAGCATATACCATAACAGGGATTAAATTGGGATGGACTGCATGCAAAGTACGTGCCTTTAGTGCTAACCCCTAAATTCCAGTAATGCCATTATTTGTATAAAACTTTGAGACTTTTGATCTACACTTCTTCACTTCCTCATATGAAGCTTTTCTGCTCTTTGCAATTCCTCCCAATAGCACTCTAAAAGTTCTCTTTTCTCCTTACTCTTAACAAAAACTGCCCAGTGCTGTGATGGGAAAAAAATCTAACATACTGATGTGCCATGTACCACACCACATTTGATGGGGCACTCAATCCAAATGTGTAGTCACAATGTCTATCCCCCAATAACATATTAGTAATTTCTTCTACATGGGGTTCAAATGTCCCTATGGGTCCAGTGTGAGATTTAATAATCTTTAATAATCTTGACTTTCGTTAAAAAATGTACTTCACCATATTTACCAAATCAGATACAACATGGAATACAAAATACATTATGTTTGAGATAGGCTCAAACAATGGTTGCAAAATTTTGAAATGAGTGTTCCCGGTTCATTGATTTACAGAAAGCATTTGATTCTGTGGAGACTGAAGCAGTCATTGACGCCCTAGCCAAACAGGGTGTTCAAACCCAATTCATCAAGATCCTTCATGAGCTGTATTACAGATTCACCACCAGGATCTCACCATTCTACAAAGAAGTGATAATTGATGTCAAAAGAGGGGTTCAACAGGGTGATACCATTTCACCAAAACTCTTCAGAGCCACCCTAAAGATAATCATGTGACAATTAGAATGGGAAGGAATGGGAGTGAAGATAGATGGTCAGCAACTGCACCACCTCCGCTTCACTGAAGACATCGTTCTAATAAAACCAAACATTAGCCAAGCGGCACAAATGCTGGCTGACTTCGACCGAGAATGTGGAAAGAGAGATCTACAGCTGAATCTAAAGTAAACCATGTTTATGAAAAATGAACTAGTTCCAGAGGCCCCATTCACTCTCAATGGAGCAAACATCTCTGAATACAGCAGTTATGTGTACCTAGGTCAAGAAATCAACCTGATGAACGACCTAAAACCTGAGCTGCGTAGGAGGAAGAGAGCAGCATGGTATGCCTTCAAAGGCATTGAAGAAATAGCTAAAAAGGACAAAGAACATCTCTTTGACTCCACCATTCTCCCTGCATTAACATACGCCTCAGAGACCTGGGCCCTACGAATGCAGGATGAGAATGCTATTCGGGTCTCCCAGAGAGGAATTGAAAGAGCTATGCTTGGAATATCACGCCTCACTCAAGTGAGAGAAGGAAGGAATCGAGTTCCTTCCTTCTTCCTTCTCTCACTCCGTCGCTTCCTTCTCTTCCTTCTCTCACTCCGTCGCTATTCCAGAATCAGGGATGCTGTCTCGTTTGCCAAGGAATCAAAATTCAGATGGGCTGGACATGTAATGCGATTTGGAAACAACCGCTGGACTAGAGCCATTACCGACTGGATCCCATGGGATGTCAACAGATCACGTGGCCGCCCACCAACAAGATGGTCAGACTTCCTTGTCAAGACCCTGAAGGAAAGGTTTGAGGCTCTTCATATTCCTGAATCAACCAGATGCCATTGGGCTACATTGGCACGTGATAGGGGCCCAATGGAAATGTTATTGGCACCCCGCTCGAGCAAATCGATGAATAACGGGATTCAAGTGAAGTGTTCTCCGCAGTTGCAGAATCGGTGGATTTGGAGTTGAGTAGTAGAAACCCACTATGTTCTATAAATTCAGTAAATGAATGCAAGAACACAGTTGGGCCAAATTCACACCTAACAACCAGAACAAGATTATGACAGTCACTATCACTATCACTATCATCCCATTCATCTTCGATTTGCTCGAGTGGGCACCAGTAACATCTCCTTATGACCTGTCTCATGCAAGTAGAGCCCAAGGGCACCTGCTACCTCCAGGAACATAAAGAGCCTCAAACTGTTCCATCAAGTCATGGGAATGAGGTCTATAATTGTTACTGGTATCTGGCATATCAAATATGACACGGGTAGCTTGCCAGGCTCTGCCGTGAGGGTAGCATACTCTTGTAGTCATCTCAAAATCCAGCATTTATTGATGAACCGCGGCGCCGCTTGCAGCCACCCAAGCCGGGCTGTGATAGGGTGGTCTGCTGAGTGGAGTTCTGACGAGGGGAAGTCTGGATGTGGAAAATGGAGGTCCTCATCGAGTGGGGGTCGTCTGGCTTGTTGTGAGGCTCTGTTGGGGTGGCGGGCCAGGGCTAGAACCTGCCATTCCACCTGGGCACCTCATGAGTGGCTGGGCACAGTGAGAGCCAGTAGCAGCTCTGCCCCATGCCTGTCTCTCATTATGACAGTATCAAAACCATTAATACATATGTGCAGTATTAGTCAATATAATTAATGCCAGCTAAGGGAGCAGGCATGGGCGTGGGGATTGGGTGGGCAATGAGGGTCCTCGGTGACAGTGGGAGCACCCTGGTGGTGAGATTGGGGTTGAATGATGAAAGATTTTAACAACTGTATTGTGAAAAATGTAGTACTGTGTGAATCACAGTGCTTAAATAAAGTTTAATTAAAAAACACTAAATAATAGTAAAAATAATGAATAAACATTTTAACGTAAAGGAATACACAGATTTTGAAATATACTTAATGACTACTCAAAATTACTAGATCATAAGAATCGAGTTAGAAAATGTAATGACAAGAAATACAGAGTGGCAAAATAATTAAAGTAAAATAGGCAGACACACAAGCATTTATATACTTCTGTAGTGATGGAACATTGAGTGTAGACATGGTAAAAAAATTAATAAATAAGTTGATTTCCTGAATTTCTCCTATATCTACTTTGGTTGATGGACTCAAAGAATAGGAATAGAGTGCTTACTATTTAGATATGAAAATCAACTTCTTTGAATATCCACCTGGTTCATTCCCTACCTCCATCAGTATTTATATTAAATACGAAACCAGTATCAGAGAAATAGTACAGAGCTTGGGACACTTGCCTTTTTGTGCCTGATCCTGATTTGGTCCTCAGTCCTCCAGAAGCAACCCTCGGGCACAAAACAGGTAGCATCCTAGCACTACTAGATGTGGCCCTCCAAACCCCTTAATTACTTTATCATGAGTATTGAATTTTTATTATTAAAGATGGTATGGTAATTGTCCACTGCATACAATGTGCATATACATAAAATACTATAAAGCTTGCACAAAAAAGTCATGACTTTTAAAATAATGAGATCTGTTGATAAAATTAGTAACACAGAGATAAAAAAATAATACTTTGACCACATAGTCTGGAAGAAATATTAATTATGCTGGTCAGTTTAAGTAAAATTTATAAAACATCTAGACATAAATGTGATAACATTTATGAGTTTAAAAGCCTGAAAGCAACTTCATTATGATCAGAATCAATATTCTATTTTTACTATATTCTCAAGAAAATTAATTTAACAGTAAAACAGAGAACAGTAACTAACATTTACCTATTTTGTTTTAATGTTACAGGGGCAGAGAGAAAGATTTTTTTTCTCCCTAGGAAAGAATACCCAAAAGGGGAATATTTTTTAAATATTTCTAGAGGCTCCAATCCCCTGCCAATCAAGTGAAATTTTCAGATTTTAGGTGCAAAAGGATGAACACAGTCTTCTCAGAATTATCCAATGAGAATAAATTTCCTGAATCTTGGGAGAACAGCTAGAACTGGAATTGCATGTTTAAGTCATAAGAGCCAGGGAGCCAGAAAGAAAATAGAGACTGGAGGAGTAACAGATTTTTCTTGGTGCCATAATGAATATTTACTAGAGGAACAAATATAACACATTCCACTTCTGAAACAGTGAATGATAGGGTCAGCAGCTATTTCCAGTTATTTCACGCATTGTGTCCTATACAATTGCATTGCAGCAAACGAAACATGTAGTTGGTGCTTGGATAAGAAAAATTAAGAGTAGCAAATAGAAATAGATTGTGAATATCAAAAGCTTTTTTTTAAGAGGACCCATGAAAAAGGAAACTTGATGAATCCAAGGTTCGGATCAAGCATCCTCAGAACCAGAACAAAAAATGTAATTCCCTAATGAATTTAGCAACAAATGTTAGATTTAGATTTTATGTTCTATTCCATAGAGGTTCTGGAAAAAAAGAAGTCCTAACAGAAATAATAATAATAATCAACATCATCATCATCATCATAATAATATAATCCCCACTTTGTGGTTGGTTGAAAAAATTAAGCCGATTTCAAACCCAGATATGTGGGACAGGATCTAAAATCACCTGGCTCTCAAGGAGATGAACCAGGGGTCCCTTTTCCCCCACTTCTGTCCTGTCTGGGAGGGCTGGTGGACCTGCTCATGAACTGCTCCCAGGCTGTCAGCTGTGAACCAGAGAGCGCAGATGCACGGGCATAGCCGCTATAGGCTCTCCCCATTGCGTGTGGCTGCTTTGCAGCCACGCAATACATCAGTAAATGAAAGAACGGAGAGTCTACCTACTACTCAGAGTAACCCACTAGCAAGCAGAGCCTGGCAAGCTACCCATGTCATATTTGATATGCCTAAAACAGTAACAATAATAGACCTCATTCCCATGACCTGACCTAATGGTTTGAGGCTCTTCATGTTCATGAAGCAAGCAGATGCCATTGGGCTACACACTAGCACAGGACAAGGATGAATGGAGACGTTACTGGCACCCACTCAAGAAAATCAACGAACAACTGGAAGGCAAGTGATACAAGTGAGAAATTAAGACAAACTAAAAGTTTTCCAAACTACATTCTTGTGTAAGAAAAGTAAATCTCTTTATTTCTCCTCTATAAAGAGCCCCAATTGACTTCACCATTCTTCCTGGTGTTAAAACACAAATGTGTAAGAATGATACAGGGTTGGTTCTCTGAGTTGGAAGAACCAAATGAGCTCTCAATCAAATCAAAGGTTAATATATATACAAAGAAATTGTCTCCCAGGGAAGGCAGGGATGAGACCAAGCAGAAGAAAATCTTCCTTCGCAACTATGTTGGCAGGGATGTGGTGTAAAGGAGTACTTATTCACTATTGGCAGGAATGTTTTCTGGGTCATCCTTTATAAAAAATAAATAGTATGAAAAAAATAATGGTTCTTTCATATGACCCAGCAAATCATCTTCTTGGTCTCTATCTCTAGAATACAAGACAGTAAGTTAAAGGAATGAGTGCATACAACTAGTCTCACTGCAGCACTCAGGACAATAGTTAAGATATGGAAACAACCCAAATGTCCATAAAAATATTTCCGGATAAAAAGAAATGTGGTACTTATAGATCATAGAATACTACGCAGCTATAAGAAAAGATGAAATTTTGAGAGTTCACAGCAACTTTAATGGAACATGGGCATCAGGTTAAACGAAATAAGTCAGAAGGAAAAGGACAAATAGAAGGGATCTTACTTAACTGAGGTATGTGGAAAATAAAATAAAGGAATAGACACATGAAGACAAATCCTTGGCCTTTGGTTTGCAAAACTGAGATTTTTGCATGAGGTCATGAGGGAACATCACACACCTAAACACTGAACAGAGAGGTGCACTCAGGACAAGAGTGAACATGCAGGCACTGTGCTAGACAGGCTTTGTTGAAAGATGATGGGGTGTTCTCTGGCTCCACTGGAGGACAAAATGTTTAAGTAATCAGTAAGAGAGCAAGAATACTAAAAATTTGTAGATTGAGAAACATGTAAGGATCAGTTGGTCTGACAATGGGGAACTAGGGAGTAAAGAAATTGTCCTCTTGCAAAGAGACCAATCCTAACAAAAACTAGAGATCTCATAATTAAAAAGTTTGGGATACTGTGATATACAAAGATATCAAGAAGAACTTAAAATTTCAGTATTAAAATATTATATAGCCAGACTAATATATGGAAATATACAACTCAGTTAAATCTTTTGCCAATAAAAACAGTACACATTATTGAAGGCAAATCTACCTTCAAATCCCACCAAAACTTTTTAATAAATTTATAAATATGGAATTGTATAGGAAATTGAATTTATATTATGAATATTTCCATTTATATGTCAAATACCTCTGAAAATGTATACACATATTCATCTTCTAGAATAATGCTAATATATTTACTAGTCCCTCAGAAAATGTTGACTTAATTTAAGTATTTTTTATTTTTATAATTTATAGATTTATGTATTTTATTTTACTTCTATTATTCATAAAACTCATATATTTGAGGTCCATTTCTATATCATTTCCCAAAGCAGTAATCCTTTGTAGTAAGTTTTCTATAATTTCTTTAAAAATGAAAATGAAAGATAAGTAACAGAGCTACAAATTGGTCAAATTAAAAACAAAATGTCTTTTGCTTTTATTAACTTAGACAGGTACAAGTTATTCTAGAGTAATACCTCCCTATTTATCTTTTAACTAGATACATGACTGAATAGATGCAGTTATACCTAAATTTTGTTTTTAGCTTTAGCAAATATCATTTTCTCTTTGAGATTGGTAAGAAGTCTCACTTGTATCATTTGTTTTCCCATTGTTCATCAATTTGCTTGAGTGGTCACCAGTGACATCTCCATATGTCGCATGCTAGTGTAGCCCAAGGGCATCTGCTCGCTCCAGGAGCACAAAAGGGCCTCAAACCATTCATTCTGATCATGGGAATGAGGTCTATAATTGTTACTGGTTTTTAGCATATTAAATATGACACTAGCAGCTTCCCGGGCTCTGCCTTGTGACTGGTGCTCTCGGTAGACAGCATTCTTAGTAGCCCCTAAATTCTTTGTGTGTATTTCTTATGTGTCTCTAAGAATCCCATCCCCCTATCTTAAGACATGGACAAGTTTCCCCAGTATTGCTATTTAATATCTAAGAAGTAAAAAAGAAAAATTAATTAAAAAATTCAATCTCTGTGATAGATGCCTCAACTTTTCATTGTAATTTATTCATTTCTAATGTGCGGATATATTATTATTGAATCCCCACTCCATGAGGGCCGCCATTTTCCATATCTGGGCTTCCCTCTCGTCAGAACTCTACCCAGCAGACCAGCCTATCACAGCCTGGCTCGTGCAGCTGCAAGCAGCCGCAGTTCATCAATAAATGCTGTATTTAGAGGTGACTACAAGAGTATGCCACCCGCACGGTAAGCCTGGCAAGCTACCCGTGTCGTATTTGATATGCCAAATACCAGTAGCAATTATATTAGGTCATTCTGATGAACTAATATAATGGCTTGAGGCTCTTATGTTCCTGGAGCAAGCAAATGCCCTTGGGCTCTACTAGCATGAGACAGGACATATGGAGATGTTACTGGTGCCCACTCGAACAAATCGATGATGAATGGGAAGATAGTGATAGTGATTATTATTGAATATATTATTCCTGCCCCTCGAGGTGTTGCAGGTGTGGCTATAGTACCTGGCTGCGTCAGCAGGTGGCAGACAGGAGATAGGCTTATCTACGCCCAGAGCTCTGCCCTGTGGACCCTGGATGGTTGATGGTCTGACATCTAAAAAGACTGGGCCCCCTGGCATGAACCCAGAGCCATGGCAGAGCCTGACAAGCTACCCAGGGTATATTCAAAATGCCAAAAACAGTAACAATAGTGGACCTCATTCCCAATGAATGTAGAAGTTACTAGTGCCTGCTCGAGCAAACAATGAACAATAGGAAGGCAAGTGAATTTATTAATGACCATTTTTCTTTGAATTTCCAACCCTGAAAAACATCATGTTTATTTCTTTTTTTGTTTGCTTGGTTTTAGGGCCACATTTGTTAATGTTCAGGGCTTGTTTCTGGTTCTGCAATCAGGAACTATGCCTGGCAGTGCTCCGGAGTTCACATGCAAGGCACTTGTCCACCCTACCACTTTACTATCTCTCTACTCCCCCAGTCATTTTTACTTCTATTTTTTTCAGTTTGGGGATCATATTTGTTGGTACACAGGGATTATTCCACAATTTGAGTTCAGGGGGTATTAGTGACTATAGGTGTGGTCAGTTGTGTGCATTGCAAGCATCTTTTCAGATGTACCAGAATCCCTAGTGTTTATATATATCTTATATAAATTTTATAATAAAATTTCAAAATTTTGAATGTATACGGTGATGTACTCTGCAGCAGGTAAGAACTCCACCCAGCAGATTAATCCAGCCTCCAGGCCTCAGATTAATCCAGTCTCCAGCCTGGCTTGTCAGAAACCCAGCCTACAAGGACCCACCACGCAGAGACCCGCCCTTCAGAGGAGAGTAGTTCAAGCCCAGGAATGCTTGAGCCTAAGACACAGGTACACCTGGCAGAGCAGAAACCAGCTTTCCCGTTGCGCGGCGCATTGCGCAGCGCGATAAACCTCCAAATTACCATAAATATTCTACCCACCCATCTGAGAGAGCCTCACAAAGTAATGAGAATATAGCGCCCACATGGCAGAACCTGGCAAGCTCTCTGATGCATGTTATATATGCCAAATCCAGTAACAGGAAATGTTTATTTTCCTGACCCCGAAAAGAGCCCTTAATATGGCAGCAGTAAGAAAGGCGAACAAGCAGTGCCTGATAAAATTTTTACGGCCATCCTAGGCTGCCAAAACTAAGAAGGACTAAAATGACTGTCTGTACTTTCAATGCACGTACGCTGGCATAGGAAGCATACATTGAGGATCTGATGCTGCAAGCGCAAAAGATCAAGTACGACATCATTGGTCTGACTGAGACGAGGAGGCATCAGTTGCATCATGCTGTATTTGACACCAAGAAGAATTGTTCCTTGGAACATGCGACGAAAGAGGCATTGGTGGCATTGGTGTCCTTGTCAACACGAACATGGCTGTAAACATTGATTCATTTGAATGCCTAACAAACCGAATAGGACGATTACACTTGAAGAGATGTGGCCACTACCAGCAATTTCTATCTTCATTGTCTATGCACCAACATCCACATACAAAGAAGATGAAATTGAGAAATTCTACATGGAATTGGAGGAGTTGTATAAAAAAGATCACACCTTCTACAAGATCATAGTCGGTGATTTTAATGCCAAGATAGGACCAAGAAGATCAGCTGAAGAACTCCACATCGGGACCCATGGCCTAGAATGGAATGAGCAGGGTGAGAGACTATCTGAGTTCATCATGTCCACCAAGACCATTCATGGGAACTCACAGTTCCAGAAAGCTGAAGCAAAACGTTGGACATGGGAATCTCCTGGAAGACAGTTCCACAATGAAATTGACCACATCATCTTCAATCGACGGTTTTGTCTGACCGATGTTGCTGTCATCCCAAAATTCCAAACAGGACCGGACCACCGTCTCCTTAATGCAAAATTCTACTTCCTGCAATGGGGAGAAAAGGCAGCAAAGTTTAAGAAGAGAACTCCCAGAACGAACACCAACTGGGAACTCTTTGGCACCATTGCAGCAACATGGGAAGATACCATCATTGGCGACATCGATGAAGAATACAACCAACTGGTTCAGCACCTCCATGACTGTGCAAAGAATGCCGAGAGAGAGAAAGACACAAAAGGACACCTGTCTTCAGAAACTTTCGAGCTCATTCACCAACGTGGAAGGCGCGAGCCTCAGGAGACCAAATGCTAACGTCCAAGCTTGCTAAACGGTGCAGAGAAGCGATAAAAGAAGACCTCAAAGACGGAAGAGCAGAAATACTGGAAGATGCAGCAGAAGCCGGGAAAAGCATTCCGCACTGCCCGCCTGTCCTTTGCCAACTATAAGACCAAGATGACTGCCCTCCGACGCCCTGATGGATCTATCACATCTTCCAGAAAGGCAATGGAGAAGATTATCCAGGACTTCTACTCAAATCTCTTCGATAGCCACATCCACCTGCCCACATACCAAATTTCACAGGATGGATATGTCATTCCCAACGTTCTTCCTTCTGAAATCCGACATGCCATCTCGTCGGTAAAGAAGGGAACAGCACCAGGCTCAGAGAAAGTCAGACCCGAACACCTGAAGAATCTGTTGTCAGTACTCATCAATACACTAGCTTGGTTCTTCACACGCTACCTGTCCGAATGCAAGGTGCCCTCCCAATGGAAAACCAGCAGGACAGTTCTATTGTTCAAGAAAGGAGACATTCACGACATTGGCAACTATCGCCCCATCTGCCTGTTGTGTGTCATCTACAAGCTGTTTACACGAGTCATCCTGAACAGGATTAGCAGAGCACTAGATGAAGGACAACCATTCGAGCAAGCAGGCTTCCGGAAAGGATTCAGCACAATCGACCATATCCACACAGTAACCAAACTCATCTAGGTCCATAGGGAGTACAAGATGCCGCTCTGTCTCACATTCATTGAGATTGTTTACCAGAATGCCTTTGATTCTGTGGAGACTGAGGCCATCATCAAAGCCCTAGCCAAACAGGGTTTTCAAACCCAATACATCAAGATCCTTCGTGAGCTGTATTACGGATTCACCACCAGGATCTCACCATTCTACAAAGAAGTGATCATTAATGTGAAAAGAGGGGTTCGACAGGGTGATACCATTTCACCAAAACTCTTAAGTGCCACCCTCGAGAACATCATGCGACAATTAGAATGGGAAGGAATGGGAGTGAAGATAGATGGTTGGCAACTACATCACCTCCGCTTCGCTGATGACATTGTTCTAATAACACCAAACATTAGCCAAGCGGCACAAATGCTGGCTGACTTCGACAGAGAATGTGGAAAGATAGGTCTACAGCTGAATCCAAAGAAAACAATGTTCATGAAGAACGAACTAGTTCCTGAGGCCCCATTCATCTCAATGGAACCAACATCTCTGAATGCAGCAGTTATGTGTACCTAGGTCGAGAAGTCAACATGATGAACGACCTAAAACCTGAGCTGTGCAGGAGGAAGAGAGCGGCATGGAATGCCTTCAAAGGCATTGAAGAAATAGCTAAAAGGACAAAAGAACCTCCGGCTCTGGGCACATCTCTTTGACTCCATCGTTCTCCCTGCATTAACATACGCCTCAGAGACCTGGGCCCTACGAAAGCAGGATGAGAATGCTATTCGGGTCTCCCAGAGAGGAATCGAAAGATCTATGCTTGGAATATCACGCCCCACTCAAGTGAGAGAAGGAATCTGGAGTTCTGACCTCCGTCGCTATTCCAGAATCAGGGATGCTGTCTCGTTTGCCAAGGCATCGAAAATCAGATGGGCTCGACATGTAATGCGATTTGGAGGCAACCGCTGGATTAGAACCATTACCGAATGGATCCCACGGGATGTCAACAGATCACGTGGCCGCCCACCTACAAGATGGTCAGACTTCCTTGTAAAGACCTGAAGGAACGTTTTGAGGCTCTTCATATTCTGAATCAACCAGATGCCATTGGGCTACATTGGCACGTGATAGGGTCCAATGGAAATGTTACTGGCGCCCGCTTGAGCAAATCGATGAATAACGGGATTCAAGTGATCAAGTGATGTACCGTGAGTGCAGTTGTGCAGGGTTTATCTTTCTATATACAGGTACCATAATTCAACCATTAATTTTTAATTGACTTGTCTACAAACTTAAAGCCCTTTGTTGTATAAAATCAGATCAATCTATATAGAGTTCCTCCATGCATTTTCATTTTGTCATGAATTTTCTTTTGTAAATTCCATTAATGTTTGCCTATTGTATTTTCATTTTGTTCTTCTTGAGAAATTCTTTAACATGCTTTGGTTTTGTAAGCATAGTCCTAAATTTTCTAAAACTTATATCTGAGATACTAAAATATTTTTTAATATTTTTATTTTGTGTTCAACTTAGGAATGCTCACTTAACTTTAGAATTTTCTTTTCTGTTTACTTTGAGATTCTAGCATAGTGCTCTTTGCAAATCTTGAAGGAATTTGCTTTTTTCTCAAATATATTTAAACACAAAACAATGAATCATGGGGCATACAAATATGTCTTGTTGATGAGAGTGTGTTAGGACTGTTATCTTGATTACTGCTAAATCAATTTTCTTACACAAATTAGGTTTAGAATTTCTTTTGATAAGGATTTACTGGTGACATGTTTTATTTTTCAAGTATTATTTATTTCACTTTTACTGTTAGTCTGTTGTACATAAACATGTTTGATGGTATATGAGCAATCACATGGTCTAGGTTGTTTAAATTTTTTTTCTTCATAGTCATTGTTGCCAAGGAACACAGGCGCCTTTCCAACATTAGTGAAGTACAGATCTATGTATTTTGTTGCTAGTTTTACTGAAGACGTTTTCAGCTTTATATTACGCACTTTTATTATGATACATTTAAATAAATATTTTTATCCACGTTTAAATGTATTGTTTCTTTTTTTTTCAGAAACTGCTTAGCTAATTTAGACAAGTACCTTGCATGTGACCCCTGAGCACTGCCAGGAGTAATTCCTTAATGCAGAACCAGAAGCAAGCATTTCTTTGTATTTTACTCTCCATTATGAAAATTAAAAATGTGAAAGTACAAGCTGTGAACATCAAGCAATAGGGGCAGGACTGGAGAGAAAGATGAGGTGTACTAGACGTAACAGAGATAATGTGAGGATCTTGGTATTCTGATGATTGTGAGGTGAGGAAGAATATCTCAAAACCATAAACATTTACACTATTATAAACATGTGACAAACTACAATTAAGGAATAAGAATTGAAGACGTGATAAATATTAGTACTGAACATTGTATTCTCTATTGTATTTAACTTATTTTCTTACTTTCCATATTTCTAACTATTTTGTTTTGAAAATTTTTAATTTCTATTTTATTATTCATGATTTTCTATAATTTTCTGGGTCCCTATTCTCAACACATTTTGATAATTTCTAAGTTCTACAGTTTCTTTCAGATATTCATTGTTTTAAAAATATATCATCTGTTGCTCATATGTCCAATGTCAGTATATTATTAATAAATTTATGTTGAACATAAACATGTTTTGTATGCTATCTTTTATTTGTAGTACTTTATATCTCTTACATTACACATTTCCTGCCAAGATTTATTCATTGACAGCTCATTTCTGTTGTGACTTGAAAGTTTTGTTTTAGAGCTCCAGATCCTTGCAAGTTTATTTATAAAAATTCTTTATAACTTTTATTGAAGATAAGCCCAGGAAAAATTTTTGTTGTGGCTTCCAGACCCTTAACACATAAAAAGGAATTTTCTTCAAGCTCATTATTTAGCCAAAAGTATTTGAACATCTTGGCCACTATTAATTTGAATGTAAACAAGTGTAAGCAAGGACCACTTAGAGTTACAAATTCTTAAAAAAGATTTAGGAGAGTTTTCCTTTTGCTCCTTCCAGAGAGATTTAAGTTTCTAGCCAACAATATTAATTAAATTTCCTAGAATATAAATATATAGTCAATTCAACTTTTTATTGTTATATCTTTGTTATAAATTTTTCCAATCAGACATGCCAAAATGATTGAAACCAGGTTTTTTTTTTTTTTTTTTTTTTTTTGGGTCACACCCGGCGATGCTCAGGGGTTACTCCTGGCTTTTCGCTCAGGAATTACTCCTGGCGGTGCTCAGTGCCCGGGGGACCATATGGGATGCCGAAGATCGAACCTTGGTCGGGTGCGTGCAAGGCAAACGCCCTACCCGCTGTGCTATCGCACTGCCCCCTTCTTTTGTTTGTTGTTGTTTTGGAACCCACACCTGGCAGTGTGTAGGCCTGACTCCTGGCTCTGAACTCAGGGAAAATTACAGGTGGATCTTGGGGGAACTTATGGGTGCTGGAATTGAAGCCTGTCGGGAGCATGCAAGGTAAGTGTTCTACATGCTATACTACGACTCCCATCCCAGGTTATTGTCTCTATTCCCTGTATACTGACAACTAGAGCAAAGTAAAGCTGAACATTCATTCAATATGGAAAATTCCTTCAGATCACATGTCTGCTTTTAGTAAAGCTTTCTCTCTAAATTCTGTTCAAGACATTTTAGCCTAGATGTCACAAAATCAGCAATTAAAATGTTATTTCTTAAAAGACAGGTTCATCCTCATTCACTAACAAAACAATGAGTCTCAATCACTTGGAAACTTTGTGGTACAATTACCCTTTAGATGCTTCTATCCTTTTTTTTAATTTGCATCTTTTCAAGATTTTGGATTCTTCATCAATTCCAAGAATGTCACTTTGTGCTATTTTTCTATTAATAACCAGTTAATAAGGTTTTTTCTCTTGATTAAGGCTAAAAATTCTTTATCTAAGGAACTAATGATGGAGATTTTCAGAGGAGTGGGAGAATAAAAGGTTAAAAGGTAGAGAGGTCCCCAAGTGTTAGAGTGGGAAACATTAGCACTTTTACAGTAGATGTTGTAGAAAACTTACTTTAGAAGAAATATGAAAGATACTCCTGAAACATATATAGTCCCTAAATAATATCAGATCAAACTTAAATAAATAAAATAATAAAAGTTTGTATTGAAAGCAGTGAACCTGGGCTTCAATCCCTAGTATGACATATAGTCCCCCAGTGCTGAAACAGGAGTAAGCCAGAGCAGGGGCTGACTGTGACCCCAAAATCACTGTATCACTGTCACTGTCTTCCCGTTCATCATCGATTTGCTCGAGCGGGCACTAGTAACATCTCCATATGTCCCGTCTCATGCAAGTAGAGCCCAAGGGCACCTGCTTGCTCCAGGAACATAAAGAGCCTCAAACCATTCCATCAGGTCATGGGAATGAGGTCTATAATTGTTACTGGTATCTGGCATATCAAATACGACACGGGTAGCTTGCCAGGCTCTGCCGTGCGGGGGTAGCATACTACACAACCCAAGTTCAAATCTCAGCATCCCACCTGGGTCCCCTGAGGACCCTGAGGAGTGTGCCTGGAGCACAGAGCCAGGAGTAGCCCTTGAGCACTGCTGGGTGTGCCCCCAAAAAGCAAACCAAGCAAAATTCCATGTTTTATTTGTTTATTATTATTATTATTATTATTATTATTATTATTATTATTATTATTATTTGCTTTTTGAGTCACACCCGGCGATGCTCAGGGGTTACTCCTGGCTCTGCACTCAGGAATCACTCCTGGTGGTGCTCGGGAGACCACATGGGAAGCCGGGGATCGAACCTGGGTCGGCTGCATGCAAGGCAAATGCCCTACCCGCTGGACTATCACTCGGCCCCAAAAGTCCATGTTTTAAAAAACCCATGGGGGGCCGGAGCTATAGTCCTGTGGGTAGGGTGTTTGCCTTGCACGTGGCCAGCCTGTGCTGGCCCAGGTTTGATCTCCGGCATCCCACATGGTCCCCAAGCACCGCCAGGAGTAATTCCTGAGTGCAGAGCCAGGAGAAACCCCTGAGCGTTGCTGGGTGTGACCCAAAAAGCAAAACAAACAAACAAATAAATAAATGAATGAACAAATAAGGCAAACGCCCTACCCTCTGTGCTGTCCCTCCGGCCCCAGGTTTTCAATAGACGCCTAATCCCAAAAGAATTTGTGTTTTCCATTTTTTTTTCTTTTTTGGGTCACACCCGTGCGATGCTCTGGGGTTACTCCTGGCTCTGCACTCAGAAATTACTCCTGGTGGAGCTCGGGAACTATATGGGATGCTAGGATTGAACCCAGGTTGGCTGGGTGCAAGGCAAACACCATACCCACTATGCTATCGCTCTGGCCCCTCCCATAGGACCCCAAAATAAGCAAATAAAATTTTGAGAACAAAAAAGTTTTCCTCTTGATCACTGAGAACAAACTAATGCCAGAACTTTTTTTATAGATGAGATTTATGCTACCTCTGTTTTGCTCGAGTAAAATAGAGAAACACAGAAGTATGATTCAATATTAAGGTGGAGTTCTGTAAATAGTGGATAGTTTAAGAAAAAATAAAGCATTATTATTACAAAGAAAAAAAAAAGCTAAAATAAATTGAATCATAAATTTAGTTTTTAAATCCTCCCTGATATTAGAAACTTCTATTTCCTTCCCCTGTATTCAATCCCAATGTGCCATGTACACATTTTGTAAAAAGAAGACCGTAAACATATTTAATGCTTTTGTTTATTTGCTTTCTAATAAGGAAAGAAAAAGAGGTGAAAAAAAGCATAATATGAAACAAAGTTATTCATTTTTCAGGTAAATTATTTCATGTAAAAGTTATTCAGGTAAATTTTGTAGGTTGAGTTATGGAGTAGATTATAAAAAAGTTTCTCTATAGACACAGTATTCAATATTATTTCTGATAAAACACTACCTTCATACTACCATTGATAAAACACAGGTCTTTTCCTGACTGCATGAACAACATGTATCCCACTGATTACAATCAATGGTTTGCAGGTGCTGAAAATTTGCAAAGGGAAATAAAAAGCATCCTGGGATAATACATTACAGTTCTTTCATATTTAAAAAATTTCATCCAAGCCCAGCAGGTAGGGCGTTGCCTTGCCGCGGCCGGCCTGGGTTCAATCCCGGCATCCCATATGGTCCCTGAGCCCGCCGGGGTGATTCCTGAGTGCGAGCCAGGGTAACCCCTGACACGCCGGGTGTGACCCAAAACAAAAAAAAAAAAAAATTTCATCCATAATTCCCAACATCACAATTTACACTAAAATACAAAATTATTTGTCAATATGAGACATGTTATCAAGAATTCATTGTTAAAATATATATGTTTGTGTTTTAACGTTTATATTATGTATCACCAGGAGATAGATACACAGTTACAAGTTTATTCATGATTTTAAAAAAAGAATTAAATATTTTATTAAATAACTGTGAGATAAACAATTACAAAGATGTCCATGTCTGGGTTTTGGTCATACAGTGTTCCAGGACCCATCCGTCCACCAGTGCCCATTTCCCACCACCAAAATCCCCAATTCCCTCCCCCTCACTATGGCAGGTTTCCTTGGCAGGAACCTCTCTATGGCAGGTTCTTTAACTCTTTACTTTCTCTCTCTCTGTCTTTCTCTCTCTCATTCTCTCTCTCCTTTCTATTACAGATTGTGGCTTGCAATACATACATTTAGAGGTTGCCATGTTCATCTTTTTGCCTGTATTCAATGCTCAGTTCTAGGCTGGTATTATCATTTTCACAATTTAGCACAATGTTCCCTTCTCTCTCTTATTTAATCTCTGACTCTCACACGTTTGTGTTAGATTCCACCTGTTGACAAGACCTTCTGATTCATGTTTTGCCTGACCTTAAATATTGGTATCAAAATACATATATATTTATATCATGCAGATAAATGCAGTCATGCTATATCTATCTTTTTCCTTTGGGCTAATTTCACTCAACATGATCCTCTTCATTTCCATTTATAGGCAAATTTCATAACTTCATTTTTCCTAACAGCTGCATAGTATTCCATTGTTTAGATGTGCCACAGTTTTTTAAATATAAAAGTAATGCAGATTATTTATTCTCATTCAGTATACATCTAAACCTTTAAGTTCTCTGAATCATCCACAGTATCTTTTTCTTTGGTTTTATTCAGACCTCTAAATAGAAAGGTTGTGTGCAGATTTCTCCAAAGCTGATACCTTGAAATAACATTGAGACTAGTTGCTATAGAGTGTCATCTTAAATTGTGGAATGGTATCTGAGACTGAAATGTATTATGGGCTCAAACCAGCAAGTGACTTACTTGTTCGTTTGTAATATATTTAAATTGCTGCAATCTAAAAATCATTCTAGAGGCAAACAGAAGCACACATCATACACTAAAATATCATACAGATTATTAGCAATAAGCAATATATTTATCACTAGGTTTTTGATGCTTTCATAAATAATAAAGCAAAAAAGGTGCTGAAAAAGGCTTAGTTACCTATAATCCCTACATGCTTAGTTATCCTATATTTAGAAGAACATATACATTTAAAGCTGAAACATTAAAATCAAAGTGAATGCTCAAACACTGAAATGATAAATATATGAAAAAAAATGAGAATATTACCTTTACTTTAAAGATCACAGTAGCTATAAAGAAATAATTTATCTTATACTATCTATGTCAAAGCGGGGCTTTAAATTTCCACAAGCTGGGATGGGTGTGAAACATTGTTAAGACCAAAACAGGATCATGAACGGGTTTGTAACTAGTATCTCACAGTGATTCAACAATAATAAATAACTAAATTTTTTTGAATTTGTCTCAGTTTATTATGTTATTATTTTATTTATTCAACCCAATGGTTACCCTTCTTTTTTTTTCTGCCACAGATTCCCATTTTTTTAACATTTTATTATACCACCGTGAGATATATAATTACAACGTTGTTCACTTTTGGAGGTTTCGGTCACACAGTGTCCAAGCACCCCGCCCTCCACCAGTGCCCATCTCACACCACCCATGTCCCCCAATTCCCTCCCTCCTCCCATGGCCTGCCTAAATGGCAGGTTCTTTATCTCCTCTCTCTCCCTCTCTCTCTCTTCCCTTCTCCTACACATTGTGGGTTGCACTACATATACTTAGAAGCCATCATTTGCATGTTTTGCCTGTGTTTAATGCTCAGTTCTATGTTGGTATCAGACCTTTGACATTTATTCACACATGTTCCCTTCTCCATCTTACCTAACCTCTGACTCCCACACACTTGTGGTAATTTCCACTTTTGGTAAGATCACCTGGTATATTTATGTCATGCAAATAAATGCAGTCATTCTAAGTCTCTCTCTTTCCTTTTGACTAATTTCACTCAACATGATTCTTTCCATGTCCATTCATTTATAGGCAAATATTTTTCCTAACAGCTGCATAGTATTCCATTGTGTAGATGTACCACAGTTTTCTTTATCCAGCCATCAGTTCTAGGGCATACTGGTTGTTTCCAGGTTCTGGCTATTGTGAATAGTGCTGCTAAAAAAAAAAGTGTGGATTGTGTTTCCGCTGTGTGTTTTTGGCTTCCCAGGCTATATTCCCAGGAGTGGTATGGCTGGGTCAAAAGGGAGCTCAATTTCTAGTCTTTGGAGGAATGTCCATATTGTTTTCCAGAAAGGTTGTACAACCGACATTCCCACCAACAATGTATGAGAGCCCCCTTTTCCCGCATCCACACCAGCACTTGTTGCTTTTACTCTTTTGGACATGGGCCAGTCTCTGTGGTGTGAGGTGATATCTCATTGTTGTTTTGATTTGCATCTCTCTGATGATTAGTGATTTTTTTTTCCAATCCGGCCCAGGAATGCTGAACCAGAGACTCTCAGACATGGGGCAGAGCTGCTACTTGCTCTCCCTGTGCCCAGCTGCTTGTGAGGCACCCGAGAGGCATGGCGGGTTCTAGCCCTGGCCTGCCCCCCCAGCAGAACCTCACAACAAGCCAGACCAGCCTCCCTACTCCATGGGGCCTGCCATTTTCCACATGCGGACTTCCCTCTCCTCACAACTCCACCCAGCAGACCAGACTATCACAACCCCCTCTAGCGGCCGCGAGTTCATCAATAAATGTTTTATTTAGAGGTGACTACAACAGTATGCCACCCGCACGGCAAGGCTGGCAAGCTGCTCGTGTAGTAATGATATGCCAATTACCAGTAACATTTATATTTGGTTATTCCCGTGACCTAATATAATTGAGGCTCTTTATGTTTCTGGAGCAAGTGGATGCCTTTGGGTTCTATTAGCATGAGACAGGGCATATGGAGATATTACTGATGCCCGCTCTAGCAAATAGATGATTAATGGGAAAATAGTGATAGTGATAGATAGTGATGATTAGTGATGATGAGCACTTTTTCATATGCCTTTTGGCAATTCTAATTTCTTCCTTGTCAAAGTTTCTGTTCATCTCTTCACTCCATTTTCTAATGGGGTTGGCTGTTTTTTTCTTACATAGCTGTACCAGTGCCTGATATATCCTGGATATTAACCCCTTATCAGATGGGTATTGGGTGAATATTCTTTCCCATTCTGTAGACTGTCTTTCTATCTTGGTCACTGTTTCTTTTGAGATGCATAAGCTCTTCAGTTTCATGTAGTCCCATATGTTTATCTTTTCTTCTAGTTGCTTTGTTAATGGTGTTTCACCTTAGCTTCAATGTCGTGGAGGGTTTTTCCTATATTTTCTACAACGTACTTTATGGATTCAGGTCTGATATTAAGATCTTTAATCCATTTTGATCTGATTTTTGTGCATGGTGTTAGACACCAGTCCATATTCATTTTTTTACATGTAGCTGTCCAGTTTTCCCAGCACCACTTGTTGAAGAGGCTTTCCTTATTCCAGTTTGGACTCTTTGCACTTTTATCAAAGATTAACTGATCATGTCTTTGAGGGTGGGTGTCAGGATACTCAACTCTATTCCACAGGTCCACAGGTCTGTTTTTATTCTAGTACCATGCTGTTTTAATTACTGCTGCTTTGTAGTACAGTTTGAGATTGGGAAAGGTGATGCCTCCCATCTTCTTCTTCCCAAGGATGCTTTAGTTATCCATGGGGGTTATTATTCCATACGAATTTCAGGATTGTTTGGTCAATTTCTTTAAAGAATGTCATGGGAATCCTTATAGGAACCGCATTGAATCTGTACAAAGCTCTAGGAAGTATTACCATCTTGACAATGTTAATTCTCCCCACCCATGAGCAGGGAATGTGTTTCCATTTCCTCATGTTCTCTTTTATTTCTTGAAGCAGTGTCTTGTAGTTCTCTTTGTATAGGTCATTTACAAACTTGGTTAAGCTGATTCCTAGGTATTTCATTTTCTGGATGTGCCGCAGTTTTTTATCCAGTCATTAATTCTTGGGCACTCTGGTTGTTTCCAGATTCCTGCTGTAGTGAATAGTGCTGCTATGAAAATAAAAGTGCAGATGGTGTTTCTGCTGTGTTTTTGGCTTCCCAGGGCATATTCCCAGAAGTGGTATGGCTGGGTTAAATGGGAGCTCAATTTCTAGTCTTTGGAGGAATGTCCATATTGTTTTCCAAAAAAGGCTGTACCAGTCTACATTCCCACCAACAATGAATGGGAGTCCTTTCTTCTCACATTCACACCAGCATTTGTTGTCCTTGGTCTTTAGGATATAAGCCAGTCTCTGTGGTGTTGCTCAATTTATCTGAAAGTCCCTATAATATTGCTTTGCAATATAACTTAAAGTTGAGTACTGTGATGCCTTGAATTTTGTTCTTTGAGGATGCCTTAGGTACTTTCATACCAAATCCAGACAAGGACACAACAAAAAATTTACACACTAATCTTCCTAAGGATGAGAGATGCAAAAATCCTCAGCAAACTTCTAGCTAACAAGACATAAGAGCTTAAGGATAATGCACCATGATCAAGTGGGCTTCATACCTGGAATTGTTAAAGTAATAAAAATCAGTAAATGTGACATACAATATTAACAGATTAAGTAATTAAAAATTCATAAGATAATTTTATTTTTTTTCAGAATAGTTATTTGACAAAGTTTAATTATCTTCTCATGATTAAAACTCTCAATAAGGATATATATGATCATAACAAGGGTTATGATCACGAATATAAACTGCTTGCCTCCTCCAATGATTTATGCAAGCATACATAAATATCTGGTATAACACACACATAGTCTAGCCTAAAATATTCATGAACAGAACAAGAGACAACAAGACACCATTCAGGTTAATACACTTAGATACCTTCACCAAGAACAAAACCATAATGAAGAGTCACTAGCTTCAAACTGAGGGAAGATCAAGATCTATAAACTAAGGTTTACCTTAAAAAGGTGGAGAAAATTTTTTGAACACTTGTCATCAATTCCTATGACTGTATACTTACACACAGAACTGATGTAAAAAAGTAATTCTTGTTTGCACACCACTCGAAACTATACACAAAAATTAATCGCTGTATCACTGTATCACTGTCTTCCCATTCATCATCGATTTGCTCGAGCGGGCCCCAGTAACATCTCCATATGTCCTGTCTCATGCTAGTAGAGCCCAATGGCATCTGCTTGCTCCAGGAACATAAAAAGCCTCAGTCCATTCCGAATGAGGTCTATAATTGTTACTGGTATTTGGCATATCAAATGCAACACGGGTAGCTTGCCGGGCTCTGCCGTGCAAAAAAATTAATAAAAAAGGAATTAATCTTGAATTTTTGTATTAAACCCTGCTGCAGGGTGGGTCACTGATGTTTTATAACAGTATAATGTCAATGGTTTAGCAACACAGTGTGCCACATCCAGCACAAAGTGTCAGCATCACTTCCCAACTGTGCCTAGGGTGACCTCAGGCCCTTCCCTTTCTTTATCAGATTAAGGTCCATAGGATAGACTCTCAGGTTCTGTTGTCATTATCCCCTATTTATTCATTTTCTTCATATTCCACATATGAGGGAGATCATCCAGTATTTGTCCCTTTCCTTCTGCTATCTTCATTCAGTGTCATATAATATACTTAAACAGCCCAGACAAAAGTCTAGGTAAATTTCCTTCATAGGAGTTTTCCTTGATTCAACTTCTCTTTTGCAATAAAATAAAAGAAACAATAAAATTATTTTGTCTCTAACAAAAGCCCAGCAGAGTATAAGAAACTATCATTAGGACCTGAAAGACAATGCAGGGATTTAAAGTGCTTGTATTGCACATGGCTGTACAGCTCCTGTGATTGCATATGACCCCTGAATACCATCTAGAGTTATGGTCATGGACATAGAGCCAGGATAAATCCTGAAGACTACCCAGCTGTCCCAAAAAGAAAATAAAAAATAATGCACCATTAAATTCAATAACATACTACAGAATGAGAAAATAATGTTTGTAGATCACTTGATCACTTGGTCCGTTATTCATCTATTTGCTCAAGCGGGCGCCAGTAACATTTCCATTGGACCCTATCACGTGCCAATGTAGCCCAATGGCATCTGGTTGATTCAGGAATATGAAGAGCCTCAAACCGTTCCTTCAGGGTCTTAACAAGGAAGTCTGACCATCTTGTAGGTGGGGAGACCCTGAGCTGTCTGCAGCTTGAAAGTGCTCCAAGGAATCTGTCTCCTTCCTGAGACTCTATCTACGGCTACCAAAAACCAATGTTTGTATATCACATCTGACAAAGAGCCAATATCTAAAATATGAAAGAATATTATAAGATATAGTATGAGGAATCTAGAAAAAGAAAGTTGGGGTATGGGTGAGGCAGGGCATCAAAGTATGGAGGGGGTTGTCTTGAAGATATATTGATGGTAGATGTGGTCTGGTGGCATGTATTTTGAAGAAAAAATAAAATTAAGTCCTTCTAAAACATACAGCCATGTAAATTGTCACCTTAATAGAAAATTTAAAATATCAGTTAAAATATAATAGGAAAGAACTTTCCAATAATTTATTCCAATAATTTATTCCAATAATAAAATCAAGAATAAAAATACAAATAGACACCAAATAGACACATTGGGACTTTTTGGTTCATCACTATCTCACTGTCACTGTATCACTGTTTTCCTATATATCATCTATTTGCTCGAGTGGGCACCAGTAACATCTCAATATGTCCTGTCACATGCGAGACAGCCCAAGGGCATCATTCAGCTCCAGGAAAATAAAGAGACTCAAACCATTACATTAGTCCATGGGAATGAGGTCTATAATTGTTACTGGTATTTGGCATGTCAAATACGACACGGGGTAGCTTGTCAGGCTCTGCCGTGCAGGTGGGATACTCTAGTAGTCACCTCAAAATGAGCAATATTGATGAACCCAGTGGTCGCCAAAGCAGCCCGTGCAAGCCAGTCTGTGATTAGCTCTTCTGCTGGGTGGAGCTCTGAGGAGAGGGGGGAAGTCTGGATGTGGAAAATGGCGGCCCTCATGGTGTGGGGTTCCTCTGGCTTCTTGTGAGGCTCTGCTGGGGTGGCGGGCTAGGGCTAGAACCTGCCATCCCTCCCGGACGCCTCGTGATCAGCTGGGCACAGGGAGAACAAGTAGAACCTCTGCCCCGTGTGTGAGTCTCTGGATCGGCATACCTGGGCTGGTCTTGAAAAAAGACTGCTGCAGGGTGGGTCACTGATGTTTTATAACAGTATAATGTCAATGGTTTAGCAACACAGTGTGCCACATCCAGCACAAAGTGTCAGCATCACTTCCCAACTGTGCCTAGGGTGACCTCAGGCCCTTCCCTTTCTTATCAGATTAAGGTCCATAGATAGACTCTCAGGTTCTGTTGTCATTATCCCCTATTTATTCATTTTCTTCATATTCCACATATGAGGGAGATCATCCAGTATTTGTCCTTTTCCTTCTGCTATCTTCATTCAGTGTGATATTCTCCAGATCCACCATGCTGCAGTGAACAGTATAATTTCATCTTTCTTATAGCTAAGAGTATTATATGCACTTACATATATACCACAATTTCTTAATTTTCATTATTTGTTTTCTCTCTCTCTGCTTTTTCAGTCATGTGCAGTGGTCCTCAGGGCTTACTCTGTTCAGAGGATAATTTCTAAAGTTGCTTGGGGAATCACAAGGGATGCCAGAGATCAAACCTGATATGGGTCAGTGGTGTGCAAGGCAAGTGACTAACTGACTATATTATCACTCCTACACAGTATATAAGAATTTCTTTATCTGTTCCTCTGTTGTTGATTTTTAAGATACCGGCTCTTGTGACTTCTGCCGAGCATGGTCTTGGGAGCTCTGTTGTATTGAAGCCTGATGTGACAACAGATCATGCCATATCTAGTGCTTCATAGTAAGGAGTGTGAGCATCATATCTAAAGTTATAACTTCCTGAGTCAGTACCACAACTGGAAGTATATAAGCACCATCAGGAGTTTAATCCCTGCTCGCACAGGCACATATACCTCAGTGACCACAGTCTGATGAGCACTAGAATATGCACAAGCACAGCTACAGTGTGACCCTCACAAGCACATCTGAAAGCACCACAAATAAGTGTTCAACTTCTAGTGAGCACCAAGGTTGGAAGTATGAACTCTGTAATAATCAAATGGATAAGCCACAGTCAGGAGCACAACCAAGTGTGTAAACAATACAACTAAGCATGTGTGTGACCCCTTTGCCACTACAATGAAAATAATAAGAAAAATGGAATGGACTGGAGAATAAAAAAAAATTAAAATAATTGATGAATTTGTTGCCTGAACTGTATGAAAAACTTAACAGCAAGTATTAAGCTTATTTTCTAGACTAAATAATCTAAAGTGCTTGCTGAATCATGAGTGAAATAAATTCAAGTAAACATGCTTTCATGTGTCCATTATGGAGTAAACAGATGTTCTAAATGAGATTTTAATTGAGGAAAAGTTTACTAATTATCTGTTTCTCTAAAAATTTGCAAGCTTATATCCAATCTTCCATAGAAGATATAGAAAACAATTGTTTTTCAATAATTCATAGAAAATTTTAAATGAACAAAATAAGCAATAGAAATCAAGAATCCCCCAAAATTTGGAATTACATATGTATGATACAACACAAAATTAAAAGTTTGTAAATGTGACAATTGAAATATAGTCTGCCCTTACATTCCAGTCAATATAATAGAGCTATAAGAAATTGTCTCTGAAATTTCACCTTTTAGAAAAGTAGTATAATTATTGTCAGCACAATGACTAAAAGAACTGAAATTTGTATTTCCATGCCATAGAAAACATTCTGTTTAAACAATCTATTTTTGCTTGTTCTCAATTAATACATTCCCTAACCCTTTACCAATTTATGACATCTGTTACAGTATTATAATAGAAACAATATTTTAATAAAACTTCAGAATACAAAATCATGCACAAAGTCATTTTTCCTCTTTTTACTAATTTTTATCTGAAATACATAAAGGAAATCCTGTTTATAATAGCTTCAAAAACTATAAATTAGTAGGAATAAACTTAATCAAAAGGAAAAACTGTATAGTGAAAACAGAAATGGAAATGTGTTGATGAGAGAGATTAAAGAAGGTATATACAAATAGAAAGACATTACATTTTTTGTGGATTTAAAGAATTTGTATTGCTAGAATGTTCATATTACTCAAATTTGGGATAAGATGAAATTTCTATAAGAGTGACATTTGTCACATAAATAGAACTAAAAGTCCTAAACATATGAAATGATAAAGATGCTGAATAACCAAAGAAATTCTAATAAAGAATAAAGCTAGAGGCATCACACTTTCTTATTTTGAATTATATTACAAAGCTATAATAACGACAAGAATATATATATATATATAAATAATATTGACAAGAATATACAATGACATAGAGAGCAGGCAGACCAATGGAGCATAATCAAATTCCAAGAAACAAATCCATGCACTTAGAGTAAGAATTGTCACAGCTACAAGACTGGAGCAAAAGGTGGAGAAAAGAAAGTTTTTCCAAGAAATAAAAAACAAATAAGATTCCATCAAACTGAAAGGCTACTTCACAGAAAAAGAAATAATAAAAAATGACAACTTATAGAATATATTTTGAAATGAAAGTGTTACCTAAAGATTGCATGTGCAAAGCTACATATAAGGGGTTAGGGAAGATACTCTGGGATTAATATTCTTATAAAATCAATGAATATAAGATTAATAAGGGTTAATGTGAAGTAAATGTTAATACACGATGATATTCAAGAATTATGGTGCTCATGCAACTGAAAAAAGAATACATAATCAAATCTAAAATTGGGCAAAAGACACTGAATTGACTTTTTTTAATAAAGGAGGCTTTCAAATTATCAGAAGGTACATAAGAGATGCTCAATATCACCAAACTTGAAGGAAATACAAATCAGACCACAATAAATGTCACTGCAAATTTGTTGTTTTTCCTAGTTAAAAAAAGATATAAAAAATGTTTTGTACACTGTTCATGGAAATGAGAATTGGCAGAAACTTATTCTAAAAATTAGTAAATAAAGATTAAATCAATAATAAATCAATCAATAAATATTAAAACAACAATAACAACAAAAACAGTATTATGCTTCGTAATTTTACTGGATATACATCTGAAAGAAATAGAATTACTAGCAGAAATCAATATATTACCCCATGTTTATTGCAATATTAATTTTTCTAGGTAGACAGGTAAATAATATGCCTCTATTGAGGGATGGACATATAAAGAATGTCTGGTATGTCTATGTATAGCATGTATGTATCCATCAAACAAATTTAAGTATATTTAGATATGTATATTTATAAATATTTTATACATATCATATAATGAAATTTTAGTCATCTAAAGTATGAGCAAATACTGCTATTTCAAAAATGTAAATAAATCTTGAGGATACTTTACTAAGTAAATTAATTTAGATGAGGGCCGGAGTGATAGCCCAGTGGGTAGGGCATTTGCCTGCGTGCCAGCCAGGGTTCGATCCCGGCATCCCATATGGTCCCCTGAGCACCACCAGGAGTAGTTCCTGAGTGCAGAGCCAGGAGAAACCCCTGAGCACTGCTGGGTGTGACCCAAAAAAAAAAAAAAAAAATTTAGATGAAGAAAGATAAACACTATATCATCTCATGTATAATCTAAAACAGCTGATTAGTAGAAACAAAATTGATTGCTGATTGCTAAAGGCAGGACATTGGGGTGGAGAGTAAAGGTGAAGGGAATATAGAAGACTCTGGTTAAAGGATGAATTAATCCTAGGAATGTAATACATGGCATGGTTATTATGCTTAACAATATCATATGTGTGTTTTTAATTTGCTAAGAAAGGGACTGGTGAGATAGCAGAGGGGTTGAGGTGCCTATTTTGCATGAGGGCTACTCCAATTCAATTCCTAGGACCACAGGGGACCACAGGGTCCTCTATGCATAACATTAAAGGAGGCCCCTGATTGGAGCCAGAGTGAGTAAGATAATATAGACACTGTGGAGCATCAGCAATAATTCAACTTCGGGTCCTAGAAGTGAACTTCCTACCAAGTTAGTTGAGTTGCTTGGACTGTCCCAAGGACCTCCTGATCAACTCTTGATAATATTACCCCCAAAATAAATATTTAGAGAATAAATATTCAAAGTTCTCATTGCAAAACAAAATGTTGTAATTCTGTGAAATGGTGGAAGTTAACTAAACTTATGCAGATGATCATTTAATGATGTATACATATAAAATACTTTCACTGTTTTAAATCACTCGATTAAATGTATATTATATCAATTGTACCTCAATAAAATTGAAGATCACTGTATCACTGTCTTCCCATTGTTCATCAATTTGCTCAAGTGGGCACTTACTAGTGCCTTATCATCTCCATAAGTCCTGTCACAAACAAGTGTAACCCAAGAGCATCTGCTTGCTCAAGGGACAGGAAGAGCCCCAATCTATTCTTTAGGTCGTGGAACTGAGGTCCATAATAGTTACTAGTTTTTGGCATAACAAGTAAATAAAACACAGGTAGCTTGCCAGGCTCTGCCATGTAGGTGGTATACTCTCAGTAGAAAGCTCTCATCTCGAGCATTTACTGATGAAACTTAAAGGGGAAAGTTTTCCTTGGTGGAGCTCTGAGGAATTTAATAAGCACTAATTTATGTAAAATATGAGCAAACTTTCATTTGCCAGTGAAACCATCTGCAGTTCAAATATTTGAAAAAATGTAGTCAAATATTGATTCAACAGAGTAATAATGCAATAAGCAAGATTTGAAATTTTATCTTTGGTCAATATTAAAAACTAAATGAATATTCTCATTTAATATAAATTTTTATACCAAAGATTATATAGTGGTTCAAAATATTCTGCTCTTTGTGTTGTTCAATTCCCTCTTCCTCAAATATTGGTAATTAATAATTTTATGTTTCTGGAAATTACTTGGATTTTTTTTTATTTCTCTGACTAATATAGTTAAACTTGACTAACCACCCCCTCTTTCTGCTTGTTCAGGCCACACCTGTGGTGCTCAGAGACTGTAATCTCTGGCTCTAGCTCAAAGGAAGCTTTTGGCAGTACTAACAGGACTAAGTGCAGAGCTGGAGATTTGAGTTAGTGTTTGTCTAGATACAAGGCAAGCACTTGAACTCTTGCACTCTCTCTGACCCTGTTAACCTTTCCTTGTATAAATGTTAATATGTTGTAATTTCCAACTTTTTTCACCACAAAGTATTATATTTTTACTTATACAATTTATGTTTGTTTTATTTATAGCAAATGGGGGTTGAGGGGAGCATCCCTGGCAATGCTCAGGACTTACACCTGGCTAGCTCAGGAGTCGTTCCTGGAGGGCTCTGTGAGGACCACAGGCATTCTCTGGATCAAAGCCATTGGCCGATTGCAAGGCAAATGCTCCAGGCCCAGGACAATCACTCAAGCCCAAGCCAATGAATTTTTGTACCTTTTAATTTTTTAATCTTTTTCCCTAGACTCCTCCCTTTCTTCCAAGTGTCAGAGACTCCTTCCAAATATTTCTGCAATTATGAAAAATAATGTCATAGCATTTCCTCTATATATTTCTCATATAACAAATAGACACGTGATAGTTTGTTTTGTGCTTGTCCACACACATAACCTGGCACTTAATCCATAAAAGTGTTTTTGCATGTCATCTAATAAATTGCGAGCTCTAAATAAATGTTAAAAATCAAATTGACCAAAAAATTGCCAAACAATATTCTTATCAAATCTCTACCCATTTTATCTTTGACAACATATGTGTTGCGTCAGCATGAAAATACAAAAAGATCTCTCTAAATCCGGCTCATTTCCTTTTAATGATTGATCCTCCAGTAGGATATAAAAAAGTCATTCCTGCTCATCCTACTGCAAACTTGAGGTTTCTCAGTACTTGATTTCCTGAGAGTGACTGTGAACCAGAACACTCATATATCCACAAAGATGAGAAATAGATGCAGGTCAGGCACAGATTAAATGGTGCTTACAAAAGGAACGTTTCTCCAAATCATAGAAAGTGAAAAGAAATTCAAGGCTGTCTAAAACAAAGCTTCTTAAACATTGTTTTAAAGACTATAGATTTTATCTCATTTTTATATAATAAATGACCTACTCAGGCAGTTTTTAAGAGTAGTTAAGTATCTTGAATAGTATATGAAATTTCGGAATAAAATAAAGAGTATTCGTTCATTTTTTCATTATGATCTTTTGGGTATTTTTAATCCACTTTTCAAGTTTTTAGAATGATGTATTAACCAATTTTTCAGGTCTGCCTTCCTTTTGCTTTCTTAGTGACAATCAAGAAGTTTTTTTCACAAATGTAATTAAAGAAAATTTAACTCCAATATTATGGCATCAGAAATGCATTTTTTCTTGGCCCATCTTTTTATTTCATCTCTCAAAATACTCCAAGAGTCTTTTTGTTTCTTAAGCATTCTTCTTTGCAATCATAGGTGTGATAGTATGTGAGGCATAGGCATATGATAGTAACATTAAAAGGTAAAAAATCTGAGGAAAATTAAGTAGTGAAAAAAATAGGCAATGAAGAAGGATGGATACTGACAGAAAGGGAAGAAAAGAAGTTGTTCTGTATATACTGCTTGTCCTTTTATAAATTGTAAAGTAAATTTTGTCAGCCATTGTCTACTAAATCATTGTCATAGTAATATATTATACATTATGAAATCATACAAATAAAAAAAATATTAATATATAAATTATTTTATCTCACTTGAGCATTTATGGACTCAGTATCTTACTTTTTCAAATTGTCATAGAAAAAGAAATTATTTCATGCCACAGAAAAGGTTAAAATGAGAAGTTACTATATTATTTCAAATGATTGTTTTTAAACTTCTAGAAAAAAAATCAAGTTCTAAGTACAAAGTATTCTTTTATACTTAGATCTCTTGCAGTAATCAGGGAATAATCTGTAAGCTATATGTACTTTCAACCTATGTCTTGGCAGGAAATAAAAATCATTGATTTACAACCCTTATAGATACCTCACATTAAATTATCTGTCAAGTTTTTCTTGCTCTAAATCACTTGTTTTTAATACTGCTTTAAAAATGTAACTAATGGAATTTTTTTCAAGATACATTTGAGGAGACAGAGTGATAGTCATACGCCTCAGAGACCTGGGCCCTACGAAAGCAGGATGAGAATGCTATTCGGTCTCCCAGAGAGGCATCGAAAGAGCTATGCTTGGAATATCACGTCTCACTCAAGTGAGTGAAGGAATCCGGAGTTCTGACCTCCGTTGCTATTCCAGAATCAGGGACGCTGTCTCGTTTGCCAAGGCATCGAAAATCAGATGGGCTGGACATGTAATGCGATTTGGAGACAACCGCTGGACTAGAGCCGTTACTGACTGGATCCCACGGGATGTCAAAAAGATCGCGTGGCCGCCCACCTACAAGATGGTCAGACTTCCTTGTTAAGACCCTGAAGGAACGGTTTGAGGCTCTTCATATTTCTGAATCAACCAGATGCCATTGGGCTACTTTGGCACGTGATAGGGTCCAATGGAAATGTTACTGGCGCCCGCTCGAGCAAATCGATGATAGTATGGCATGTAGAACATTTGCCTTGCAATCAGCTGATGCTGCACATCGTCAGGTGTTACTCCCATCACACACAGACACACACACACACACACACACACAGAAGTGATACAGAAAATAGAAAAATCACAGAAAATTTTCTGAAGTAAAACCAACTTTTTGTGCGTAGGGTGTGTTTATACTTAAATGAATGTTCAATTTTTCTGCTATAGCACACAAAATACTTGTATAAGTAATTAATTAGGCAAATGTATTAGTTTGAAAGAATAACAGTGAACAAATAACTATGACAATTTGAAAATAAGAATATAGGTAAATATTTCCCATTAGATGACAAAATATATTACACAACTTCTCCCTGCTTCGAAAAATGTCATTTGTCATACAAGAATGTGTAAGATAAATCAGAGCATCTTAAACACCCAGCAAAAGACTGATGCATACTGAAAGCTAGATGTATAGTAGAAGCAACATCATAAATAACGTGGAAGTGCTAAATGTTTTCAAAGACTTTGAAATATTAGATAGCACAGAATAAAGTTAGATTGATGGTATTACATAAATACTGTACCTAAAACTACAAATGGAATACAAAGAAGGCTTTAAAAGCATCTTTTACACTTAGAGGAAAATAATAATTTTTTAAACAAGGGAAATTGAAGTTATTGGTAAGTCAGACAATAAACACCAAACACAAAATTAAGCTAAGGATGAAGTTATATTAGAGTATAAAACTATTAAAATATAATTTAAAAAATGATTATTGATTCTGCCCCCCTTGAAGTGTTGCTGGTATGGCTCTGGTGCCCAGCTGCATCAGCAGGTGGCCGACAGGAAAGCGGGCTTGTCTACACCCAGGGCTCTGCCCAGTGGGCCCCCGGATGGTTGATGGTCTAACAAGAAAGACTGGGCCCTGGGATGAACCCAGAGCCACGGCAGAGCCTGGCAAACTACCCATGGTGAATTTCATATGGCAAAAACTGTAACAATAATGGACCTCATTCCCACGAATGGAGATGTTACTGGTACCCGCTTGAGCAAATCAATAAACAATGGGAAGACAAGTAACAATTATTGATAATGAAAAAAAACAATATCACTCAAACAATACAAAATATAAAATAGAAACCAAAGAGTGAGACATTTAAAGATGACAAGCAATATGGATAAATTCTCTTTTATTACATTCAGATGATATAAACAAAGGATAATGAAGCATGACTAATGACCAAAATTAAATAAAATCTTCAATATGAAAGTGTAAAATTTAATTACTAGCCAAACTGTGAAGAACAGCCTCCACGGATGTCTGAAAGGAATGTAAACTGAGAGAATTTAATAGAAGATAGAAAGAAATATTCATTAAAAACAGCTAACTAAATCTAACTTTTGGAATATTTTTATCCCTGAAAAAATTCTACTAAAGCCAAAAAAAAAAAAACCAGTAAGATAAGTTCTCAATAGTTGCCTAAAACTTGGTATATTCAATCTCAGTTAAAACAATGTTGCTGGGTACAACATATAAAGTGATTTTTGCAGAGGTCTTTCACTGTATCACTGTATCACTGTTTTCCCGCTGTTCATCGATTTGCTCGAGTGGGCACCAGTAACATCTCCATATGTCCTGTCGCAAGCAAGAGTAGCTCAAGGGCATCTGCTTGCTCCAGGAACAGGAAGAGCCTCAAACCATTCTTCAGGTCATGGAATTGAGGTTCATAATTGTTACTAGTTTTGTCATAACAAATAAAACACGGGTAGCTTACCAGGCTCTGCCATGTAGGTGGTATACTATCAGTAGAAAGCTCTCATCTCGAGCATTTACTGATGAAACTTATAGGGGAAAGTTAAGGTTTTTGTTTGGATGGAACTCTGAGGAACTATGGAGTCTGAATATTGAGAATGATTGACAGAACGATGTGTGGGTTGCTCTGGCTTACTGCTAGGCTCAATGGAATGAATGAATAAACCAACAAATATGGTGCACAGTGCAATACTACTTCTGCATCCAACAGCAGAAGACACCACAGGCTTGCAAGTCTGTGAGGACGGAGAAATGACACTTTTAATGGCTCATTACTTACTACAGGTATGATACAAGTACCAAAATTAGTTTGTATTGGCCTGAAAAGGAAATGTACATTGTTTTAAAAAGCCATGAAGCATGACTTGGTTTTCGTCTATTCTGAAGTATTTACATTTTTCTGACAATAGCTAGAACTGAAGATTGAAGCCAGATCTGGCACAGCTTGGCAAAGAGTGAGGTGTAGATCCCATCACTACAGGGTGTTCTTCCCAAGTCCCACAAAACACCAAAGCTCATTCAAAAAGAAATGCATGAAGTCACTACCATATTTTATATGCAGAAATTATTTCATTAATTGATTCACTCAACAACTGAGTATTTTGGGACAGACAGGAATGACAGTGCCTGCTCCCTTATATTTGGGGCTCTAAAGGGGAAGAGAGATGCTAACTAAGCACACCAAAGTCCAACAAGCTCTGCGGTTAGGCTTAGATGCAGCACAGAGCCCTTGGAGAAGACCACAGGCAGAAAGGCTGCTGATGTGAGAGAGAGCAAGATAGAGCTTCATGCCACCTCATGAGATCACACAATAAAGACAGATCTATTTAGTCATTTAAATGTGTCTATTTAAATACAAGCACTGGATAATAGGACAGAGGAAAACCCATCAAGGCTATTTAAATAACATGTGTAAGAAGCAATGGACTTGGGTACAGACAACAAGCAGGAAGCTGGCTTTGATCCCTGATACAACCCACAATTCAATCCCTTCCTGAGCACCACCAACATCATCCAAAAAAACAACAATAAAAATAAAATAAACAACCAGAATTCATGAACCCCCAAAAACAAAAGGGGGAGCAGTGTGTCCATCCTGCCCCTCTAGGTGTTGCTGGTGTGGCTGCAGTGCCCAGCTGCGTTGACAGGAGGTAGACTGGAGACAGGCTTATCTACACCCAGGGCTCTGCCCCGTGAGCCCTGGGTATTTTATGGTCTGACAAAGAAAGAGACTAGGCCCGCCCCCGGGATGAACCCAGAGCCACAGCAGACTGGCAAGCTAGCTGTGGTGTATTCAATATGCCAAAAACAGTAACAAGAATGGACCTCATCCCCAATGAATGGAGACGTTACTGGTGCCCGCTCCAGCAAATTGAACAACAGGAAGAAAAGTAACAAGTGACAAGTGTGTCGTCCATGGGTAATGTATTTTATATAATAAGATTAAAATCCTCAAAAAACTGCCAAAACATTATGAAATGAATGCAAACAATCCTATGGTACAATAAGCTGAAGTAACAAGCAATTTATTGCTTGTAAAATCCAAGCAATTAGCTTCAATAGCTAATAAAATATCTAGCCCAGAATGGGCCGGGCTGGGAAGTTTGGGCAGATTTCTAGCTATAAAATAAGCTGCAAGAAGAAAGAATCTCCCTTTTTGCCATTTCGGCTTCCCTTGGCATTTTGCTTCTCCATCTTCTCCATTCTCTGTTGGGCCTCAACACCGTGGTGGCAGCCATCTTGGTCTACATGTGGCTGGAGCCTAGCTGGGAACCCAGAGTCCGGAGGATTTCCCTGCTCTTGGATTTTATATCAGAACCTGTGATAGTAAAGCCCTTTTAAAACTGCACTGGATTCCTGAGTCTTCATCCATTCCCTGCCCGCTTTGGAGGTAGAAGAGAACTTCGCTTCCCACTGCTGTTGGGGACCCCAGCGACTTCCCCAACATCACAAAATTGAGTTGATCAAACAAAATAAAAAATGTATTTATAGAACATTGCCATTTGTGAAATTGAATATGTAGAGGTGTATCACTTATCACTTATCTTCCTGTTTTTTATCCATTTGCTTGAGCGGGTGTCAATAACATCTCCATTTGTCCCTGTCGTGTGCCAAGTGTAGTCCAATGGCATCTGCTCGGTCCAGGAACACGAAGAGTCTCAAACCATTCGCTCAGGATTTTTTTTTTTTTTTTGCTTTTTTGGGTCACACCGGGAATGCTCAGGAGTTACTCCTGGCTCTGCACTCAGAAATTACTCCTGGCGGTGCTCGGGGGACCATATGGGATGCCAAGGATCGAACCCGGCTGGCACAGGCCTGCCGTATGCAAGGCAAACGTCCCTAATAAGTGCTAAAGAAGGCAAAGTAAACTCCAATGCCAGAACCATCCCAGGTACCACAGGGCCCTTACATTGAACCTACAGGGCTGAAGTACTTCAGCCCTTACATTGAACCTATAGGCCAGTTGGATGAAAATTTCCTAGCCCCACCCACCAAAACTTTAAAAATTAAATTCAAAGTGAAATCAGTAAAATATGTAAGTGGAAGAGAGTTAACAAAAAATTATTAAGAAAAACAAGAAAGACCTTTTTTAATCTTGAATTTGGTGATTTATTAAAAATGGTGTTGAAACAAGCGGAGGAAAACACAATAAATGGGCTATCTAAATATTTTGAATATTTATGCTTTAAAGGATACCACAAAAACTGTCAGTGCAACTGTCAGACTGGGTCAGGGGTGAATGCTTGTCATTTTCATATATCTTGATTTTATATAAATTTATATATTTCAGCAATAAAAACAAATAATTCAATAGAAAATAGGGAAAAAATTGAAATACTTATCTCCCAGTGAAAATATTAGATCTATAAATTAACAATAAGCATCTGGAAATTATTCTCAAGGTTATGAAGAAAATCAAAGTAAAGTCACAGTGAGATACCACTTCACAACTACTAGGACACTTATGATCAAAAAGTCAGAAATAACAATTTTTGAGCACAGATTTGGAAAAGCTAAAATCTAAAATCTTCCTACATTATCAGTAGAAAGCAATTTAGTTTTTAAAAAGGGAAAAAAGTAATAAGGCATTAAAAATGTACATAAAATGCTATAAAAATTTTACAACTGTCCCAAAGTTAAAAAACTGGTGAACAAAGCATGGTATATCCATTCAATTGTTTATTGTTCATTCTCTAAATGGCATCAAAATTAATAAGTGCCTCCCTCTGAATCAGCCTTGAAAAGAACCTAATAAGTGGGAAAAATGCAAATGGCTACTATTATATAATTTTATTTGTATGAATAACCAGAACAAATAAATTAATAAAAATAGAAAATAGGAGAATAATAATAAAAAGAAGGGTAGTGGAAAATCATTGCTAATTTGTTTACATGGTTTTTCAAAGCAGTAACATGAAAATTTGGTAGAATGTTTAGGGATAAAGAATTATATGAAATATTATATGAATATAAATTTAGGAGTTAAGCTTTGGATGGTTAGATAAAAGCTAAAGTGTGAAATACTGATTAACATGTTCTGATAAAAATCCCTCATTATAAACTCAGAGTCAGTTGAAACACGTGTGTAAAATCAAAAATTGTGTCCTATATAATTATGTGTGCATTTATAATGTACATATGTGTATGTAAGATACATACATATATATTTATATAAGTTATATGCAAAACTTCTACAGGGAATACCACAAGTAGAACCAGATTTTTTAAATTAGTTACATTTGATAATTCTTTAGTTTAACATTTTGGTTGCTTATATGAATTCTTTAGTTTATTAACAAAAGAACTTAGTCCTATTGATTTGCCTCAGAGCATATTTAAGTCTCATTTAAAAAACATTGAGAGTCTACATTTCCTGTAGTCATATAAGTAATTCTTAATTTACTTTACTGTACTCTCCATGCACTGAATATTTATTTTGAGTTCTGTTATAATCAGCATATTTTTTCCTATATATTTATTTTTGCCCTAATCCTATTTTTGGCACTGGAAACAGAAACCATGGCCTATGAATTTTAATTATTTGCATGTTTTCCTTAAAAGTCAAAATTTTAGAAATCTCTAAATATGCTCCATCATTTCTTAAAATAAAAATATTTTCTATTAGAATACAAAACTCAAAATACATCTATTAAATCAGCCCTAACTATGTTATCCAGACAATCTTTGCTTTTGATTTATGGTCTTGTATTGATCTCTCAAAACAATTCTAATATATTAAATCTATTCATGTATGTCTTTATTTCTAAAATGTTTTCTGGATTAAAAATTAAAGTATTTTAAGATGCAAATTATTTATTTATTTATTTTAATTTTTTTATTATCCCACTGTGAAATATACAATTACAAAGATGTTCATATTTGGGAAATAAAGTATTTTATATAGACAAAACGTGTTTATCCTCCTCTGTCTTCATTTGTATGATAGATAAATCCTTCCCTTGTTCCATTTTAGTCCTAGTTTCCAGCAGATTTGGCCAAGTACTACTCTGCTACTCAGTGCGTATTGTTGTTTGACCCATTATGTGGTTTCATACACTCAGCTGTTCATACTTGAAAAATAATTTAGACAGATTCAGTAACTTGATTGCTTTGCTCTACATTTTAAAAACTCGATTTGAAATTATTTTGCCAATTTTTTCTAAACATTTCCCAAAACGTGATGATCTATGCAAAGCCTGAGTTGTCAGCCTCATGACATAGTGCTGTGAACAGTAGTCATTTAATTAATAAACATAAGCACATTAGAAACATAATAAATCAGAAACACAATTCCATCATTCTGTTATTATTGAGTTGGAATATATCAATCCTTGTATGCTTTTACAGTGCCAGGTTTAAAATAGTATAAATGGGTGAGAAAGAGGGAACAGAGGAACTAGATTAAGATGCATAGCAGGACCCTACAATAGTACTTTAGTGATATCCAGGTAGCATTTCCCTTATTATTTAAGCCTCTGTTAGAAATAAACCATGCTTCACTGAAGTGATGGTATCACTTGTATCACTTGTCTTCCAGTACATCATCGATTTGCTCAAGCGGGCACCAGTAACATCTCCATATGTCCTATCTCAGGCTAGCAGAGCCGAGGGCATCTGCTTGATCCAGGAACATAAAGAGCCTCAAATCATCCCATCAGGTCATGGGTATGAGGTCTAGAAGAGCTGATCACAGCCTGGCTCATCGAGACCCACCCTGCAGCAGTCTTTTTCAAGTCCGACCCAGGTATGCTGATCCAGAGACTCACAGAAATGGGGCAGAGCTGCTACTAGCTCTCCCTGTGCCCAGCTGATCACAAGGTGCCTGGGAGGGATGGCGGGTTCTAGCCCTAGACATCCACCTCAGCAGAGCCTTGCAAGAAGCCAGACAATCCCCCCACTCCATGAGGGCCTCCATTTTCCACATCCAGACTCCCCTCTCGTCATAACTCCACCAGGCAGAAGAGCTGATCACAAGCCCGGTTCATCAATAAATGCTGGACATCAGAGGTGACTACAAGAGTATGCCACCCACACAGCAGAGCCTGGAAAGCTACCCATGTCATATTTGATATGCCAAATACCAGTAACAATTATAGTCCTCATTCCCATGACCTGATGGAAGTGATGGTAATAAAAGCATATATATTTTTACTTTTGCTATATTTTAATTAATCATTCCTTAGTAATTGAGATGATATGGAATATAGTAGTTTCCATATTGCTTTATACTATCATTGCAATTCAAAGGATGCAATTTCAGGTGAGGAAGGAAGGAAATAGAATGACAGCTACTGACCTATTGAACTTTTAAATGTGCTTCTAAAACATTTGCTTAAAGATAAAACATGTGTCTTCACTTTAGAGACCCACTCAGCTGCGTGTGAGTATGCTGTCCAAGTACATTAACTGAAGTACAAAGAGCTGACATATTAGTAAGTGCTTATATTAAAACCATAATATTTTGCATTGAAAAGGTCAATGACAAATGCATTCTTGACCAAATTTATTCTAAACTTCACAAAGTTGGTTTTAATTTTAAGCAAAGTAATTGGGAAAATAAAGTCAGGAGAAGGGAAGGCTTTTTAAACAGAGACAACAATAGTCAAAAGTCTATTTTCAAAATTATGCTTATTAACTACAAATGTCTTTTACCAACAACAGTCAATTGGGTCCCCATACCAGAATTGGCTAACGAATTCCTTCCCTCCTGTCTTCTAATATTATCCATTCACAAAGTAACCCATGTTTTAAAAATGCTCAGGAACATTGCATTAGCAAGTACTCTCCCCCTTAGCATACAATAGCCATATTTATTTTCAGGTCTTAAAAATGTAAGACTTTATGTTTACACGTAGTCTCATCACATTTCTGCAGACCTGTACTATAGATTTACTGAAGTTTTCTTTGTTAATAAATCACAGAAAACCATGAATCAAACAATGTGATCTTGTTGTTTTTTGCTGTTGTTTATTTTGGGGGCATACCGAGCAGATAGTCCAGGGCTTCCTCCTGGCTCTTGTACTTAAGACTCTCCAGGCTCTGTTCCCAGGGGTCCCTCCTACCAGTGCTGGTAGGCCTTAAGTGGTCTGGGGACTGAACTGTGATAGGCGGCCTGCAAGCAAACACCTTACTGTGCTATATCTCCTGTCCTTAGGTTACTTTTCCTTCAAAAAATTGTTTTACAATCTTCTCTCCGATTTAAAAAAAAATGGATTTCTAGCTTATGTTAGACAATGTTTTGTTTTTTATTGCACCACAAATAATTTTAAAACACCAGACGTTTCTACATATGCTGCTCATTACAAATATAACCTTGTATAAATAAAATCAAATATAAAGATGCTATATGTATTTAGTGTGAATATAGATGTATACTTTTATATAAGATGCTCATTATTTTTATATATTGTACACTTATGACATTCTTCAAAATAGAATTTCTAGAAAATATATGTTAGATACAAGCACTATTCCAGATTTTTAGAATAAATTGGGAATGAAACAGACAAAATTCTTACCTTTGTAGATATACAGTCTGGTGAAAGGAAACCAATCATTACACAAAATAACTAACAAATTAATAGCAAACTAGAAAGCAATTAATGCACTGGGCTGTGCGCTTCAATTTTTAATATGGATTTCAAGGTATGGTTTGCTGAGGGGGGCATATAGCTGAGCGTATAGCTAAGCTTATAGCATTATATCTAGATGCTTATACTTCTGAGAGAAGTCAAGGAAAATTCATACATACAATGAATGAAAAAAGTCGCTCTCTTTTTCATTACATATTTTTGAAGTCAGTAGGTCAGACTGATTTTACTCCACATTTTACCTACCTCTAAAGTAATTGTTTGCCAATTCACAATTTTCATTCTCTTATTTTCAAATAAGTGGGACTACTGGTAGTTCTGAGACTGTGACTACTTAAAAAGCAGTGACAGATAGAGTTCAGCTCAGGTGGCCATGCTATTCCATTGTGACAATGCTATGAATAATAAACTTTATAAACAGGGTTCTATGCATTTAAATATTTTACCTCCAATTTTCATGCCAAGAAGCTCTTTAAAATTGCAATATGATTCCTTCCCAGTACTGAGAAGTAAATAAAGTCTTTCTAATGTTCTTAGTGCTAAATATATATTACTAACTGTGCAGAAGAGCATAGCTATTTCTCATTTCTCAAGAAGAAACAATATTTTCCTCAAACTCTGCCCCTCTTTTAAGTGTTTATTGAAATTGAATATTATAAAACAAGAATATTTTCTTCAAGGAATACAAACACTTCAATGAAAGGAAATATATCAAAATGCAAAAAAAAATAGCATATGATGCTCAGGACTACAAAAGTTAGATCTGATCAAATACAACATCTATTACTCATTTATAAGTCTTGTCAAAACACAAACTCCGAATAAACTATCACTTGATTACTTGATCACTTGAATCCCGTTATTCATCAATTTGCTTGAGAGGGCACCAGTAACTTTTCCATTGAACCCTATCACGTGCCTAATAAACTATATATGAATAGATTCTTCTCTTCAGGGGTGAAACATTCTTATAAGGAGGAAATCTAGCTGTTCATAGTAGGCAGTCAACGTTTATGTTTAAGGAAATCCTGACTTCAACCACTATCATTATGTAAAATTTTATGCAATATCTAGCCTATAGGTTAATATAAGAAAATTAAAGATGAGAGAGAGACAGTAGAATAGATAGTGCTTTCCTTGCATCTGGCTAATCTGAATCTAACTTTATCCCTGGACCCTATATGGTCTCCTGAGCCTCGCCAGGAAAGATTCATGAACATCAGCAGTAAGCCCTGAGCACTGCAAGAGGTGGCTCTAAAACCAAAAAAAAGAAAGGAAAGAAAAATATGAGAACTATAAGTAATAAGGAAGATTAGAGTATGAAACACTTGCAAGTGGCGCAGTCAAAGAGCCAAAATGATAATATTTTAAACCAATGTTATTTATTTATTACATTAAAACATAGAAAAGTGGGGCCAGAGCGATAGCACAGCGGATAAGACGTTTGCCTTGCACGCTGCCGACCTGGTTCAATTCTCCGGCATCCCATATGGTCCCCCGAGCACTGCCAGGAGTAAATCCTGAGTGTAGAGCCAAGAGAAACCCCTGAGCATTGCCGGGTGTGACCCAAAAAAGCAAAAAACAAAAACAAAAAAAAATGGAAAAGCAAAAATACTAAAATGACCTCTTTCCACATTACCGCCACTCATTCTAGAATATATAATATTTTAGTTTAGAGATTCTTTTTTTTCAAAAAAAAAAAGAGGAAAATACTCTTTTCCTACAAGAGTATGCTACCCGCATGGCAGAGCCTGGCAAGCTACCCGTGTTGTATTTGATATGCCAAATACCAGTAACAATTATAGACCTCATTCCCATGACTTGATGGAATGGTTTGAGGCTCTTTATGTTCCTGGAGCAAGCAGGTGCCCTTGGGCTCTACTTGCATGAGACAGGACATATGGTGATGTTACTGGTGCCCGCTCAAGGAAACTGATGATGAACAGGAAGACAGTGACAGTGATTTTTTTCCACAAATAACTCATATCCCTTAATTTTACATTTAGAAACTGAGAACTGGGCTCAGTAAGTATGTTATAAATGCATTATATATGTGTACATAAACACACACATTTACATTTGTATGAATAACTAGATATATTTTCCATAACAACCTTCCTTTTGTTGATGAACTTGATTGGAAGGAATTAGTTTATGTATCTGAAAAACTGCTTTTATCTTCAGACTTTAAAACTCATGATAAGAAATAGGCAAGCAGTGAGTATCCACATTTTCCCACCCAACCCTACAAGAACTTAGGAACCAGCACACACACATATATGCATAGACCCACACTTTCCTCATCATGCAAAAAATTGTTCAATTTGTCAAAAAAAAAGCATTTTCTAGATGTTTGGCTAGAAAATTTAAATCCTACTCCCATTTGACATAGAAAGGAATAAGAGAGAGGGAGACCTATTACAGTCATTCCGTATGTGGCTATTATTTAACCATTATATGGTTAATTCATATCTGCTAATATGAATTTCCATTTTTAAATTGTAGTCTAGGTAGCATGGTTACAATACTGTTAATTTGTATGGGTTTGATGTAGACAGTTACTCCATCTCACCACTACCACCAAAGTGATTCTGAGGCTCTCCATGCACCTTTGTTAATCTCTTCCTTTCCACTCACTCTATCCATCTCATCTTGGCTACCTCAGTTCTGCAATCGAAGGTCAAGGGCTTGTCATCATTTGATAGAGTTCATTATCTTGTTTTATTTTTCCATACACCGTAAATGAGTGAGATCATCCAATGTGTGCTGTTCCCCTCTGATTTTTTTTTATTTAATATTGTGTCCTCCTACCTGCACAGTAGAGCTTGGCAAGCTACCTGGGTCGTATTTGATATGCCAAATACCAGTAACAATTATAGACCTCATTCCCATGACCTGATGGAATGGTTTGAGGCTCTTCATGTTCCTGGAGCTAGCAGATGCCCTTGGGCTACACTAGCATGTGATAGGACATATGGAGATGTTACTGGTGTCTGCTCTACAAATCGATGAACAACAGGAAGACAAGTTAAAAGTGATTGTGTCCTCCAGTTCTATCCAAATTGCATCAGCAATATTTAACCTTTGTTCACTTGATCACTTGATCACTTGAATCCTGTTATTCATCGATTTGCTCGAGCAGGCATCAGTAATATTTCCATTGAACCCTATCACGTGCCAATGTAGCCCAATGGCATCTGGTTGATTCAGGAATATGAAGAGCCTCAAACCGTTCCTTCAGGGTCCTGACAAGGAAGTCTGACCATCTTGTAGGTGGGCGGCCACGTGATCTTTTGACATCCAGTGGGATCCAGTCGGTAATGGCTCTAGTCCAGCGATCATCTCCAAATCGCATTACATGTCCAGCCCATCTGATTTTCGATGCCTTGGCAAATGAGACAGCGTCCCTGATTCTGGAATAGCGACGAGGTCAGAACTCTGGATTCCTTCTCTCACTTGAGTGAGGCGTGATATTTCAAGCATAGCTCTTTCAATTCCTCTCTGGGAGACCCGAATAGCATTCTCATCCTGCTTTCATAGGGCCCAGGTCTCTCAGTCATATGTTGATGCAGGGAGAATGGTGGAGTCAAAGAGATGTGCCTGGAGCCGGAGGTTCTTTGTCCTTTTAGCTATTTCTTTGATGTCTTTGAAGGCATTCCATGCTGCCCCTCCCCCGCAGCTCAGGTTTTAGGTCGTTCATCATGTTGACTTCTCGACCTAGGTACACATAACTGCTCAGAGGAGAGTATTTCAAGCCCAGGAATGCTTGAGCCACAGACACAGATACACCAGCAGAGCAGAAACCAGCTTTTCCCCTTGAACCCCCTGCATTCCATGGACCATGAGAGCGACTTCCGACCTGGAGTCCACCATCCTGATAGAGCTTCAGAAGAACCCAGAGAAACCCCCATACTTTGCTGGCAGAGATCTTCACCATCCACATTCAGTAGCTCGTAAGATCTCCACCCAAGAGATTAAGCCAGTCTCCAGTCAGGCTTGTCAGAAACCCAGCCTACAAGGACCCAACCTGCAGAGACCCGCCCTTCAGAGGAGAGTATTTCAAGCCCAGGAATGCTTGAGCCACAGAAGCAGATACACCCAGCAGAGCAGAAATCAGCTTTCCCCATTGCATGTGGCCACGCAATTTACCTCCAAATTACCATGAATATTCTACCCACCTCTCTGAGAGAGCCCCACAAGGTAATGAGAGTATAGCACCCGCATGGCAGAGCCTGGCAAGCTGTTCAATGCGTGTTCGATATGCCAAAATCAGTAACAAAAATGTTTATTTTCCTGACCCCAAAAGAGCTCTTGTCAACCTTTGTTACACTTTCTTATATTCCATTGTGTGTATTTGACCAAATTTAGTTACCCAATGATCTGTTGTTTGGCCTTTGGGTTGTTTGCCTATCCTTGTTATTATAGAGTACTGCAATCATCATGTGTGTGTTTATATCTCTGATTATTTTGTACCCTTGAGATAGATTACAAAAAGTGGGATTTCAAGGTAATATGGAAGGTCTATTCTTACTTTATCAAGAAGTTTCCTACTGTTGTTCATAGAGTTTGAATCAGACAACATTTCCTCCTGCAATGAGAGAGGGTTTCCTGTGACTACAACCCTAACAATACTGGTTCTTTTACTAGCTCTTTTTGAAACACTCTATTCTCACTGATGTGATATGACAACTCAGTATCTGATTTGTATTATCCTGGTAATCATAGATGGTGCAAAATATTCCTACTGGCTACCCATATGTCTTCTTCAGGAAAGTGCTTCACTTTCTCTTTTCTTTATCGATGGGATTATTGTTTTGTTGCTGTGTTGACCTTTGAAGTGTGATCTTTTCTTTTTTTTTTTACAAAAAGTCACAAAATAGTTTTAACATATCCAGGTCTGATAACTAGTTCTTAATCTAAGCATTTGGAGATCAAGTCAAACCATTGGTAGTTATAATAGCTCCCTGCTCAACAGGAGTGGGTCAAGGGAGGTGAGGAAGATTGATGATGGGCAGATGGCTGAGAAAAGTGAAGGGTGCTTGTGGTAACAGAACTTGTGGAACCAAATCTAAAAGTGAGTATAAAAAAAATTTTACAACAAAAAAAAAAAAGAAAAAAAAAAAATAAAAAAAAAAAAAAAAAAAAAACCCAAACAGAGGAAAAAAAAAAAAAAAAAAAAAAAAAAAAAAGAAAAGAGATGGTTTAAAAAAAAAAAAAAAAAAAAAAAAAAAAAAACCCAAAAAAAAAAAAAAAAAAAAAAAAAAAAAAAAAAAAAAAAAAAAAAAAAAACACCAAAAAAAAAAAAAAAAAAAAAAGGAGGAAAACCAAACAAAAAAAAAAAAAGACCAAAAAAATTTTTTTTTTTATTTTTTTCTTTACCAAACAAACCATTGTTTTTAATAGTTGCTCAAATATTTTATATATGTGTATTTGTGTGTGAATTCCCTTCAAATTTTTATATTATAAAATATACCTGGATCTATAAAATGTAGATATAAAGTAATACCTACAATACCATTCTTTCTGTGGAACTTAAAAAACTGAATTGAGTCTCATTTGCAAGCATAATGCATAAGCAATTTTTAATAAGGCAATGTTGTAGAGATCAAACTGTAGATTAAGGTATAATGTTATGAATACAAAGACAAATAAATACAAACTTAATTTATAGATGAGATTAGAGAATTTTGTAAAAGAACCATCCATGATACCAAGCAGAGATCACATATGAGATTACTAGAGGTGGTTGCTGAAAGAGATAAACACAATCCTTTCAATAAAATGTTACATATCATTTGGGATTTTCTTTAAAATGTCAAAGAAATCGCATCTTGATGTATCCATTTGATGGGATGTGCAGTATATTACATTGTACTCTACAAGTTATAAGCATTGTATATTCTTATTAACCAATTCTTCCTCAATAAAAATAAAGTATTGTGTCTTCTTCTAAGACATATTCACACATAGTTTTTATAAGAATTGAAAATAAAGTGTAAAAAGAATTTTCTGTGTATTTGGATAAATTTTAAAAAGTGTGTAAACCAGATGATCTGAGGATTAGTTATCATAAACCCTTGATCATAGACTGCTCTTAAAACATAAATATGAAAATGTTATTCTTATTCTTTTTTAAAGCTTATACTGAGTCTTAGGGCAGTAGGCATCACAGCAATCTCATTTAAAAAAATTACACTGAAGTAAAGTTAGAGAAAGCTTAATTAAGAGCAATTAATAATTTGGCATGTAGAAAGGAATAGCAAGTGGATTTTTTCTGTTGAGTGATAGATGACAAATTTTTTTCTGTGGTATTCATGGAATAGAATCAATAAGATCCACACATAAAATGTCAGACTTCCCTGTAATTTGAAAAACAATAAAGCTGGCTATTTTTATTTGTACCCTTAGGGATATAGGAGTAGTAAATGTATATCCACTGAAAAGCATGTTAACTGCACCAGAGCTATAAGATATTCCCTGAAGAAAAATAAATCTCTCACAGAAACAAATACAAAGGATCCATGAGTTAGAATAAGAAATACATAATGTGGAAATATGTAAGATAAATTTAGTGTCAGAGATCATAAGAGAGCTATTCTTTACATTTATAACATGGTTATATATATGATTCTCATTTGAGGAAGTAGATTATATATTTCCTGCATCAAATAATGATATCAATTAATAAATATTCCCATGAACAGATTAAAATATTTTAAAGAGCATGGTAATTTTTAAATGCAATATATTTAAGCTGGATGGCTATATTCTATAAGAAGTAAAGTAGTTTCTACTGAATGAAACTTAGAGCAATGTGAAGGAAAGAAGAGAAAAGGGCATGTGCTCAAGAGAGAATATGAGCTTCTCCAGCCAGGCGAAAGCTACTACGCATGACTTTAGTATTCAAGCATGCTTCCTATGTGGTGGTTATTAATTTATATATAACTTTTATAAAATAATTTTGGTTGTTACATAAGAGCAAAATCATAGTGAAATGGCATTAACTCCATAAATGTTCTTCTAAAATCCAACTATTTATTTGTTTAAAGTCCAATAGATATTTATGCTTTTAAATTCGCTCTGGACAAGACTTGAATGTTGAAAGCAGGTAAAAAAGAAATATTTTTTTATCATTTACCATTTACATGATAAAACATAACTTTTCAATATCTGTATGGCAAACAATATTACCCAAAAGATATGTGTGTGTGTGTGTGTGGTGTAGAGAGAGAGAGAGAGAGAGAGAGAGAGAGAGAGAGAGAAGAAATATACACTGGTGAAGGTATGATTGTGGGAACACTATAATGTTTATTCAGGTAACGTGGATTGAGCGTTTCCCTATTTTTTGCCTTAATCATATAATGCTTCTTTCCCACCCCCACCACTAGTATCAGTACCCCTTCATGAGTGTCCCAAGACCTATTCTCCCAAACTGATCTTTGCTGCCACACTGATGGTGTTTGTTTCCATTGAAGACAGACCAATACCTTGTTCAGTTGTTTTACATTCACATATGAATAAAATCGTTCAAGAACAGACCTTTTTCTTCTGATCATTTAAAATAGCATAATATTCTGAAATTCCATTATGTTACAACCCATTGCTATTTTTTTAAAAAACTGAGAGATACTGCAAGGCATGTACATGTGCACACTCCCCCACACACACACACACACACACACACACACACACACAAACACACACACATCCACTCATCTGTTGTTGGGCTCAGGTTGTTTCTAGATCTTAACTGTTGTGATTCACTTTATCACTTGACATCCCGTTATTCATCAATTTGATCAAGAGGGCACGAATAACGTTTCCATTTGACCCTGCCAAGGGCCAGTGTAGCCCAATGGCATCTGCTAGCTCCAGGAATATAAAGAGCCTCATACCTTTCCTTCAGGGTCTTGACTAAAAGTCTGACCATCTTGTAGGTGGGTGGCCACGTGATTTGACGTCCCATAGGATCCAGTCAGTAATGGCTCTAGTCCAGCGGTCGTCTCCAAATCGCATTACATGTCCAGCCCATCTGATTTTCGAAGCCTTGGCAAACAAGACAGCGTCTCAGACTCTGGATCGTCAATGGAAGTCAGAACTCTGGATTCCTTCTCTAACTTGAGAGAGGCGTGATATTCCAAGCATAGCTCTTTAGATTCCTCTTTGGGAAACCGAATAGTGTTCTCATCCTGCTTTCGTAGGGCCCAGGTCTCTGAGGCATATGTTAATGCAGGGAAATAGTGGAGTCAAAGAGCTATGCATGGAGCCAGAGGTTCTTTTCCATTGGGAGGGCACGCTGCATTCAGACAGGTAGTGTGAAGAGCCGAGCTAGTGTATTGATGAATACTGATGGCAGATTCTTCAAGTGCTAGGGTCTGACTTTGTCTGGGCCGGGTGCTGTTTGCTTCTTTACCAACAAAATGGCATGTCAGATTTCAGAAGGGAGAATGTTGGGAATGACATATCCATCCTGCGAATTTGGTATGTGGGCATGTGGACGTGGCTATCAAAGAGATCTGAGTAGAAGTCATGGATAATCTTCTCCATTGCCTTTCTGGAAGATGTGGTAGATAACTCTCCCCATTACACTCCACTGACCACGAGGGGTCAGGCACAGAGAGTGACTTCCGGACCAAGCTCACCATCCCAATTGATCATCAGAAAAACCCAGAGGAACCACTACACCATGCTAGCAGTGTTCATCATCATCCGGATTCCACAGCATGTCAGAGCTCCACCCAAGATAGTAAGCCAGTCTCAAGCCCGACTCGTCAGAGACCCACCCTACAGAGCAAAGTATTTTTAGCCCAGGTATGCTTGAACCACAGATGCAGATACACCAGCCAAAGCTGCTACCAGCTCTCCCCATTACACTCCCTGTACTCCACTGACCACAAGGGTCAGGGACGGAGAGCGACTTCCGGCCTGAGCCCTTCATCCCAATTGATCCTCAGAAGAACTGTTGTGATTAGGCATTAAAATCTTTCTAGAAATAGAGAGAATCTGCAACCTGTTTTGCACAGTATAAACATCTTGAAAGCTAAATATTTATTGATAGTTGAATGAATAAAGACAAGGTGAAATGCATAAACAAATGGTAGGTAATAGTTATCTTTTTACACTTGATACTGTCTTGTTTCCTTTTCATTTTAACCCATCATGTGTCTTGTTATTCTTAAACCCTTCATTATTAGTGAACGGTTTTCTTTATGAAATGAGTACTATGAATTCATGTTAAGTACGTCTATCCTCAATATTTTATATATTTAATTAATAATATTTCTCTCTTAATCTTTTCCCCTAAAACTCTTGGAAGATTCACCAATTTTATAATTCACTGATCTGGTTTTCTCAGTCAGAATACTATCCAACAGATCTGTCACTTGTGTTTAAATAGTGCATATGTATTCCTAAAATAATGTTCCTAAAAAATATAAAAATATGCAATTTCCTTGTTTTATTTTTTTATTTCATCATTGCTTGCTTTCTTTGGCAGAAGGTAGGGAGCTTAGTAATTTTAGAAGATTTGTTTTTCTTCCTTTTATTCATCATCTAAGTTTTCAAGCACTCATCAAAGAATCTTTTTTATGCATATATAAAAAGCAGGGATCCCTTTACCGTATGTATCACTCTTTAAATCTTTGACTATCTAATAGAAAACAAAAGAGTTTCTCTAATTTGGGCAAGAGCAATACTATAGTGGGTAGGGCGTTTACCTGGCACACTGCCAATCTGGATTCAATCCCTGGTATCCCATATGTTCTCATACTGTCCCCGAGCACCACCAGGAGTAATCCTGAGTGCAAAGCCAGGAGTAACGCCTAACCATTGCTGGGTGTGACTCAAAAAAACCCAAGAGTTCCCCTATTTTTTTTAGGACAGAGATGGTTAGCAATATATGACACGGTTTCAGATTATGTCAAAAATAGAGTAGGGGCCCTAAGAACAGTTCACCAGTGAGTCCCTCTCTCACAGGCATATGGTAAAAGTTCCATCCCTAGTACTACCTAATGTGCTGAGGTGGCAAAACCATTTTTGATCCTTGCTGCCACAATCCAGTGTATACAAGCACCACCATAAAGGGCGCAACCCCAGGAGAGCACCAGAATTATGTGTGTAAACACTACAACCAACTATGTGACATCTGCTCATACATTGTAAACAAAAGGGAAGCCAGGAAGAAAAAAGAATTGAATGAAATAGGAAACCTCATGAAGACTACTTGTTTTACAAATACTTCACGCAGAGTATTTTTTTTCCATGTTGCTTTCATGGCTCATCCTTAGGTCCTTTTTAACAAGCAGTAAGGCAGCTCTAAGGTTTTTGTTGATAAGATTTTGTCCTGAATTCAGGTTTTCAAATGGTCCTTGTGCAATTACCTTTGTTATGTTGGTTATTTTCTAATGGGGGAAATTTAAAAATCAGGGAATAAGTGCCTTGGCTTAGAGAGTTCCCTTTCACTAAATGTCTGTAAATTTTAGCACAAAATTTCTACAACATAAAACAATGGATAAATGTATTTAAATTTCTCTGAGAAAAGGTATTGAGTATATTTATTTTATTTTTCTAAATAGTCTTCGCTAGGAAAAATTATTCACTCTAAACCAAATGCAATCTAATTCAATTACACCTTAACACCCTAACAATTCTCTATAAAGCTTTAAAAGTATGCTTTTTGACATTGCCAGCATTATCCTCTTTTTAAAAAAATCCATTCTACCTTCCTTTTGACATTGCTTTATTCCAGGCTAATTACAAATGATACAGCCTCAACAAGTTTGAAAAGCTCAAGCATACTATGAAATGATGCAGAACAGAAATTAAAATTCATGTATTAATTTTCTTTTTATTTCCATAACTTTTTGTTCCTCCCTAGTATGCTACAGAGATCTAAGTATGAACAATTTAAAAATATTTTTCACTATTTAATGACTTAGTTCTCCATTTAATGACTCTTTATTATGTTATTAAATAATATCAAAAGTTAAATTAGATTATAATATTTCTATACAACTGTCAGTAACATATTCAATTTCTGTAGTAAATTTAGGAAACTCATAATCCATTGGGAGCAGTCAGAATTTAAATAATGGCCAAAGAAATAGCCAAATATATGAACTATTGTACAAGAAAGAGCTGACCTGATGAGGAAAAGAAATGGAAATTTAATTTGTAATAATGCCCCGTTGAACTTTGTCGAGGTGCCTTCTTTAGATTTGAGGGTCTAGGGATGTATCCCTGTGCTCTCCTTTAATGTTTTGAAAGGATGTATGGAGCCCACCTAGTAAAAACCTACTTGTCTCGTCTTCATGAATCTAGTTGGATATTTCTAATTATGAAAAATAATGACACTGATTTTATCTGAGAGAAATTTTATTGGCCACTGTCTTAGTTCTACTTGCTATACCAAACAACACCGAGTATTTACTATGACTTTTACAAAATAAGTAGGTAGGCATCCTTTTTGCTGTTCTGTTGGTGATATGTCTCCTTCCCGGAATGCTTCACATTCTTCTAGTGAGAGTTACCTTCTCTCCAACAGTAAAAGCTATGCTATTTGGTTTGAGAGGGACTAACATCATTCCTGCCTACTACAGAGCAATGGGACTGGGACATACTAGTCACCTTTTTATATCAGTCTTCCTTTAAACATATACATTTTCTTTCTTTTGCCATATTTAATTGCAAAATTTGCCTAACTGCAAATTCTTCCTTTCTTATGGTACATGTAGTTAGGAATCTCTTTCCTCAGTATGTTATAACCTCTATGTTTCTGAAAGCACAATCACTAAATTATGTTGTGAGATAAAATACATGCAATATTTAAAGATATCTTCATCTATGTTTAACCTTATGTACAGATATTATTTTATTATTCTCCCATCAAGTAGAGAAATCAAAGACAAAAAAGAGCTGTACAAGTCTCAGAAAAATCTCTTCACTCAAAAGAAAATGAGAAATCTAGTTATGTAAACAATTTACTAAAATTATATAAAATAAATAAAAATATATACATCTTTACACCTCTTTTATGTATATTTTAAATATGTTGTAAAAGTACTTCAGCAGCAAATAAAAGGCTCAGCAAGTAAGAAACTAAGACAGAAATCTAAATGTCTTATACATTAAGTTCTAAGAATAGCATCACAAACAATAAAAAAAACCCTAAAAACTGTAAACTCCAAGAAAAGCGGTATCTCCCAAGCTGATAGTCATTGAGTCAAAATGGACTTTTACTTCAGAAGAAGTCTAACACACCAGCTTAACTTCAGGTCTGTGAGGTAACTAGAAATTTTTCCTATGTAACATGAGGCATTCTTTCATTTTTTTAAAAAATATTCTTTGTTTTGGTTTTTGGTTTCAGTGTAAGCCACACTCAGTGGTGCTCATGGCTTACTTTTGGCTCTGTACTAAGGAATCATTCTGGGAGGGTCCAGAGACCATATAAGGTGATGGAGATTTAACGTGGGTTCATCATGTGCGAGGCAAATTCCCTACCTGCTGTATTATCTCTTCTTCCCATCCTTTCATCTTTATGAAGATAAAAAAAAAATCTTCCAGCAGATAGGCATTATTTCCTTTATCAGAATTGAGTCACAAGTCTATCCCTGGAGAAATAACTGAGAAAATGTTATTGTGATACTTAAGTTAGTGAATAAAATGAGGAGTTGGCAAAAGAAGGGATGGATGAAACAGCATTCCTTCTATTAGGCTTTCTGCTTACAACTAAATTTTTGTTCTGTTTTCTCCTTTGAAATCTTTTTCCTTTTACTAGAGCATAAGGAATTCTTCATGTATACATTTTTATAAAGATTCCAACATTTATCAAAAAATGTGGTTTTTATTGCATGAAATTTTGTGATCTAGTTCATAAACGGTGGTGTCATTGTAGTCAAACTATACTGATGTTGAGAAAAATGTGCTAAAATTATGCGATATATAGCGCAGAATGTTTCACCCTTACTTTTCAAATGAATCAATAAAAATACAAGACTCAATTTTTATACAAATTAGGATTGTGTTATGTATTTAATTAAACATTTTACTCACTGGAAAAATACATCCTCTTCATATGTTAATTGATAATTCTAAAATCAACATATGCTAGGCCACAAGGAAAATGCCAATAAAATTCCAAAACATTAATTGAGTGGGTCATTTTCTTTGCCTTTATACTTACAGCAATAAAACTGAAAATAAATACAAGAAATACATGTTGAGCATTTAAAAGCAACAGCATGGCTATTTTTTAAAATCATCCAACTGTCACATGTCAAAAAGGAAATGAAAACTACTATTATAAGCTTTTTACCAATTAAAGTAAATCACAACATAGGAAAATATATGGGATACAGCAAACTTAGAGCTGAAAGGAAAACATATACATATTATGTGTATTTAATATCTACTGACTGGCTTCATGGAAAGAAAATTTTAAAAAATTGTTGGAGTGCTCTATAACTATCTATCTACCACCCTATCCATGAATCTAATTTTCACCTATGCATATACTCAATTTCATTATTCACTTCATTTTTATACACTATGGCTCTATCTTGGATAAAGCTGGAGGGATAATGTTAGTGAGATAAGTCAGATGGGGGACAAATACCAGATGGTCTCACTCATCTGTGAGAACATAGGCAAACAAAACAAGGGAATAAAACGTACTAGATGGTAACAAATACTTGCACTTTAATTGCAGAACTGAGATATCCAGGATTGAGGAGGAGGGATGTATTAATGAAGACTGACCCAGAAATTACATAATTGCAGTGATGGAGGATCTTTGGCACTTTGTTTTGTAGTGAAACAAGCATAACACTTTTTTTTTGTAGTGAAAGTAATTATGTACATCAACATCATAAAATTGAACACTATTCTAAACATCTTACCTAAAATTTAATAAATAAAATATTTAAAGTTAAAAACGTTTTTTGAGGGGCTAGAGAGATAGCACAGCGGGTAGGGCATTTGCCTTGCACACGGCTGACCCGGATTCTATCCCCAGCATCCTATATGGTCCCCCCAAGCACCACCAGGAGTAATTCCTGAGTGAAAAGCCAGAAATAAACCCTAGCATCGCCGAGTGTGACCCAAAATGCAAAAGCAAAAAAAATCTTTTTGGCATTGTGCCAGTATTGCTTAAAAACCACTTATTACTTAACGTCTTTGGTGAAATATTAGAACACATAGGATGCTCATGATTATACATTGACTTTAAAGAGTCCAGACCAATGGTGGACAATGCATCTTAACATGCCACATGGCTTTTTCATGGCAGCTTCTCCTGACCAGTGATTCCTTTTGTACTTAAGACGCCACACTCTTCACAGTACTCAGCAACAATAGCATTGATACTGCCCTACTCCAAACAAACCATACAAGTCAGCTTCTGGGAATATACCAGCACTCTCACGAGTATTCTGTGACTTGAAGCACATGAAAATACCAGTGAACATCTATATGCCACTGGCAAATTCGTTGCTGAAATTCTATTGACATTTTAAGAAATGAACAAAGAACAAAGAACCAAGAACAAAGAACAAAGTAAAAGAACAAAATTATCCATACAGCAATTATATGATTGTTGGGGACCACTGGGGTTCCACATAATACCAAGAAACAAGTTCCCTTCTACCCTGAAGCTGCTGGGGAATGGATGAAAACTCAGGAATTCGGCACAGTTTTAAAAAGAATTTACTATCAAAGATTCTGATATATAATCCAATAACAGGAAAAAACCCAGACTCTGGGTTCCGGGCTGGGCCCCAGCCACATGTAGGCCAAGATGGCTGCCACCAAGTGTTGAAGCTCAACAGAGAATGGAACTAACAGAGAGAGGGAAAATGCCAAAGGAAGTTAAAATGGCAAAAAAAAAAGGCCCTTTCTTCTTTTTACTAGCTTATTTTTTGCTTTTTGGGTCATACCGGCAATGCTCAGGGGTCTCTCCTGGCTCTGCACTCAGGAACCACACCCAGAGGTGCTTGGGGGACCATATGGGATACCGGGATCGAATCCAGGGCCGGCATGGCCCACCCACTGGGCTATCGCTCCGGCCCCTACTAGCTTATTTTATAGTCAGGAGCCTGCCAAAATCTTCCAGCTCAGCCCATTGTGGGTTGAGCTATCAAAGATGAAGCCAGGTAAATGACCCTTTTCAAATGCAGATCCTTAGGTGGGCCTTTGACTCAAGCTTCACAAAAGCCAAAGCTGATTTCCAGAGGCAAAATCTTCCTAGTAGAGAGGAGGGGAGAGGAGGGGCTGCATTTCTGAACCAGAAAGCAGTTCAGAATATAATTTGTAGGAAATGGCATTAATACTTTTTACATGAATATATAGCTTGCAAATCCCATACTCTGGATCCCACTGAGGTCCAAAATCCATCAGAATAATTCACTTTGGCATTACTTTTAGAGTCAGAGACACGTTAGCTTGCCCGGAGGTGCACTGGCATGCCGCTGAACAAGGAGAATTGATTACATTATGGTTGATCCAACGTGGCCAAGTTTTCTTGGGATATCTACATGTATGTTCCACACGGGGACCCGTGGGAACAGAATATTGATCTGGGGCAAGTGAGATTCATGATAAAAATATTTATGCCATATAGAATTATGAAATCAGTCCAATTCTTTCCGACTCCCATTGTGTCTGCTCCAGAGATTCCCCAAAGGCAGGGACCACCCCCCATAAGCTAAGGGTAGCTGGAGACTAAGGCTCAGAAGGCGCGTCACCCAACATGTGATGAAGGTTATAAACTTTCTTTTGAACCAAAAAATCAGGGTGCTGAGCTTATGTAATGGACATGACTATACAGTGAAATTTAGGTTGTGGCCCCCAAATTAAAAAGAAATTAAAAAAAGAACATGCAACTGGATGCTTCCTGCTAAAATCGTTTTCATTTTTTAAAATATTTTATAATGCCCCCGTGAGATATACAATTACAATGATGCTCATGTTTGGTTTTCAGTCATAATCCAGTTATGACTCTATTCCCTATTCCCAAAGAAATAAAAAAAAGAATTGATAATAAGGTTTAAAACCAGGTCAAAGATCAGTATTAAACAAGGAAAATTGTCTTTACTCCAAAGTCTAAAATAAGAACAGTTTGTCCTCAATTTACCTTTCTCCCAAAAGCCTAAAGATAAGAACAGTTTCATCATTGGTCCTTCCCCAAAGACTAAGCCTTACTTTATTTTCAGATAAGTTGAAGTGCTTCTCAGGGACCAACCCAGGAGGGAATTTTATTATCCATTCTGGGGCCCACTTGTCTTCAATACACCATCTCCCCATATCGACACAATGGAATATTATGCAGCTATTAGGAAAAATGAAGTCATAAAATTCGTCTATAAATAGATATACATGGAGATTATCATGCTGAGTGAAATTAGCCAGAGATAAAGGACAGATATGGAATGACTGCATTTATCTGTGGGATAATAAATATATATGTTTATTATCCCTCAGATAGATGGCATCATTTTTATATATAATATATATAAATGTCATATATAAATATATATCAATTATACACACACATATATATATATATATATATATATATATATATATATATATAATGAGACCAAGGCTATACAAAACCGGGTCCAGGGAAGACCTGTCAAGGGTGGAATCTAGCACAAGTGTGTGGTGGACAGAGGATAGGTAATATAGAGAAGGGATCCATCTGCCAACTGAGTATTGAAAGCAGATAAAAGGATAGGCATGATAGCCCCTCAGTGTATGTATTGCAAAAAAAGAGAGAGAGAGAGAGAGAGAGAAAAAGAGGTAAAATGTCTGCCATTGAGGCAGGCAGGGGGTTGGGGAGAGAAATAGGGGACAGTGGTGGTGGGAAACACACATGGTGGAGGGATGAGTGCTGCAACAATGTGTGACTGAAACCCAATCATAAACAGTTTTGAAATTGTCTATCTCATGGTGATATAATATTTTTTTAAAAAAGAACATGTAAGCACTAAGGCCAGGAATACATAGTGAATGCATGTGTGAGCGTCACAACTATAACTGGTGTGTTTCAACTAAAGCACACATGCATGCTCTGAGACTTGAGGAGTTAAAAACCTCAGCAACAAAGCATTGTGGCCAAAGACCAAACTCCACAGCTTGACCAACCTGACCATAATTAAAATGGTACAAGCACTGTCTATCTATCTATATACCTTCCTATCTATGAATCTAATTTTTCATCTATATATCTATTCAACATTCATTATTAGCTTATTGTTATACATTATAAATTATATTTCATACACTTGCCAGACATGTGTGCAAGTCTCACAGCATCAACAATGTAGGGAATGGAGAAGGAAAATAAATAAGTGATGATGCTATATACCTCAATTCACTTGATACATCCACAATGAGCCCGAGATGTTCCAAATCCTGTTTGGCAGAAATGAATCATCACCATTATCTTTTATGCCATATGGCAAACATTATTCCTGCTCATGTTCAAGGCACTACTATATACCCAATTGCCCTAGAATGAATCCTGGGCACTATTATTTTTACCATCTTTACCTCTCTGCCTCTTTGACCCTTTAGTAATTCTTCTTCTATGCTACAAATGATAAATGCTCTTCCACGTTGAGACTTCTGGCGGGTTAACTTACAATCAATATACATGCCACATTTTTTAACATGGAAAAGACTGAAGTTCTCTGTTGGACCCTACCTACCTGTTCGACTTCTTTCTCTACCCTTGCTCAATCAAATTCCAACTGAAGGTTTTCTTCGTTCCTCAGATCTTTCTACCTTCCCAGATTATCCTTCTCTTGTTATTAGACATTTGTCTAACCACAAGGTACCTTTCTGTGGTTTTTGATGTTATTGTTTTCATTAAGATTCAGTTCAATGCTCCTCCAGTGTATATTATGGTTCTTTGCACAAATCACTAATAATGTTGATGGCATGCTATAAAAATTTACTTTGTGTTTATCAAAATGTATGACCTTCAGGAAAATTTGTTTTCACATCATAAGCAAAGGATCTTTAAAGAAACTGCCCTTGATTAGGAAATGACAGATCCTGAATTGACCATGATCAGTGATATAATTTTACCATCCTGTAAATAAAGAAATAAACTTTTCTGATGTTAAAAAAAAAACAGCGGATCAAAATTCTACAGCTTTTTCTGACTTTTTATGTTCAGTTGTTTTATGGTTTTGAGGCTATCAATTTCACTTTAATAAAGAACAGTAATCTATATGTCCTTGTAATGATGTTCAAGACATTTAAATAATAATTATAGAATTATAGAGTATCCTTCTGTGAATTATAATCACTTTATATTTCTCAATATTTTTAATTAAATGTTTACTCTATTTTATTGCTTTATTTAAAGAACCAAGTCTTTTATGCACTTGCCAATTCTATTCTTTGTACTAGTTTTTAATTAATTTGATTTTCTTATGTAATTTACAGCCTTTGTTTTCTTGGTATTCTTTTATTCTGCTCTACTCAAAATTAGGACAATGTTTGCATGTAACTCTTTTCACTGTAACTATTTGTAAAATAATTTTAATAATTTAGCTTAAAATTTTTATTTTATATTAGTCTCATGGGGCTTCTGTAAATGTCTGAGAGGGGAAATTCCATCAAAAGCTTTACTTTTGATGCTTTACTTACTCTTGCTCTTTAGGTGAGCAAGCCCTAGGTTGAATTCAGAAGTTTTTTAATCTCTACTTGGTATATTTGAGGTTCCTGGATTATCTGTGGGGCTGGGGAAGAGGGAATGTAGGGGGTGTGTGTGTGTGTGTGTGTGTGTGTGTGTGCGCGCATATTAACAGTCTTGCTTGGTACTGAAAACAAAACACCTTCTAATATGGGGCAGGGTACACAAAATTTGGAGGACAAAGAGTCACTTACTTTGCAGACTTGTAGCTGTTTCCCACCCACCTCCAATTAACTTACTCAGGGCTCTCAGAGGATAGGTGTCTTCTCAGGAGCCTTACCTTAGAGTAGCCTGAGTGGAACTTTGTATAACCTAAAGCAGTTGTCCTATTTGGCACCAAATTTTTCTCTTTAATAGACTCAAATATATTTATTGTCACTGTGCTCTAGAGACACAAGTAGAGATTCAGAAGGATTATTTAACTCAATATTAAGCATAAAAACATTCCCTTAGGTGGGACGTACTTGGATATTTAATAGAACCTTTTGGCCTCAAATAGTAGTTTAGGAAAAGAATGCTTCTTTAATTAACCAACAGGGAGTGTTGGATTAAAACAAGTTCATAACAAAACCAGCATCCCAAGAGCAATATCTTAACTGTCGAAGAAACATATTCTGAAGATTTGCATGATCGCAGACAACATAGTCATAAAGGGGGTTTGAAGACAGCCTTAGGGAAATGGTAGAAACTTAGCTAGTGTGGGGTCAGTAAGTATATGAGACCACACAGCTGGAAGGGACAATGCAGGAATAAATTCAGAAGATAGCTATTAAGCATGGGCGCAATGTGCAATTAGACAGAATTTATTGAGTATCCTGGAATTAAAAGAAAGCCAGAAGAGACTAAAGAAAAAAAACATAGTGTTAATTCAGGTAAAACTAGGTCAATTCAGGATCTGAGGTAAAATAGTATCAATCATCAAGATTAAGAATAAAGGTCTACTTACCTAAAATTGTATATCCTTTAATATTTAACAAAGAGAGACAGAGAGGAGAGAGAGAGTAGAGAGAAAGAAGGAGAGAAAATTTTGCTTTCTCTAGAGTTGAGATGAGCTGGACATGTAATGCGATTTGGAGATGACCGCGGGACTAGAGCCGTTACCGACTGGATCCCACAGGATGTGAAAAGATCACATGGCCACCCACCTACAACATGGTCAGACTTCTTTGTCAAGACCCTGAAGGAACAGTTTGAGGCTCTTCATATTCCTGAATCAATCAGATGTCATTGGGCTACATTGGTACATGATAGGGTCCAAAGGAAATGTTACTGGCACCCACTCTAGCAAATCGATGAATAACTGGATTCAAGTGATCAAGTGAAGAATTAGGAAGCCAAATAACCACTAAACATTTAAGATTTTTTTTAAATCTTAAGAAAATTTAATTTTTTTTCTTAGTCTTACTAGACATTTTAATGACTCAGTCCATGGACAGCACAAATAAATATATCCAACAGCACAGGAGCCGGAGTTCTCTTGGCCAGTGTCTTATTCTCTCTGTTTCTCCTCCATGTTCCAGAGATATGCAAATCATTCAGCAATCATTATATTGGAATTACTGGTCTTATTTTTATATCTTTATTTCAGTTTTATTTTAAAATGCATTTTTATCATAGGTGTAAACACGGATCCTTCCTTTAATTTTAACTTCTCCTTTGTGTCCTTTCTCCCTCATCTGTTATTCCCAATTCTCCTAATCAACACAGTAACTTACAAAGTTAAACGTTCTAATGGCTTTGGATTTTGTATTGTATGCTAATCCAGAGACTCACAGACATGGGGCAGACTGCTACCAGCTCTCCCTGTGCCCAGCCTCTCACGAGGTGCCAAGGAGGGATGGCGGGTTCTAGCACTGGCCTACCACCCAAGCAGAGCCTCACAACAAGTCAGACGACCCCCCCACTCCATGAGGGCTGCCATTTTCCACATCCGGACTTCACTCTCATCGGAACTCCACCAAGCAGATGAGCCTATTACAGCCCGGACTCAGCGCAGCTGCTTTTGCCGTGCAGTCCATCAATAAATGCTGAATTTAGAGGCGACTACAAGAGTATGCCACCCATTCGGTAAGCCTGGCAAGCTACCCTTGTCATATTTGATATGCCAAATACCAGTAACAATTATATTAGTCATATTCCCATGACCCTAATATAATGGTTTGAGGCTCTTTATGTTCCTGGAGCAAGCAGATGCCCTTGGGCTCTACTAGAATGAGACAGGACATATGGAGATGTTACTGGTGCCCACTCGAGCAAATCGATGATGAATGGGAAGATAGTGATAGTGTAAACACAAAGAATTTATGTTCTTTATATAATTTAGCATAGTAAATTAGAATTTGCCGTAGTTTGGTAAGTGTTTCACTTGTCTTTTTATGACATCTACATATAATGGCTCTTTGAAGAAAGTCGGTTTTTCTTTTGTATTTTCTAAAATATGCATAGCACTTGTAGATGATTTGAGTCAGTAACTTGCCCAGTCAAAGTCAATATTTTTGCACTATTGATTTATTTCTTTCATATAAAAATTAAACATCAGTGCTGGAGTGATAGTACAGTGGGTAGAGTGGGTAGGGCATTAGCTTGTATGCAGCCACCCGGGTTTGATCCCTGGCATCTCATGTGGTCCCCCAAGCACCACCAGGATTGATTCCTGAGTACAGAGACAGGAGTAAACCCTGAACATCACCAGGTGTGACCCAGTAAATAAATAAAACATCATATTATAGAAGCATCATCATCACTAAGTACAGACAGTAAATTATAGGAGACAGTAATGTATATGTTTCAGTAAGCAGATAACAGAAAAATCAGTGGTTCTATGTAAATGACTACAAAGGAACAAATTTCTAACTTGGAAATCAAGGAGAGGCACTTTTATCTAATTTGTACAAAAGATTAGAAAGAGCCAGCATACATTGAAAGTATTCTACAGTGATTTTTTTCAAGGCTACATGACAGAAAAGTGTGCATATCCAATCTAAGGATAGGAGTCTAATGGAGACAATGGCATTACAACTTTTATGCAGAAGTAAAATGTTTTAACTCACTATATCACTAAGTTAAATGCAGCGTGCCCTGTATAAATAGAAACAGGCATTTCTATACGCTTCGGAGTAGAAAGACAGCTCAAGAGTACATGCCTGGTATATGCAGGGCCTTGAGTTTAATCCAGCACCATATGCACCCTGAACACCACTGAGCCAGAAGCCTAGTATGTTCTTTTCGTTCTTTTTTAAAAGGGAAGGAAGGAAGGAAGGAAGGAAGGAAGGAAGGAAGGAAGGAAGGAAGGAAGGAAGGAAGGAAGGAAGGAAGGGAAGGAAGGAAGGAAGGAAGGAAGGAAAGGGAAGGAAGGAAGGAAGGAAGGAAGGAAGGAAGGAAGGAAGGAGAAGGAAGGAAAGAAAGAAAGAAAGAAAGAAAGAAAGAAAGAAAGAAAGAAAGAAAGAAAGAGAGAAAGAAAGAAAGAAAAGAAAGAAAGAAAGAAAGAAAGAAAGAAAGAAAGAAAGAAAAGAAAGAAAGAAAGAAAGAAAGAAAGGGGAAGGAAGGAAGGAAGAAAGAGAAGGAAGAAGGAAGGAAGGAAAGAAAGAAAGAAAGAAAGAAAGAAAGAAAGAAAGAAAGAAAGAAAGAAAGAAAGAAAGAAAAAAGAAAGAAAGAAAGAAAGAAAGAAAGAAAGAAAGAAAGAAAGAAAGAAAGAAAGAAAGAAAGAAAGAAAGAAAGAAAGAAAGAAAGAAAAAAGAAAGAAGGGAGGGAAGAAGGGAGGAGAAGGGGAGGGAGGCAAGCAAGTGAACCTGGTATGTTCTGATGGCCCCTGAACCACCTGATCACCAGCCCTGCACATCAGGCATCAGCCTGAGCACCAGCAGCCACAAGGATTGAACTCTTGTGGGAGTAGCCTCAGCTTTTTTGAGCACTGCAGGCTATGTCTCCGTCACAATTTTTTTTAGATAAAACTTTGCTGCCAAGAAAAAGGTGTTGTTAGTAGTACTAAAAATCCCATTGAGAATGACTTCATGATGCAGACTAGTAATCAAGATTTCATATTGGGGATTATAATTGGGAGTTATCAGGGATAAAAAAGAGAGAAATTTGTTCCAACCTAGTCAGACAGCATTAAGGCTGATGAGCTTGCCATTCAGACAGCAGGTAACAAGTTCTCAGCAATACCTGTTGACTCACGTTCATCACTCTGCTGTACATCTGAGTACCATTATCATCATCCGTTCTAAAACACACTGGAAGACAACTCTGAGACTAATCACTTGTCAGTAGACAGCGGTACATTCTATTGATTTGGACATAATTTAATCCTTATCAGTACATCATGGGAAAATGGGAAAATAGATTTAGAATCCAGACAGAATTGAGTGATAATCTGAACCTTTCCTCAATTTGAACATGAGGAAATTGCTATAAATTCATTCTTTACTCATGAAATGATATCAAGTATATGAAATTGTATATCTGTTAGGCTTGTGGAAGATTAATCTTGCCATTCAGGTAAGGATAAATTCTTGCTTTTGATAGAGGCTCACTGAGTGAAGATTCCCTACCCCTTTGCTTACTCTTAAAATTCCAATTTGAACCAAGTGCAACATTTAAGTCAACTCCCTTCTGAAAGATAATTATAAAAAAACTAGTAATTGAGGGGCTGGAGTGATAGTCCAGTGGGTAGGGCATTTGCCCTGCACACCGACGACCCAGAATCGCTCCCTGGCATCCCAGATGGTCCCCTAGCACCGCCAGGAGTAATTCCTGAGTGCAGAGCCAGGAGTACCCCTGAACATTGCCAGGTGTGACCCAAAACGCAAAAAAAAAACCTAGTAATTGAAATGTGTTAAAACTGTAAAATGTAAGGGGTTCATGCTTAGAGTTTTTGTGTTAATTTAAACTGGAAGAGCAGCATATTTTTCCAACCACTTGATTCTCACTCTCCAACCCCACTGCTCTCACCAGACACCAAAAAACTGTTTTCATGATAGATTTCCACAATGTTAAGAAAGCTTACAGAAGAAAGCAAAGTTTTCTCTTTCTATAATAGACCATCTCATTATCTTGTCCAACTCTATTTCTTAATTACAGTAAAACCTTACTTTAGTTTCTTTGAAGAATTTTAAACACTATCAAGTGAAGAATCTAGGAGCCAGCTCAGGGCAAATGAAGTCTAAAAATTGCATTATAAAGAACAATGAACTGCCCTCAGCCCAAAACCAAATGACAATTCTGAATGATTAAGAGGTGGGAGTTTCCTTATTCAGTGACACAATTCCTGAACTTGACCATTTTGTTGAGAGTCAGTTCTCAACTTCCCATGTTTCTCTGACATATTGACATGACCTAAATCTACACTATATCTCAGGAATGGTTTTCTATCCCTTATTTTTAGCAGCAAAGAGGAAAAAATTCAAAGCAGCACAAAGCATATTGGCAGAGCTTTATAGCTGATGAGATGCAAGTGACCTGGAACTTCAAGAACAAAATCACCCCGTCCTGTTTTTTCCAGGGTACAAATAGAATATGCCAACTGGAGGACCAGCACATGCTTAGAAATGCTATTCTTTTCAAGAATCAAATCTTCATTCTGATTCTGTCATGTCTTTGGTTCAGGAGCTGCTTTTGTGCCAAGAATACACTATAAATAAATAAAAATCCAAGGATTTCTAAAGCTTAAAGAAGTAACATTTTCCAGCTCAGAAAAATCACAGCTTGAAACACATCTCCTGTGTGCGAATCCCTGAGAGTTTGAAATGTATTTCCACATTTTACACCTAATGCTTCCTCTTTTGTGGTGTCAGGCTAAAGATAAAGCAGGTATATTATCATACATTTTGTCAGGCAGCCAGGAATATTCTTATTACTGCATTCTAATTTTTTTCCTGAAAGCATACCACAGTTTAGTCAATCCTTGCCTAGTTAAGATACAGAAAGTAGGTACCAAAGACTGTCAAGTCTCAAGTTTGATCTCCCAGAAGAACATAGACTATGTAGGAAATGGGACATACTTCCTTTCTCACTACTACAATAGGATAAAGGTAAATAGTGCCCTTTCTCTTCAGAAAGAGCAATTCGACTATTTGGATCTTGGACTAAATTTTGTTTTGTTGGCTTTGGGAGTTAGAGAAATAATTCAGTGAGTAAAGTGCTTGCCTTGCATGCAGTCAATCTGAATTCAAACCCAGCCACCCTATGTGGCGCCCAGTCCCCCACCAGGTTGAGCCTGAGCACAGGGCCAGGGAAATCTAGAGCACAGTTCAAATATGGCTCCAAAAATTGTTTTGATTTTTCAAATGTCCTAAGATTAAGCTTATTGTAGAGGTGGTGGATGGCTCTTTTTTTTAATACAAGTATAACATTTTATTAAAAACTTAACAGATGTTTTTCTTAGGTCAGAAGCTAAATATTCCCTCTATTTTGCAAGGATAGAAATTTACCATCATTTCATCATTTAAGGCTTTGGAAGAAAATACTGCCAAAAACTAAGGGAAGGGGGCCCGAGAATAGTACAGTGAATACACCATTTGTCTTGCATACAACTGACCAGGGTTTGATCGCCAGCACCCTATATGGTCTCCCAATCCCTACCAGGATTGCTCCTTTAGTGTAGAGTTAGAAGTCTCAAGTACCATAGCATTACACACCTTCCTAAATAAAACCAACAAAGGAAAGGATATTATTGGAATAAGATACTGATATTAATAATATAATGACATTAATAATATAATGATATTAATAATATAATTAATATGAGTATTGATTTATTTTTATGCTTATTACAACATTCCTGACAATGTTAGGCTTGTCTTTTGGGCAACCAAGTAGATATGAACCCCTGTGAAATTCAAAAAAGGAGGATCTGCTATGATGACCTGGAGGCAGATAGTGAGATCCAAAGTCCCTAAAAAGTAGGAATAACTAGAGGCTGTGTTTCAAATAAATTAATGGTGAAGTTTTATAAATTTATCAATGCCTGTACTCATTTAGTATAGTTCAGTAGTATTTTCAGTGGTGCTAAAATTTATGGTCTTCCCTATATAGTGAGCTTTCGTTACCACCCCCAAAGCATCCAAGACTCCCTTTTCATGGCCCTGCGTTGCCTCCTGTCCACCTATAGCCTCCCAAATCTAGCGTTCATAGTTAATAATCACCTGTGGCGTTCAGGAAACTAAGCATGGTACACTTTAAACTACATGTATTTTGGGTCAATATCATCTCGCTGGAGCTGAGGAAGTAGTGGCTATGTTTGAATACGTACTCATTTTCCCCATAGTGTTTGTTCCATAAACACCTGGGCATGCATTTGCACTTAAACACAGTTTTCAGTCATCTTGTTTCCCCTGCTATAAAATATATTGAGACTAAAGGGGGAAATCTCACGTTTGAGACAAAAAAGTTTATAATTTTATGCCATGTCACTAATATAAACATTTCATATAATAATATAATGTCCTGTTGAACTAATATGGTTGGTCAACTCATATATCCTTTGAGTTTTCTTCACCTACTCTAACCCCAATCTTATACCTCACCTGGATTAACTTAGTACCTTTCTAATAAATATTCTGGAATTTAATATCACACTCTTAAAATTGATTCCTAAAGTGAAGGCAGAGTGAACTTGGGAAAAAAAATTGTTCTAATCTACATCATAACCCTCTCCCCAAGTATTTAACTCTCCACATCCCAACTGCTTGCTTGATAGCTATTCATTATTTTCTATCACAGCAGTATGTTTATTTATTTTTCTGGCTCTTACTGAAAGTTATTAAATTCTGTGTTTTATATTTATAGTTTTGTATCCACTAGACTTTATGCCTCTTGAATGAAGGGGATCATTAGTCTTGTTTTTCATTATATCACCATTTAACACTGTCCCACACATAGAAGACATTCTTGAATATCTGAGGAATTAATGTGCTCTAATTTTTTTATTTTACAGAACTGCCAGAGAAAAAGTATGAGCTAATACTAGAACTTATGGATAAAACTTTTAAAACCTAGATATTCAAGATTTCTGAATTCTCAGAATATCCATTGGTTATAAAAAAAATCAGGGGGGGGGGGGAAGCGGGTAGGGGGTTGCTTTCCGGGGGGGGGTCATACCGGCCTGGGTTCTATCCCGGCATCCCATATGGTCCCCGCGCCGCCAGGGTAATTCCTGAGTGCAGAGCCAGGGTAACCCCTGAGCCGCGGGTGTACCCAAAAGCCAAAAAAAAAAAAAAATGCATTCACAACACAGCTCCGTAAGTCTCCAATTTAGAGAAGAGACTAGACAGTAACACTGACAGAATAAATCTGACATTATCTCCTTTATGTTACAAAACGAAATACATATCACATAGGTAAAACTTGCAAATAAACATTTACCCAAAAATAATCACAGGAAAAGATATGCAACATGCTCAATATACTGTATGCAATATTCTGAAAATGTCAAAAAAAATACAATGTCATGTAAAACTAAGATGGTGGATGCAGGGCTCTTCTAAATAAAATTAAAAATTTATGAATATCGAATAAGCATAGCATGCAGTCCTTTATATATTCTGTCCATGAAATGTTTTAAAGACGATTGGTAAAATCTGAACATAATATGTATTTAAATATAAACAACTAAATACATTGCCTAAGAAACTAGAGTGAAATTTTTGCTTAGGTAACACTTTTTTAAAAAGAAACAACAATAACAAGTTTGGATGAAGTGCAAGATAAAATTTTTGGCAAAGGAGCAACTACAAAATATCTATTATATCCCAATATAACTATATATATATTTCTTATGATATGTCACACATAGAACTAATTATTGTATGTAGTATTATTACATACTATGTACAGAATCATAAAACTTATTTACTATGTTGTTACATTGCCTTACATGCATAAGTAGAAAATGTACACAAAAACATATATAATATATATTACATGCATATATCTGCATACATATATATGTGTATATGAATGTATATATACATATATATGCAACTGCATGATTCATCACTAAATGCACGAGATGAGAGCCTACTACTGAGAGTATACCACCCGTATGGCAAGCCTGGTAAGCTACCCATGTAGTATTTGATATGCCAAAGACCAGTTACAATTATAGACCTCATTCCCATGACCTGAGGGAATGATTTGAGTCTCTTTGTGTTCCTGGAGCAAGCCGATGCCGTTGGGCTACACTAGAATGTGACAAGACATATGGTGATGCTACTGGTGCCTGCTTGAGCAAATCGATGAACCACGATAAGACAAGTGATACAAGTGATGTGTGTGTGTGTATATATATATAAAGAAATATATATAAAAATATAAATATAAATAAATATATATTTTATATAGAGAAATATATATAAAGAAACCATGAAAGCATATTAATGACTATGAAATTAAGGTTAGGGTTTACCTATGTGTCCATCAAACTATTCTTTTAACTTTTTAAAATTAATTTTTTAGAATAGGCTTTTTTAGAAGCCTAACTATATATTAATTCATGAACTATGCCACGCAGTATAAAACAAGGGGATGGATATTTCTTTTCAAATAAATAAATTAATTAGACATTTCTTAAAAAGAGAGTCACGTGTGTATTATAAAAAAATATTATAAATTACCTTTGCATATATGAGAATGCATATAAAAGGAAGTCGATTTATTTTGAAGTAATTTGGAAAATTGCAATGGTATTAACCATATCACCTTACTATTGGAGTAAATACTATAGTGTGCCATGAGATTATCTATTAAAATGAGCTCAATCTGACTTGTTTCCTAATGAAAACAAAAGAAAAACTTTGGCTTTTTAAAAGCATGCTAGTTTTAATTGTTGCAATCAATTTGGCCTACAAGTATTGTAAAATTAACCTAGTGGGTTCTTGCCATGTGCTAGTGAATTGATCATCCTAGACTCTGGATCTGCCATCTTGTGGACACTTCCATAACTTTGCAGTATCAGGATTGACTGCATATATCACAGCCATTCTGTGCTCTAAGATAAGACAGTTAATGTTTTTTTCTTGCAATAGATTGCCCTGACTGAACTCTTCATTCCAGGCTGTGTTTTACAACCTCATGATATTTTAACGATGTAAGTTAGATACATCAATTAATATTACAAAAATAAAACTTACATATATGATATCTAAAAAATCAGATTTTACCTACTATTTTAATTTAAAAGATTAAATGTAGGGCCAGAGTGATAGCACAGAGGTAGGGCCCTTGCATGCAGCCCACCATGTTTGATCACCAGCATCCCATATGGTCACCCGAGCACGCACCAACAGGAATAATTCCTGAGTGAAGAGCCAGGAGTAACCCCTGAGCACCATGGGATGTGACCCAAAAAACAAAAAACAAAAAAATAAAATAAATAAAAATAAAAAATTAAATGTGTAATGTATCGAGTGGATATACTAAGTAGGCTCACATTTAGAGGCTGATTAACCGTCAACAGAGAGTAGAAACCATGATTGTTCCCTGCATATGTAAGTCTTCTTAGAGTTAAACATAGATACTTAATAAAAAAAATACAGGGCCGGAACGATAGCACAGTGGGTAGGGTGTTTGCCTTGCATGCAGTCGACCCTGGTTTGATCTCCGGCATCCAATATGGTCCCCCGAGCACCGCCAGGAGTAATTTCTGAGTGCAGAGCCAAGAGTTACCCCTGAGCATTGCAGGGTGTGACACAAAAGTGAAAAAAAAATACAGCTCTGCTCAAGATATGTTTTTTTTCCCACATTGTCTGCCTGTGTTTTTTTTTATTTAAGTAAACACAGAAATTAGACTTGAGCAGTAGGAAATTTTGGATGGGATAGTAAAGTGGATGCAAGTTAGATACATTTCTTCTCCCTCACACTTTCAGTTCCTATCACCACCCAGCTCTATTTCAACAAATCTAGAAATCAAGAAATATGATTATACCGCAGATTCAGTCATCAAGAAGGAAGGTATTTGACTTTAGCAAATGTGTTTCTTTCTTCAGATATCTAACGCTATAAGAATATATGTGCCATTCTTTTTAATTTAGGAAAATTATTTATTTAAGTCCAAAATCTTTATTTTTATTTTTCCACTATTACAAAACTGTTCATGATAGCGTTTGAGTCATATAATTATTCCAACACCATTTATCATCAGTGTACATTCCCACCACGAATACCCAGGTGCCCTCCTGCCTGTCCCCCCAACCCCTCTTCCCTGCACAGTGTCATTCTTAACCCAATCAATGATTCTGTAATATTTACTGAACATATAAAATATTCAAGGCACTAGAAGGCAGAGGGCTTAAACAATCAGCTATGCGCCTTCATAGAACTAAAGAATAACTATGTCAAAAACATAATGCAGACTTCTGCTTTGGAATCACAAAGAAAATCATCATGTGCTTATAATTATATTTTAATGTTTATCAAGAAGTTGAACTGGGGCGGAGCAATAGTTCAGAGGGTAGGGCATTTGCCTTGCACATGGCCGACCCGAGGTTCTATTCCTGGCTTCCCATATGGTCCCCTGCGCACCACCAGGAGTAATTCCTGAGTGCAGAGCCAGGAGTAACCCCTGAGCATTGCCAGGTGTGACCCAAAAAAAACAAAGCAAAAAAAAAAAAAAGTTGAACTGTATTAATAGTTAACACATGAATTGATTATACTACATACCAAGATATATAGAAAACATAGTATGTGATAAAACTTTGAAATACATGCTCAAAGTTTCATTAATAATTGTAGTAAAAAATGTTTGAGGGCTACTGATTGACTATACTTTAAATATATATTCCTGAATGTTAATTAATAGTAGATGAAATGAAAAATAGAAACAAAATAGCAATAACCTTACCTGTAGTCATAACTGTATAAGTATATACAGACATAATGACTTTATAACCATACATGACGATTGAGTAAAAGCATGAGTGAAGTTAAAAGTTTATCACTTGTCACTTGTCTTCCCCTTCTTCATCGATTTGCTTTAGAGGGCACCAGTAACATCTCCATACATCCTGTCATGTGCTAGCGTAGCCAAAGGGCAGCTACTCACTACAGAAAGAAGAGCCTCAAACCATTCCCTCAGGTCATGGGAATGAGGCCTATAATTGTTACTGGTTTTTGGCATATCAAATACGACATGGGTAGCTTACCAGGCTCTGTCATGAGGTGGCATACTCTTGGTAGTAAGCTCTCAGTTCGTGCATTTACTGATGAACTGTGCAGTCGCAAGCAACAGGGAGAAATCAGCTTTTCTCTTGGGTGGAGCTGTGGAGTCCGGATGCTGAAGATAGTTGCCTTCATAGTGTGGGAGTTCCTCTGGCTTCTTGCGAGGCTCTATTGGGATGGTGGGCCAGGGTTAGAACCCGCCTTCCTTCCCGGTCACCTCATGATCAGCCGAGTACAGGGAGAGTCCCCTAGGAAAAGGCCAATGCAGGGGGGGTTAGAGAACCCTTGGGAGAGGCCAGTATATGGAGGGGTCAGAGTCCCTCTGAAGTGGCCAGTATGAAGGGTTAGAGCCCCCTCTAGTTTTTAAAAATTAAAAACTCTATGTAGGTGATATTTTACCTATAAACCAATAACAGAAAAAAAACTTTGAGCGCTTACCTTGCTATAAAAAGCAACACTTACTAATATGTTACTGTATTTTTTAGAGTAATATAAAGGAATAGCACATATTCAAGGACTCAAAAACATAATAGGTATTCCCACAACTTAAGAGATAAAATTTTGAATACTTATTTTAATCATGAAAGATTGAAATATTAAAGTACATAAATTATGAGAAAGTTGCAGAAATTATTTTGAAGTGAACTCAAAGCTACTTGCACGTAGAGATAATTCTAAATATTACAAATGTGATTATAGGGCTATATAACAAGTAGACTAAACATTCTTGTTCACAAAGATATAAATTTGGGCCAGGGATTTATTACAGAGGTAAGGCACTTGCCTTACATGCTGACAGATTTGATTCCTACAGGCACAACATGATACTCCTAAACCTGACAGGAGTGATGCCTGAGAAAAGAGAGAAAGAGAGAGAAGGAAGGAAGGAGAGAAGAAAGGGAAAGAAAGCAAGAAATTAACCAAACAAGCAAGCTAAACAGAGGAAGAGAGAGAGAGAGAGAGAGAGAGAGAGAGACTTGAAGTAATAAAATAAATATAAAATCTGTATCTCAAACTAAAAGACCTCAGAGATACCTGGGGTGAAAACAATTTTAAAATAATTATTATATCCCCTTAAAAAGTATAAGAATATTTTCCTTTCAGAGAGTAAGAGTGTTTTCCAAGGATGTGAATTTCTGGTTTTGCATGATGAAAAAACATTTGGGCATTTATACATGGAAGTGTGCATATAAGTAACACATGTTTAGAAATAGTAGAATTAGTAAATTTCATGTTTATGTTTTGACCAAAATAAATAAATGTACATCACCTAAAATTAAGAAAATAAAACAAAGTGTATGTCATATAATACAAGAAGCTAAGAAGAAAATGCATACTAATATAAATCTGGAATTAAAAATATATGAGAAGCTTTGAAGAATATTTTTAAAATGTCAATTTTTAAGTGTGGTCTCAAGGAAATTTGTTTACCTTCTTAATATTTAGTCACTCCTAAAATAAATTTCTTAATGATGTTATTATAAAGTTTTGGGGCTAACTATAATAAATTAATGCAAAATCAATGTATCTCTGCAAAGTTTTCTAATATATATTAAATACAAGATAAAAATGGGCAATGATATGGCAGAAAAAGAACTTTATTTTTTTCTTTATGGGTCACACGTGGCAATGCTCAGGGCTTACTCCTGACTCTGCACTCAGGAATTACTCCTGGCAGTGCTTGGGGGACCACTTGGGATGCCAGGGTTTAAACCTGGATCAGCTGCCTGCAAGGCAAATGTCCCTGCTCTGCCGTACTATAGCCCCAGCCCCTGCCACACACACAAAATAAAATTCTTAAAAAGAAAAGAAGAGAGTTAATATTTCAATATAAAAACATAGGTCATAAAGAAATTATTTCATGAGATGAAACACAGAAAATTTAAATATTGAGAAAAGCAACTGGCTAACTAATATGTACTTGGGAGATAATATCTTAAAACATAAGGCTGTCCATGCACATGGGGAACCTTCCCCATCCCTCTTGGACTGGTTCTAATATTGAAATAGCACAAAATGACTTGGCAAATGAAAAAGATCAGTTTAATAAAGCATTTACAAGACAGTTACAAGGATTTGCTGGTCCTGGTTTCAGTTGAGGACAGCAGTGAATTCTAAACCATAAAATGAAACAAGGGGGCCCATCAGTAAGAAAGAGTTGGGAACTATACAAAATAAGGAGAGGTTGACCTAATCTTCATTGGTGTCTCAGACTGAGAGAACTTGTTTACAAATAAACCTTTATTTTCCTGGATTGTCTCTCCCTACTCCCAACTATGTTTTGTAGTGATAAAAGGAGGAGCATTGACCTCTTTCACTGGGCACAAGACAAAGAATTTATCCAATGCCACAGGACTTCAGTTGTTCTCATCTTAAAATAGTCTGCATACTTGAGCACAATTCTTGAGGTAGACCAACTCTGAGATTCTTGGAGAGATTTCTATTGAGCACCTTCAAGACAGATAAATAAGAAACAGATATACCATGGAAACACTAATCAAAAGAAGGCTGCTGTAGCTATAACAATAGTAAGCAAAGAACACCTTAATGCAAAATAGTATTACTCAAGTAAAAAGAGGCAAGTCACAATAACAAAAGAGTCAATTTAACAGGAAGATACACAATCTTACATTTGAATGCGGCTATTAACAGAGAATCAAAACCTATTGAGCAAATGTTGACAGGTCCAATGGAAGAAAAAAGAAAAGCCCATAAACATAAATTAAGACTTTACTGAATCTCTCACAGCAACTGTTAGGTTGCCCAAAGGTCAAAAGGACTAGCTTTCTATCTTCACAAAATGAAAGACATTTCTCAGAAATAATGAATGTTTCACCAACATTAAGAAGTTGATTTACATAAGACAAATGTGGTGTTCTATAAGACATATGGAGACAGACATGGGGCAGAGCTGCTACTGGTTCTCACTCTGCCCAGCTGCTCATGAGGCGCCCGGGAGGTATGGCAGATTCTAGCCCTGGCCCACCACCCCAGAAGAGCCTCACAACAAGCCAGATGACCCTCCCCACTCCATGAGGACCTCCATTTTCCACATCCGGACTTCCCCTCATCAGAACTCCACCCAGCAGACCAGCCTATCACAGCCTGGAGAGGCAGCGCGGTTCATCAATAAATGCTGGAATTTGAGATGACTTCAAGAGTATGCTACCCGCATAGCAGAGCCTGGCAAGCTACCCGTGTCGTATTTGATATGCCAGATACCAGTAACAATTATAGACCTCATTCCCATGACCTGATGGTATGGTTTGAGGCTCTTTATTTTCCTAGAGCAAGCAGGTGCCCTTGGGCTTTACTTGCATGAGACAGGACATATGGAGATGTTACTGGTGCCCCTCTTGCCCACTTCGAGGAAATGGGTGATGAACGGGAAGACAGTGAAGACAGTGATAAGACATATAAAGAAATAAAAGTTTAGAAACTGCATTGTCTCATTATAAAGGAGAATAATATTATAGATGCCACTTTCCACTTAAAGCACAAGGAAGAAGAGTAAATTAGATTTCGTTGACACTTGTGCCTTCTAACTACTCCAACAAAGGTTCTTGATATAATCTAGGGATCCTATCTTATATACTCCATCCTAAATTCTAAGATGAGCTTAGCTAATTTCCCGTTCCCCAGCTACTCAGCATTATTTTTCTATTTGGCCTATTTTTTTTTAATTTTTTACTTTATTATCTCATATATTTTAATTTATCTCCATCTCCATAAATTAAAATATTTAAGATAATAAAGTAAATTTTTTAAAAAAATGGAGATATTACTGGTGCCGCTCTAGCAAATAGATGATGAATGGGAAGATAGTGATAGTGATATTTTAATTTGAATGTCATCTCTTCATAAAATATTTCCTTGAACAGTTTATCTTTATACCCTCTTTTGTCTTCAATTTTAAGACCCATACTTTCCTTTTATAACATTTATCAAAATTCATTATTCTTTCCTCAGTTTCTAAACAACTTAAAATCTGTTACCGTGTATACTCCCTTAGAGAAGAAACTATATTTGCTTTATTATATCCCGGCATTTAGCATTACACCCAACTCGGAAGAAGTCTTCTTGTGATGATTCTTTCTTTCGGAACTAATTTCAAAACACCTCTCCAAAATCAAATAATCTTTCAAGTATTTTAATAGAAAAATCATTATTATATTGGGAATGAGATACATCGATTAATTAAGTGGAGGTGTGTATAAAAATTGTTCTACCAATGGTAAATAAACCACCCTTTATCATGGTTTCAAAAGTCCAAGTTTTCTGGCCATCCTGATTCTATCTAAATGGTATAAGTTTCTGATATCAGGATTTCAATTGCTGGATTATCCATTTCAAAATAAATTATCATTTGTACCACTTGTCTTCCTGCTGTTCATCGATTTGCTCTAGTGGGCGGCAGTAACATCTCCATTCTTTTGGAATGAGGCCCATTATTGTTCCTGTTTTTGGCATATCAAATACACCACGGGTAGCTTGCCAGGCTCTGCCGTGGCTCTGGGTTCATCCCAGGGGGCCCCAGTCTTTTTATTTGAATAAATATATTGCCAACTTTGACACAGATGCTAGCAAATTCATCAGATAAAGAACTAGACCAACTTTAGCCATTAAACACTCCTTTGAGTAACTGTGGTTTCTTTTTTTAATATTTTTATTGTACCACCATGTGATACACAATTGTAAAATTGTTCATGATTGGGTTTTAGTCATACATTGTTCCAACACTCATCCCTCCAGGAGTAGGCTATTCATTCCCACCACCAATGCCCCCAAATTCCCTTCCCCTTCCTCAGCCTCCCTCTATAGCAGGCACTTTTCCTTTTCTTCTCTCTCTCTATCTCTCTGTCTCTCTCTCTCTCTCTATCTATCTATCTTCTCTTCCACATTGTGGCTTGTCCTACAGACATTTAGGGATTATCATGTGAATCCCTTTGTGTACATTCAATGCTCAGTTCTAGTCTGGCATTACCATTTCCCACAATTAGTAGAACACTGGTATATATTTATATCCCATTAATGAATGCAGTAATCTATATCTGTCTTTTTCCTTCTGACTAATTACACTCAGCATGATAATATCCATGTCCATCCATTTGCATGTAAATTCCATGACTTCATCTTTTCTGACAACTGCATATTATTCCACTGTGTAGATGTATCATCACGTCTCGTCTTTTTTTTTTTTTTTTGTTTTTTGGGTAAGTCAGTTTCTTTATCCAGTCTTCTGTTCTCAGGCATTCATTTGTTTCCAGATTCTGGCTATCATGGATAGAGCTGTGATGGATACAGAAGTGTAGATAGTGTTTCTGCTATGTGTTTTTGGGTCCCCAGGGTATATTCCTGGAGTGGTATTGCTGGGTGAAATAGAGTACAATATCCAATTTTTGGAGGAATGTCCATATTGTTTTCCAAAAGGGCTGGACAAGTCGGCATTCCCATTAACAGTGAATGAGAGCTCCTATTTCCTGCATCCAAGCCAGCAATTACTGTCCTTGCTCTTTTGAATACGCCCCAGACTCTGTGGTGTGAGATGATACCACATTGTTGTTTTGATTAGCATCTTAGATTAATGATGAAGAACACTTTTTCATATGCCTTTTGGCCATTCAAATTTCTTCTTTTTGGAAGTTTCTGTTCATTTCTTCTCCCCATTTTTTTGATGGGGTTGATTGTTTTCTTCTTGAACAGTTCTACCAGTACCTGATTCATCCTGGATATTAACTCCTTATCATATGGTCATTGGGTGAATAACCTTTCCCAGTCTGTGGGATGTCTCTGTATTTTGGTCACCATTTCTTTTGAGGTGCAGAAGCTTTTCAGATTTATAAAATCCCATTTGTTTATCTTTGCTTCCATTTGCTGTCAGTGGTGTTTCATCTTTGAAGATGCCTTTACCTTTGATGTCGTAGAGCATTTTTCATGTTTTCTTCTATGTGCCTTATAGATTCCTGTCTGTTGATATCTGTAATGTATTTTTTCTGACTTTTGTGCATGGCCTTACAAGGAGGTCTAAGTTCATATTTTTACACATAGCTGCCAAGTTTTTCCAGCACCATTTGTTGAAGGGGCTTTCTTTGCTCCACTTAATAGTTTTTGCTCCTTTATTGAAGATTAAGTGATCATATATTTGAGAGTGTTTATGAGGACATTGATAAACAAACATGGATGCAAGGATAAAACCTAATTGACCAACATTAGTTGGTCATTTATGCTAAATAACCAATACCTCCCCAATCCAAATAAATAAAAAGTGGTTCTTACAATGTACCTCTGAAGCCTATATGTGTAGGATCTGAATTAAATATAGTATATTTTATAATATAAATATAAATTATATTAAAGCTCCTTCAAATAGGAGCTTTGAAGTCCTTCTGATATTGGAGTCTCCAAAGCTTTCTCCAGATTCAGCAGTTCAGCAGCAGCTGCCTGGAATTGTAGCCCTCCCTTCATGGGAAATTACAAGGGAAGTTCTGAACTCAAAATCCCATAACTCTGGAGGTGCTGGTCTGCATAATAATAGTTCATAACTTCTCTTTTACTGTTATTTGAACCATGTGCTTGTATTTACATAACGTGAAGTTGTCCCTGAAGAATCAGAATGTAATTATACTGTATCTCACTGCATATTTGTTTTGCCCTATTTATTCAGATCAAAACTAAAATGATTTATGATTTTCCATCATGAACTTTTCACAGGGTATAATTCTACTGCCTTGACAAAGCAGCAATGTATTCACCAGTGCCATAGGAATGCATGTTTCCTTCTTTCCCAAAGCTGGTCACTAGCCAAGTGTTCTCAGCCCTCTCACAGTTTGTTTCCATTTCCACTTGCATAATTTGTTTAAAGTGCTGCATAACTAACAATATTTTGTCAGTCAGTCCAATGAAAAACTGTGAGTGCAAGAGGAAACTGGATGGCAGGTTAAGCCACTATGAATAAGTCATATGATATGGTAAGACATACCTTCCTTTGTGGATTGAGCTATTCTACTTTAACATATTCATGAGTATACCCTGTATCCTGATATTGCACAAAAGACAAATTGGAAGAAAACAATTTTTTTTCTTTTTTTTAAAAAATTTTTTTATTTTACCACCGTGAAACATACAATTACAAAGGTGTTCATAATTGGTTCTTGGTAATACAGTATTCCAGCACCCATCCCTCCACCAGTGCCCCATTTCCACCCCCAATGTACCCCACCCCCTCCCGCCCACCCCCAGGCTGCCTTAATAGCAGGTACCCCAGTATGAAACAATTTTTAATCCCAACACAATATTTTAAGTTTCACATAACATTTACATTCCATTTTCTGACAAAAAGGGGAAAATACATAAAATATTCAATGATAGACCAGAGAAATAGTAAAGTGGTTAAAACACATGCCTTGTTTGTGCCCTAACTTGGTTTGATCCCCAGAACATCACTTCCTGTGTGTGTACTGCTTATGAGATAAAAATTTTTTTAAAAGTTGTGATGAGTAACATATTTAAAACATTATATAATGAAACCTCTCCACTGAAATCAAAGATGTTAGCATAGGTTAGTATACCCTACAGATGAAATTATTTCAAACCAAGGTATGCTTGAACCACAGATGGAGATACACCAGGCAGAGCTGCTACCAGCTTGACCCATTGTACTCCCTGTACTCCACTGACCACGAGGGTCAGGGACAGAGAGCGACTTCTGGCCTGAGCCCACCATCCCAGTAGAGCCTCAGAAGAATGCAGAGGAACCCCCACAACATGCTGGCAGTGTTTTTCATCATCCAGACTCCACAGCCTGTCAGAGCCCCACCCAAGAGAGTAAGCCAATCTCAAGCCCGGTTTGTCAGAGACCCACCTTACAGAGGAAAGTATTTCAAGCCCAAGTATGCTTGACCCACAAACGCAGATACACCAGGCAGAGCTGGTACCAGCTGTCTCTGTTGCTAGCAGCCACTTTGCTCGATTCATCTATAAAATACCAAGACTATTCTACCCACCACTTTCAGAGAACCCAGCAAGCTACTGAGATTATAGTGCCTGCCGCACTGCAGAGCCTGGAAAATGGTCCGATGTGTATTCTTTATGTCAAAACCAGAAAAAAATAACAATATTCCTCTGACCCTGAAAGAGCCCTAAATATGGTAGCACTAAGAAGGTTGAGCAAGGAGAGGCTAATAAAAAATCTCAGGGCAAAACTAGGGTGCCAAAACAAAGAAGGTCTAAAATGACTACCTGTACATTCAATGCATGTATGCTGGCATCAGAAGCAAATATATACTGAGGACCTGATGGTGCAAGCGAGAAAGATCAAGTACAACATCATTGGTCTGACTAAGGCGAGAAGGCGAGATGAGAAGGCATCAATCACATCATGCCATTTCTGACACCAGAGTTCAGAACAGTTCTTACTGTTCCTTGGAACATGCAATGAAAGAGGTGTCGATGTTGTCGGTGTCCTTGTCAACATAAACGTGGCCATGAGCATTGATTCATTGGACTGCCTAATAGACCAGATTGGACGATTACACTTGAAGAGATGTAGTTCACTGCCAGCAGTTTCTATCTTCGTTGTCTACACACCAATATCCACATATAAGGAAGAAATAATTGAGAAATTCTACATGGAACTGGAAGATTTCTATAAAGAAGATCACACCTTCTACAAGATCATAGTCAGTGATTTAATGTCAAGATAGGACCAAGAAGATTGGCGAAGAATTCCACATTGGGACCCATGGCCTAGAATGGAACGAACAGGGTGAGAGATTAGCTGAGTTAATCATGCAGACCAAGACCATACATAGTAACTCACAGTTCCAGAAGGCTGAATGTAAACATTGGACATGGGAATCTCCTGGTGGACAGTTCCACATGAAATTGAACACATCATATTCAATTGATGGTTTTGCCTCACCATGTCGTTGTCATCCCAAAATTCCAAACAGGATCAGAGCACCATCTCCTTCATGCGGAATTCCACTTCACGCAATGGAGAGAAAAGGTGTAAAGTGTAAGGCGAGAACTCCCAGAATGATCACCAACTGGGAACTCTTTGACACCATTGCGACAATGTGGGAAGATGCCATCATTGATGACATCGATAAAGAATACTATCGACAGGTTCAGCATCTCCATGATTGTGCAAAAAATGCCGAGAGAGAAAGACACAACAGGACACCTGTCTTCAAAAACTTTCAAGCTCATTTGCCAACGTGGCAAAGCGCAAACATCAGGAAACCATATACTAATGTCCAAGCTCACAAAACAGTGGAGAAGTGATAAAGGAAGACCTCAAAGAGAGAAGAGCAGCCCTACTGGCCAATATAGCAGAAGTCAGGAAGAGCATTCATAACACCCGCCTGTCCTTCACCAACTATAAAACCAAGATGACTGCCTTCCTATGTTCTGGTGGGTCTATCATTTCTTCCAAAAAAGGCAATGGAGAAGATTATCCATGACAACTACTTGGATCTTTTTTATAGCCATGTCCACCTGCCACATACCAAATTCCACAGGATGAGTATGTGGTTCCCAACATTCTCCATTCTGAAATCCGACAAGCCATTTGGTTGATAAAGAAATGAACAGTATCCGGCCCAGACAAAGGCAGACCCGAATACCTGAAGAATCTGGTGTTAGTACTCATCAATACACTGGCTAGGCTCTTCACATGCTACCTGTCTGAATGCAAGGTGCCCTCCGAATGGAAAACCAGCAGCACAGTTCTACTGTTCAAGAAGGGAGACATCCACGACATTGGCAACTATCTCCCAATCTGCATGTTGTCCATCATCTACAAGCTGTTCACTCGAGTCATTCTGAACAGGATACAGAACATTAGATGAAGGACAACCATGTGAGCAAGCTGTCTTCTTTAAAAGGATTCATACAATTGGCCATTATCCACATGGTAACCAAGCTCATTGAGGTTTGTAGGGAGTTCAAGATGCCGCTCTGTCTCACATCATTGATTTAAAGAAAGCCTTTGATTCTGTTGAGACGGAAGCAATCATTGAAGCCCTAGCCAAACAGGGCATTCAAACACAATACATCAAGATCCTGCATGAGCTGTATTACGGATACACCACCAGGATCTCATCATTTTACAAGGAAGTGATCATTTATGTCAAAAGAGGGGTTCAGCAGGATGATACAATTTTACCAAAACTCTTCAGCGCCACCCTTGAGAATGTCATCTGACAATTAGAATTGGATGACATGGGAGTAAAGATAGAAGGTTGGCAACTATACCACTTCCTCTTCGCTGATAATATTATTCTAATAACACCAAACATTAGCCCAGTGGCGCAAATGCTGGCTGATTTTGACCAAGAATGGGGAAGATAGGTCTTCAGCTGAATCTGAACAAAACAATGTTCATGAAAAACAAATTAGTTCCAGATGCTCCATTAATTCTCAACCAAAGAAACATCACTGAATGAAGCAATTAAGCAGTTGAGAACTCAACATGACCAATGACCTAGCACCTGAGCTGTGCAGGATTAAGAGAGGGGAGTGGAAATGCCTTCAAGAGCATCAAAGAAATAGCTAAAAAGGACAAAGAATTTCTGGTTCCAGTCACATCTCTTTGGCTCCACCGTTCTCCCTGCATTAACACATATACCTCAGAGACCTCGGCCCTACAAAAGCAATATGAGAACGCTATTGTGATCTCCCAAAAAGGAATCCTAAGAGCTCTGCTTGGAATATCATGCCTCACTCACGTGAGAGAAGGAATCTGGAGTTCTGACCTCCTTTGATGATAGTCAGAGATGCTGTCTCGTTTGCCAAAGTGTCAAAAAATCAGTTGGGCTGGACATGTAATACAATTTGGAGATGTCTGCTGGACTAGAGCCATTATCGCCTAGATCCCATGAGACGTCAAAAGATCACATGGCCCCTGTCTACAATATGGTCAGACTTCTTCATTAAGACCCTTAACAAATGGTTTGAGGCTTTTTGTATTCCTGGAGCAAGCAGATACTATTGGGCTACACTGGCACATTGTAGGGACAAATGGAAACATTACTGGTGCCTGCTCAAGCAAATTGACGAATAACGGGATGTCAAGTGATCAAGTGATCAAGTATAATGAGAGCTGAACCATAATCTTTAGTAATCTACATTACTGATCACTTGAACAGCCCTGTCTCCTGTGTCTAACACACCTTTTTAACTTCTGATTATACAAAAATATATGATCCCATGGTACTTAAAGTCTAATTTGGTAAAGGGAAGACAAAGTCTCTCTATTTCTTATTTGTTCCTTTCCACTACCACTCCTACCTTTGAAACTCTGTGTGTTGTCTTTCAGTGTTCTGGATATCCTACAAGACATACTAGTATAAGTTTTGTTCCTCAACATTCTCTATATTGTTTTGTTTTGGTTTTTTAATTTCTTATTCTTCTAAAAAGTACATCCGAATAAAATCCACAAGGACCATCCCAGTCACAGCATTGTCCTTAGAAGTGGAATAATCTATGGATTTAATCTTATTGTCTATGAGAAGGGGAAATATGTGAAGGGGAAATTTCTCAGCCTTTCTATTCTAAGCATTGACATCACTAGTCTGGAATCCACACTACATAGATAAAGTAAATGAAAATTACCATAACTTTTCTAAATGGTCAAGGAAAGGGTTGCTCCATAAATGTCAGACTATTTAACAAGTTAGCAGACAATTATCCCAATACTACAAATAAAGAACCAAATATATCTGGAAAAATTAAATATTATTCCACTTTTCCACTTACTCTCAATTTTTAGGTTTTTCCTTTATTTCATGTGGAAGAACAAGAAATTATAAAGCTAGAAAATTACCTAAACACTATACTTTGTGAAACTAATTGAAACCTGAAAATTGCATTTGAAACTCTGTCATTTGTAATGAGTGTATCCATGAATTCATAGAACTGGACCAGAAAGGCATTACATTTTCAAGCATTCTATAAGCATTAAAGAACTTTAAGAAATGTATTTTATTTTCCCAATGAATCAAAGTTTATAAGTATTTTATGGTATGTGGGGAAACAGAAATGGTTAAGTAACCATGACTTACTTTGAATGCCAACTGAAAGACAAATCCAAATCTTTAGATGCCCACAGAAACATTCTTTCCACAAGATTGGACCATCCAATTTCTGAGGTAATTGAAAAGCCTTTTGCTAAGTACTTATAAACAATGACAATAAGTTAAAGACATAATCCTAGATTTTCTTCAGAAATCTAGATACAAAACAATTCAATTTACATACATATGACCTAAGATTCAGATTTCAATATAATATATAAACAGATATAAGTTTTGTGGATGTGTTTTTATGACTATTACCAAACTCAGAGAAAGGGAAGAGTAATCAATTTTAAGTAATTTAGTCAATTAATAATTTAGTCAATCTTCAATAATAAGAAGGGATAGATTATGGAGTAAAATAAAATCCAGTGTTCTGGTTATACTGATAGCAATTACAGAAATAATATTCTAACAGTATATTCCCATTGAAGTGTACTTGATATTCTTCATGGTTTTAATTCATTAAATACAATTGCTTCTCTGAAGTTATATCCAATCATTTTATGCTTTCACTTTTATCTCAAACCTGCAGTTGATGAAGCTAATTATTTAATAAAAGTACTGCCAGCCAGTTCAATGTTAAAATAGAAATCATATCTGCCAGGGAGTAGAAAAGATAATGATGAGGTGAATTTTTTGCCTGGAAGCTGAGCATTTATCTGATATATGTTTGCCACTTCGTTGTCTTTTACTTCTACAAAGTCAAATTTCAATCAGGGAAGTTGCAATGATTGGGAGCTTGAGGATAGGGAGATATGCCGAATGAAGACTTGGCAGCATTTATTAGTGGCTGGATTGGAGAACTTGGGATTCCAATGTAGAGTTGCAACAGGCATGTAGGTTGTTTACCAAATGAGCCAAAACTACCTCCATGCCTATTGGAACTCTAGAGTCCCAAGTTCCTGGAAAAATGGTTGTCCTTGTCCAACAGCAATAAGCATCAGAACTACCATGAAAAATTCTTGTAACTCCATATGCTCAGGACTCACCCAAGCCCTGGATCATTTGAGCATATTTATATTTGACTAAGAATATATACAGATGATATAGCTGGACCTGTTGAATTAATACTCTTTGCAACTACAAAACTGCATAATTTTCATGTGAACTTTATTTCAGCACTTCATTGTCAAAAACGTTTCTGAAAAACAGTCATTAAAAACATCATGCTTTGACACAATGATTGTTTTGAGCTGATGGTAATGAGACTAAATAAGAAAAATCTTTACCTGGTTTCTATTTGCAGTATATTGTTCACTAATTCTATTTTTTGTTTCCATGATTTACAATACTCTTATTTGCAGGGCTTCAAAAGTTCAATGTTCCAACACCGCACCCTCTAGCAGTGTTTCCTTCTCTCCACCACCATTGTCCAATCCCCTTCAACACCCCCAACCAACCACCCCCCCATGAAGCTCAGTTCTATGAACCGGTTCTCAGGTTCTGTAGCCTTTGAAAATTTATTTCTTTACTGTTCCTCTAATAACCCACATATGAGATAATTCTTTATCTAAGTCCTTTCTGGATAAGTTCATTTAACATGATACTCTATGGTTTTATCTACATGGAAGAAAATTACATACTTTTTGTCTTTTCTTATAGCTTAGTGATATCCCATTGTGTATATGTACCATATACACAGTTATCTGTTCTTAAACACTTGGTGTGTTTCCAGACTTTAGCTATTATGAATTATACTGAAATGAACATAGGAGCATAAATACATTTTCTGAACATTTTGGGGGCTACTGGATTAAATATAAAGAAGTGGAATTGCTGGGTCATATGGCCATTTAACATGTGATCTTATTGTTTACCAAAAGCAGTGAACCAGTCAACATTTCCTGCAGCAGCAGATAAGTGCTCCTCTTAACCCACATATCTGCCTACACTTTTTTTCTGTTTTGGCTGTTGTGCTACTCTCATCTGTGTAAACTGATACCTATTTTTTTGAACTTGTATTTCTCTGAAAATAAGTGATATCTATATTTCTCATCTGTTTATTTTCTTTAAGGAAGTGTGATCTTCTCCCCATATGCATGTTCTTTTTCCAGCTTTACAAATACTCTATATATCATCAATATTCCCTTTGTCAAATTAGCAGTGGGCAAATATATTTTCCAGTCTGTGGTGTTAGTTTTATATTCTGGTCATCATTTCTTTTGTAGTAAATAAGCTTCTTAGTTTGAAATAGTCCCATTTAATTTTTTTCTTCCATTTTCTTGAACAGTGGTAATGAATCATTGAAATAATTTCTAAATTTAATGTCATAGTATATTTTGTTGATGTTTTCTTTAACATACATTATGGGCTGATTTCTGATATCAATGTCTCTAATCCATTTTAAGTTGACTTTGAAGATGCCATTTTTTTCTTTTATTTTTTTTAATTTTTTATTTTTACAATTACAAAGATATACAATTAAGAAGTTCATATTTGGGTTTTGGTCATACAGTGTTCCAGCACCCATCCTTCCACCAGTGCCCATCTCCCACCACCAACGTCCCGGTTCCCTCCCCCTCCCCATCCCTCCTCCATGGCAGGTTCTTTATTTCTTTCCATTTCTCTCTCTTTCTCTTTTCCTTCCCCCTCCAGACTATGGATTACAAAACATACATTAAAGGGTTGTCATGTGTATCTTTTTGCCTCTATTTAAATACTTATTTTCATCCCTCCTTTTCTAGGAAGAAAAAGTTAATCACAAAGAAAAATACAGACACTTATAAGCCTGCAGAAATCTCCAGAGAAAAACTGTATCATCAACAAACTTCACTAAAGATCCTATCTACTATTACTGCCCCCATATATTTTTGTTCCAGTGGTTTTGCCACCCTATAGTGTCTGAAGACTCCTTTTCTACATTTTCTCATCTTATAAAAATGTATTGGGATCAGAGGCATAGTACAGAGTATCCTCTATCTTGCATGCAGCTTCTGGGTTCTATCTCCAGTACTACATATACTACATATGGTCTTGAGTCCCGCCTGGACTTATCCTTGAAGGCACATCCTAAGCACTGCTGACTTTAGTCAAAATCCACCAAAAGTGAATTAATAAAATTAAAAATACATATTTTGCTCATTACAATGCTATTTAAGCCCAAACCATAGTCCTGCGTTTTTGTTACCCATTGTTATTCAGAAACATGCATATGACCAATATGAATGTTTGTACATACATGTGTTGGAATTGTAATGTGTTTTTGTCTTGGTTTGGTTGCTATAAATCAAATCTAGCCTTCACACATGTAAGGCAAGAGCTTTTCTGCTAAGCTGTATATCCAGTCATTTCTATATTTTTTCTCTAGTTTATAGTTTACAGACTCAAATCAAGAACTTAAATGCTATAATAGTGGGGGCCAGAGTGACAGTGTAGAGGGTAGGGCATTTGCCTTGCAGGCAGCAAAACAGGGTTCAATCCCATATGCTTTCCACACTCCCCACTACAGGCACCTCCAGGAGTAAATTCTGAGTGTAGAACATGGCTGGGTGTGAACAAAAATAAAATGATCTTTCTTTTTTCTGTATCCCTTGTATGTATTCAAGGTAGGAAAAAGAAAAAAATCATATTAAAGAAATAGTTTGGAATATTTTAATAAGGACAAGAGCAAAGAAATAGAAAATTTTAAAATGAGGATTAGAAACAAGACCAAAAATGATATGTGGTTTACATGCACAGCAGCAAAATTTGCAGATGCATGTTTGAGTTAAGTCAGAATCATGTAGTAACCCTAGAAAACTGTTTTAGGACAGTTTGGTATGTTTTCCTGTGTTTGCATAGATGAAAATGATCATAATAGTTAACTTTAAAAAAAATACTTCTGAACAAAGTCATCCAGAAGGAGGACAGACAGAATGATTTCTCTATATGTGGGGATATAAAGAAACATAATAAGAGAGTAAAGAATGGCCAAAGGCAACAGAACCTGAGAATTGGTCTACAGTACTACAGAGAATTGGTCATAATACTACAGCCTAGTACTATGACTAGGAAATGGGGTTGGGGTGAGGTGGGGTACTTTAATGGAGTGACTCTAAGACAATAGTGGAGGAAAGGCATTTTGGTAGAAGGTATAGGGTTGGAGTGTTGTACACATGGAACCCCATCATTAACAGTTTTGTAAATCATGGCGAAGATGACTTGCTATATGCAATGTGCACAATGAAAATGATGATTAAGGCAGACTTTTTTTTACAGTTGTCACAAGTATTCATTGTTCAACACCAGTTCCACCACCAATGTGCCCCTACCACCACCAAAGGCCACAGCTCACCATCCACTCCCCATTCCCACACCAGTCCCACCCTGGTTTGTTGCAACTACATTGATCATTACAATGTATATGGGAAAGAGTTGGCCCTAAACTTGGTTTCTATCTAAGGAACAGACTTTCAACTTGAGCCTCTCACAGAACCATTGGCTAAGTGACCACAAAACAGAATATTGCAGTCTACTACACACTATAATTGAAACTAGTAAAGCAGACTCAGGGATAACCAGAGTGATCTGATCATTAACCTATCTTTAGAACCAACAAAATAAGATCCTAGTTTCAGTTATGAAAGTCAGAACCAAGATGCTGTTGGATACAGGCAGTGGCGACTTGAATAAGGTGCAGTCCAATTCTAAAGTGGCCTTTCATAGTAAACTTTTATTTAATTCTTATATACTATTAAATTCTCAATTTGCCTATTGGTCAAGAGGAAAAACATGCTGCTTAATCAAAATGACATGTTTTCATATTTACTTGTTTCTAGCCCTTACAAAATGCCAACAAAAGTTATTGAACAGCAGGAAACATCTCAAAGTATAAATTCTATAGAATCTAAGAAAATAAATACAGAAGAAACTTTCTAAATTGTAAAAATGTCTACAGAGTATACCCACCACAGAAAAAAAAATCACTGAAGAAAATGCGCTAGAAATTTTCAGATTTTTAAAGGGGGACACTGGCATCTTAAGGTGGAAATAAAGGAGAAAATCAAGAATTCTTAAATAAATAAAATTTTAGAGAACAGACAACTGAGCTTCTAAAGTAAGTGGGAAATTTTATTAATGAGGAAAATTTATAATAAAACATTTAAAATTGTCATAGACTGAAAGTCAGACTTAAAAGAATTGGCAGAGACTTGTGAAAAGGTAAACATTCTATAAAAGACCCAGGTGAGAAATTTCTCTCAAGTATATAAGGGTAGCAGTAAGTTACTACTCTCCCCAAACCTCAGCAGAACAAAATTTAAAAGAAGAGGTATAAAGCTTAGAACTCAAAGAGAAAAATTTTTAAATAATCACCTAACAGATGACAGTGAATAATTCAATGCTAGAAGGGTATGAACAAATTGAGCTCTGATCATTCAGATTCTGAAATAATCTGGTTATTGGTATTTTTCAAATAATGCATCAAGGAGAGGGTGATTGAGGTTCTGTAAATATTTACAAGAATGTGCATCATTGAAAACATATCCAACTGTTTCTGATTTATGCTCTTTCATTTACATAGCCATCACCACCATCAGCTCAAAGTTGACTTTTATTCTTAACTATTGCAATATACTTGGTTTTGCATATTTTTCTCTTTCTGCTCAATTGCCTTTTCTCCTTTATTCTCGATGTACTTAGTTTATATCAATGCAAATTTCTTTGTCTGTGTATATTGAAAATTTCACATCCTCTACACGCAAATTCAAACAAGTTACTGTTTCTGAAGAAAATAATTTAATTATGAGGAAATAATACTACTGTGCTCCAGAATTCAGTTACTATCCTTTGGACTTGATATTAATTCATTTATGAAATAAACTTATACATCCTATAAATCTCTTTAAATGTTTTGGGGGTGTCAAGCTGGTGATGCTCAGGGTTTGCTGTACTCAGGGATCATTCATGGTGACCCTGGGGAACTAAATGGGTTCTAGGAAACAAACTAAGATCTGGCAAGGCAAAAACTTTACCAGTTATACAATATTTCTGACCCTATAAATCCAAATTTTATTAAGAAAGGCAATAAGTCATATAAAAATGTTAAATAATTCCATTCAGCAGGGAACAAAAAAATTTCTCACATCTAAGACAGCTCTTTTGGGTACAAACTCCATGTTCTTTCCTCTTCTCCATGATGTTTCTGAAAAAACACTTTAAAAAATAGATAATGAGAAATAAAAGAACCTCCATTCATTGTTGGTGGGACTGTCATCTGGTTTAGTCTCTATGAAGGCAGTAAGATTTCTCAAAAAGTGAAAGTATAATTTTCATATAATCCAATAATTCTACTTCATGATATCTACCCAAAAGCACTAAAAAACAATCATTGAAAATCATATAGGCACATCTGTATTCATTGCAATGTTTAACAAAAAAAGCCAGGATACGAAAATAACCTAAATACACAAAAGAAAATAAATGTTTCAAGACAATGTGTGTAGGGGCTGGAGCAATAGCAAAGCAGATAGGACATTTGCCTTGTATCGTGGCCAACCTGGTTCAATCCCCAGCACCCCAGGAGTAATTTCTGAGCGAAGAGCCAGAAGTAACCCCTGAGCATTGCTGGGTGTAACCCAAAAAAGCAAAAAAAAAAAAGACATTGTGTGTATGTGTGTGTGTATATATATACACATATATACATATATATAGTGTGTTTATATACATACATATGTATGTGTGTGTGTGTGTGTATATATATGTGTATATATATATATATATATATACACACACACACCACATATGTTATGTTAACTTAGGAAAAGATAAAACAAAGCAGTTCCTTGAAACAAACTAGAGGAAATAAAGGGCGTCACATTAAGCAAAAAAAGTCAGAGGGAGGACAAATACCAGATCTCACTCATCTGTGGTGTGTAAAAGACAATACAAGAAAATAGACAGTACTGAATAATGACAAACCTTGGCATTTAAATACAAAACTAACTACCAAGTAGAGGGGGGAGGCAGGAGGAAAGAAGACAAGATCAGTGATGCAGTAGAGACGTGGTGTAAAGGGAGGGGCCTGGGGCATCTTGGTGGTGGTGGGTATAGTAACTTTGCTATAGACAATCCCTGGAAGAGCTGCAACTTTCTCAAAAGTACATTCAATGTTTATTCTACTGGTCATTTTCCTATGCTATAAAGGTATATTACTATTGAGATTAAAAGCATGTATGTAGTGTAGCAGTTCTTAAGTAGATTATATGTCTTGAAGAAGTCTTAATACAGAATATTAAGGGCACATGTATGAAATTATTCCAACCATGCCTCATAGAAAAGTTAGACCTAAAATAAGTGGATTTCATATGCATAAGTTCAATGCATTGATTACACACTAGAATTCTACAATGGGAATAAATTGTGTGTACAAACATAATTCTGTAGTAATTGCATTACTGCTTAAAATAGAAAATATGAAAATTCCACTTTTTGCATGTATTCACAAAAATAACCTATCATTCAAACTTTAATAAAAAACCAGCTTTCCTCAAAGAAGAGAAAAACCATATTAATTTCCCCATAAAAGCATCAAGAGAAGACATTGTGAAGTGAAAGAAACAAAGTATTAAAAAATACTTTTTTATAGACCTTGAATAGACCAATGACCTCAGTATGAAAATGAGTGAAGCACTTAATCTAGTATTCCAGGTAGAGAAAGAGGAAAAGATAATAAAGGGCAAAGGATAGGTGGGAAAAGAAGCAGGCAAGGGAAAGGAGGAAAAGAACAAAAACACAAAAAGTTAAGGTTAGGGATTACTGTTTTAAGAATAAGCAATACAAGCAAAAGCACGTGACCACCAGAATGCACTGGGTGGGTCTTTGGCCGGAAGGCTGGACTGAACCCAGAGACCTGATTGCTGGGTGAAGGTGCAGTCCTATGTTGTAAGTCACATATCTGTAAGAACCTCTTCTCATTCAAACTCACTGTGGCCTTTTTAGATAACGCCAAATAGTTCACAGTATATCTATATCACTGTATCACTGTCTTCCCGTTCATCATCGATTTGCTCGAGCGGCCCCAGTGACATCTCCATATGTCCTGTCTCATGCTAGTAGAGTCCAAGGCATCTGCTTGCTCCAGGAACATAAAGAGCCTCAATGCATTCCGGAATGAGGTCTATAATTGTTACTGGTATTTGGCATATCAAATACAACACGGGTAGCTCGCCAGGCTCTGCCGTGCAGGTAGCATACTCTTGTAGGCATTTCTAAGTCCAGCATTTATTGATGAACCGCCACGCGTTGCATGGCTGCATGAGCCGGCGCTGATAGGCTGGTCTGCTGGGTGGAGGTTCGAGTGGAGCGAGTGAGCTGATCGGTTGTGTTGTTTTGCGTCTCGGAGAGCGATAGAGCCTGCAGCATGGCTGACCACAGTACATCTAAAAATTATTAATAGGTTGGATTCAGCCACAAATTTGTGGACCAAAAATTAGGTAAGATAGAAAAGAGACCAGTGTGCTAATAATTGTTAGAAATTGTAATGCCAGACTAGACTGAGCATTGAACTAGGCATTGTACTCCTAAATGTACATATTGCAAACCAAAGTGTGTAAGAGGAGAGAAGAGGAGAGGAAAAAAAAAAGAAGGAGGAGATGACAAAGAAGGAGATGACAAAGAAGGAGGAGAAGCAGCAGGAAGAGGAGAAGAAGAAGAAGGAGAATGAGGATGAGGAGAAGAAGAAGAAGAAGAAGAAGAAGAAGAAGAGGAAGAGGAAGAGAAAGAGGAGGAGGAAGAGGAGAAGGAGGAGGAGGAGGAGGAGAAGAAGAAGAAGAGGAAGAGGAAGAGGAAGAGGAAGAGGAAGATGAGGAGAAGGAGGAGGAGAAGGAGGAGGGGGGAGAAGGAGGAGGAGGAAGAGGGAGGAGGAATGTCTGCACCTGCTTATAGAAACAGGCTGGGGGAAGGGGCAGGAAATCTGATGACGTTGGTGGTGGGAAATGTGTGCTGGTGGAGGGATGGGTGCTGGAACATTGTATGACTAAACAATCATGACCAGCTTTGTAATTGTATATCTCATGGTGGTATAATAAAATTTATTTTCTAAATAAAAGAGTTGAGTGGGAAATTAGGATCTCTGGCAATTGGATATCCTAATTCTACAGGCACCACATCCTTTCAAAGCTGGTCTCTTAACCTCTAGCCTCAAAAGTCACAGGACCCTATGTGCCGTCTCAATACTCTACGTTTCTAATAAATCTTTTGGATTCTCATCGCCTCTTCACCCTCCTCCCTCACAAAAAGCCCTTGGAGGTCTGTGCAGCCTTATGCAGACTAGTGGACTGGATCCCAGAGATATACCACATAGCTTTGTAATTGTATATCTCATGTTGGTAATATATAATAAATAAAAATTATTAATAGCCAAAACCCAGATCAACTTCTGTAAGAGATGTCAATTAGGCTGAAGCAGTATACAGTGGATAACTGTTGTCTAAAGAAAATGGGGAGAGCATTCAGGAAAGCATTATCCCGTATAAAGTTTTATAGTTACATTTCAAACAGCCAAATGCCATATTTCATGCAGATACTGTAGGCACAAAAGCAGCACATAAAACATATTTGTTTATTGCATAGGCTCAAGGAGAAATGAGGAATTTCATCAGGGCAGCCAGCCAAGCCACTTCAGAGCAGGCTTCACGGAATTTTACAAGCTAAATCGAGTAGGTCATGCCAGCAAATAATGACCAGAAATCCTACTTCTAAGCTAAAGGTGACCGCTCCTGAGTTGTAAGGGATCTCTCCTGACTCAAAACTTCCAATGAACTTTAACTCCCCTTGGAGATGACTACTTTTCATTCTATGTTTATTTTCATCTGCTCAAGAAGTTCTTTGATGAGATAACTTGTATTTCATTCAGTCTTGTTGCTGATAGATTGCTTAGCACAGACAATGAAATTTCTATCTTGTGGTGTTGACAGAATTTATATATCTTTGAGGGAAAATACACAGTTTAATAAGTTTTTTCTGACATGTTTCTATATACCTACAGAGGCTTATTATAAAATTTCCCAATCAGAAAAGCATTTATTACTGAAGGTTTTTATTTCTTAAAAACTATAAATTTAAAGTATAACATTTTAAGAAAAAAGTGGTCCACCTCAATTTTCCAAACTTTCTTTTTAAAGAATTCTTGTTGTCAGTATTCCAAAGAATCATAATTTTTACCTAAGAAGTTTTCAAACTTGTGCATTTTAAATTTATATTTATCCCATTTCTATAAATTTTATTAAATGACTGAAATTTTTATTACTAATACCCATCATAAAACCTGTGGTGTTTACCATTACCAATGATTCTCTTTCAGAAATAAAGACTGGGCCCCCTGGGAGGAACCCAGAGCCATAGCAGAGCCTGGCAAGCTACCTGTGGTGTATTCCATATGCCAAAAAACAGTAACAATAATGGACCTCATTCCCAACGAATGGAGATGTTACTGTCACCTGCTTCAAGCAAATCAATGAACAACAGGAAGACAAATGACAAGTGAAGTACCATCATGAAAAAATTAAAATATATATATATATATTACTATAATTCTTCCAGATGAGTTTGTTTAAATAATCTTCAGTAATACTATTTCAATATTACTTGTTGTTCAGAATCTGTTTGTGATAATATAACAGTAAGTATCCCAAGTTATATAAAAATAATTAATAATTGTTTTGATTGTATAAATAAATGCATCCATTTGTAGTTATTGTACTATGAGAAAATATTCACTAAAACCTACTTGTGCAATTAACATAATTATGTATCATTTGTAATTGTGAAATCCCATATCCAGGCATTTTTTCCTTTTTTTACAAAATAGGCTCTGCTGGAGGTGACAGGCTGTCAGCTAATGGGTGACATGCAAAGGTGACAGTAATCCTATTCTGAGATTAAGCTGTTTGTAATTCACTTTACTGTGCCACTAGAATACCATGCAGAGAGTTGAAGATTATCAATATCTGTTGAACATAACAAATAAATAATGAAATTTTTTTTTGTTTTGGGGCCATGCCAGTGGCCCTCAGGGCTTACTCCCTCACTGCTCTCAGGGATGACTTCCAGTTGTGCTAATGAGCCATATGAGGTCCCAGGGGTTAAAACCCAAGTTGGTCACATACAAGGCTTGACCCACTGTAATATGATTCTGACCGTATAATGAAATTATTGAATTAACCATACTTTTTTATTCATGACACCACACTGCATCTAAATATTCTAAGCAGTGATAGTAAGTTATGGTTGCAACAGAGTTTTTCAAATTCATAGTTGCTGTAATCTCAACACAAAATTTTAACTATAATGTGATTTTTATAGTTCCAGTTTTGTTCTGAAACTTTTAGAATAAAACACAAAAGGAACATCATAAATCTTGACTCAGCATACTTTCTAGAATCAATTACTTCAATTTTCCTTCCACTCACAAATTGGATTTTAACAAAAATGGACAGCTAGTCATTTCCCTAACTTCATACAAAAATAGAAACATTATTGAAGGAAACACTTCAATCTCTCAGATTCAAGTCTACAATATCTATATATATATTTACAACTACAGTGAGCAAACTATCTTCGTTCCTTCTAAATCCAGTTCTTCCATGTTTATTTTAAATCACCTTCCCTATTAAGAGGGTTCATATACCTTTAATAAATATATAAATATTTCTTGTTTCATAACATTATTATTGAATAACAATCAACAAATTATTATGTACCATGTGTTTATTTTAATTTTCAGAATTTTAAATTAATGGTATTATAAAGTAATTTCTTCCACTCGTCATAATTATTTGGGATTCATTAACATTGGTCTAGATCCCTTATGATAAATCCTCATTTGGATAGGTGTGTCACAGTTCTGATTATTCAATTTGTTCACCTATTGATGGGCATTTGGATTGTTTCCAATTTGGACTATATATCATTACTATGAATGTTCATGTACAAGTATCTCTATAATAAATATGGTTTGTTTCAAAAAAAAACTACATGGAGTAAGACAGGTGATTTTTGACTTCCACAAATGACTGTGTGTTCAGGGTAGAAATATTTAAGTTGTTATTATCATATTTAATGGATGACTAGAAATGTTCCCTACTGAGAAAGCTAGAAAAAGTCACTAAATTGTTCAGTTGTATCACTTGTCTTACTGTTCATCATCGATTTGCTCAAGCGGGCACCAGTAAAATCTCCATGTGTCCTGTCTCATGCTAGTAGAGCCCAAGGGCATCTGCTTGCTCCAGGAACATAAAGAGCCTCAAACCATTCCATCAGGTCAAGGGAATAAGGTCTATAATTGTTACTGGTATTTGGCATATCAAATACAACATGGGCAGCTTGCCAGTCTCTGCCGTGCGGGTGGCATACTTTTGTAGTAACCTCTGATCTCCAGCATTTATTGATTAACCGGGCTTGCGATCAGCTCTTCTGCTGGGTGGAGTTCTGATGAGAGGGAGTCTGGATGTGAAAAATGGCAACCCTCATGGAGTGGGGTTGTCTGGCTTCTTGTGAGGCTCTGCTGGATGGTGGGCCAGGAATAGAACCCACCCTCCATCTCGGGAGCCTCGTGAGCAGCTGGGCACAGGGAGATCTGGTAGCAGCTCTGCCCCATGTCTTTGAGTCTCTCACAGACATGTCTCTCACTAAATTGTTACTTAAGAAAATAAATCGTACATTTGACTACAGAATGACAGTGAAATTTCCTTCACTTCTATAGTGACCCAAGATTTTGCCTCTGTTTAAAAATTATCAACTCCACACAAACTGGTATCCCCAATCATTGAGAAATGTGAAGAAATTTAATTGCCTCCCCCCGACAACAAAAAAGATAGTAAGGAAATTTTGTCAAGAAACATCTGAGTCTTGGAGCTGAAGTGATAGTTCAGAAGGTAGGGCATTTGCCTTGCACGCAGCTGACCAAGGTTCAATCCCTGGCATGCAATATGGTTCCCTGAGCAAAGCCAGGAGTAATTCCCTGATTGCAGAGCCAGATGTAACCCTGAGTATAGCAGTGCGTGATCCAAAAAAAAAAAATAATAATAATAATAATTTAAAAAATGAGTCCTGCCAATCTTTTTGCCTATAGTCCTGAGATACTGAACAGCTCAGAGTAGTCTCCTTTAGCTAATGTGTTTTTAGGTCCTTTTAGGGGACAGACTTCTTGGGCAAGCCTAGTAGTTGGGTCTTACTAAAAACCTGGAAGACTTGATCCCTTTGGATCAATTACTGACTGAATGGAAGTGAACTTACCAAGATACCCCCACTACCATAAACTTAATAGAATTTCTAGTTGAGTGAATCTCTCCATGAAAAAAAAAAATCAACTCCATCTCCCTCAACCAACAGATAGACCTTGCAAGATGAATTGACCTACTCCAGTGAACCCATCAAGGACTGAAAAATCCTTTTCAGAAAAACATTTTGCTATTCTCTAAAAGCCAATAACACATATTTTCCCAGAAGGTAAACAGAAATTGGAGCTAACATTTTTAATTACAGAAGATTCACAGAATACCAAAGAAGGGAGCAAAGGCTTATGCTATGGTCATTATTTTCTTGTTTCTTTAAACTCTCTGCCCTCCTTAGGCAAAGAAAAGCTATTCTCTAGGGCTTCATATTTTTAAAAATGTTGTTTAATCTATCTGATTTCTCTTTCATACTGACAACTCTGAAACCCACTAAACTATTGCCTGGGACCCAGGCTTAGAGTACCCAAACGTGCCGAGGACCAAACCAGAATCCAATGAGTGCTTTTATTCCACTAACTAGCTATGCAGCACAGATCTTCCAACTTTTGTCCAGGCTTTAGGTTTAACCTAGAACAAACAGTAACTTCCATAAGTGGGCATCCTTAAAAACCAAAAAAAAAAAAAAAAAAGACTCCATATCTATAAACTCAGCAAGGTCCCGAGCAAAATTAATTCCATCTTCAACTATTCTGTAACACCGTGTTCATCCTTCTGTATCAGAAATGCTTGCCTTATTAAATTTAATTTCTATCAATGAAAGAATATCTTTGCTAGGATGATTGTTATAGTTGACTTGATCAAGGTGACATATTCTCTAATGTCACTTGTCTATAACTGCCACAATTTACTTCCTTCATATTTCCATAATTAATTCATTTATTTATGTATTAATAATAATAATTAATAATAATATTAAAGTCATCAGTAAATTTGAAAATAGTGGGCATTATACATCAAAGAAACAATGACTCATATTCATAAAAGCCTGTATCTGTGCACCTGGCAAACAAATATGATGATGAGGCTGTATGTGTCAACTGTCAACATAACAATTCAACAAAAGTACAGTATTAATTTTTTAGGCTTCTCATGTATGCATAAATATGCATACATAAATAACATTGACACTATTTCTCAAATAGTTGGATACATATTATATTTCTAATTCCTAAGTATAGCATTCTGAGAGGGTGTATATTATTTCTAAGTATTGCTATATATAGACATTCATATAATATTACATTTATATAGCAGCCATAAAAGCTTTAGGATATAACAAGTTGCAAGCTAAAAAAGGAAGGTTTTTAAAATAGAAACTGCACCTTTTCAGTGAGGGAAAGGGCTCATACACAGTGATTTCATGGACACATTGTGACAAGCTGAAGGTTTTTTTCTCTGTAGTCAAAGAACTCCAGGAGAGTTGCTTTGAGGTTGTATTTCTCAAAGCACAGCCCAAGGGCCAGCTACATCAGAGACCTCCTGTTTGTGTCAAACAATCCATTACCACGACACCCCCAATCCACTATATCAGAATATCTGAGGATTGGATCCATGCATCTGGATGTTTAACAAGCTTGACGGATGATTCAGTTGTACACTGCATTCTGGAATCATTGATCTAAGACACCCTGCCTTGGGCAAGCAGTCTTGTGTTGAAGAATGAGAGGCACGGTAGAAGAACAGCTGTGAGTGGGAAGTTAGATATTCTGTGTGAAGCACAGACGGTTGGCTGCATGGTGGGTGCTGGCATGCTCTGAGTACTGGATTCAACGGGTGTGGGTGATTACAGAACAAAGATTGTTTTAACAAGGACCTTATGTTCCCCTTCAAGGTTAAGGAAGCAAGACTCTCAGAGATCTAGACACTCAGAGATCTGCTTTCCCAATTCTCACTTCCCTTTCACTCTCCTTCTGTTCTTTGACCTTTTCATCAACATGTTTTCCCTTAGAAACATGTTCTGAATCTTTGTGAAATTTAGCACTGCCTTCCTCTGCTGGCTCCAATCATCTTGCCAAAGTTCATCTAGATCCAGACGCTGGTTATGGACAAGGTCATAGAGCTGCAGTCATTACCCAGAATCTTAGGTGTCCCTTCCAAAATAGGTGACAATTACTCATCAAATTCAGAGAAAATAATGGACAAGCAGTATTTTAGATTACTGAAGTTAACACTGTCACTTTATATTAAACTCATACAATGAGGCTAACATTCATTTTAAGCAAAGGAAGCAGCTTTAAGAAGAAATTAGAAAACCTCAGATGACAAAGCACTTAGATGATCTGCTCTGGTCTTTAGGACACCTTTTTTGTCTATCTGATCTTCCAGAAATTCACTGTGAAATATCTTTAAATGGAATCATTATCTATTATTCACTATACCCCTAGTTTCTTTTTATTTTTTTAATGTGAATTAAAATTTTAATGTGATTAAAAGTTCTTTATTTCTTTCATTTTTCTCTCTTTCCTTTCCCTCCCAGACTATGGATTACAGAACATACATTAAAGGGTTGTCATGTGCATCTTTTGCCTCTATTTAATGCTCAGTTCTAGGTTGGCATTAGTACCCTCGACAATTGTTAGCACACAATTTCCATTTTCTGTCATACCTAGCCTCTGACTCCCACATGTTTTTGATAATTTCCACATTTGACAAGACCTCCTGATATATGTTTCACTTGACCTTGGATATTGGTATCATAATATGTACCTATATATTTATGTTATGCAGATAAATGCAGTCATTCTGTATCTGTCTCTCTCCTTCTGGCTAATTTCGCTCAACAAAATCTTCTCCATGTCCATCCATTTATAGGCAAATTGCATAACTTCATTTTTCCTAACAGCTGCATAGTATTCCATTGTGTAGATGTACCAAAGCTTTTTTATCCAGTCATCGATTTTCGGGCACTCTGGTTGCTTCCAGATTCTGGCTATTGTGAATAATGCTGCTATGTACATAAAAGTAGGGATGGTGTTTCCGCTGCGTATTTTTGGTTTCCCAGAGTAGATTCCTAGGAGTGGTATGGCTGGGTCAAATGGGAGTTCAATTTCTAGTCTTTGGAGGAATGTCCATATTGTTTTCCAGAAAGGCTGTACCAGCCGGCATTCCCACCAACAATGGATGAGTGTCCCCTTTTCCCCACATCCACACCAGCACTTGTTGTTCTTGCTCTTTTGAATATGTCCCAGTCTCTGTGGTGTAAAGTGGTATCTCATTGTTGTTTTGATTTGCATCTCTCTGATGATTAGTGATGATGAGCATTTTTTCATATGTTTTTTTTGCCATTTGAATTTCTTCCCTTGCTGAAGTATCTGTGCGTTTCTTCTCCCCATTTTTGATGGGGTTGTTTGTTTTCTTCTTGTAAAGTTCTACCAGTGCCTGATATATCCTGAATATTAACCCCTTATCAGATGGGTATTGGGTGAATATTCTTTCCCATTCTGTGGACTGCTTTTGTATCTTAGTCACTGTTTCTTTTGAGGTGCAGTGTCGGGAACGGCGCCGGGGTCCCCGACAGTGTCAGGACAGAGGTTGTCTTCTACCTCCGAGGACACCGGGAGAAAGATGAAAACTCACGAGTCCGGTGCAGTTCCAAAATGGCTTTTAATAGTACAAAAGCTCTTCCACAGCAATCCAATATAATGAACAAACTCTAGCTCTGGTCCGAACTTAGACCATACAAAGAGCCTAAGTCTCCCACCAAAGAGAGAGCATCTCACCCGAGCTGAGTCCTACCCAGAAGAAGGAGCAAAGGCCAAAGAGCAAAAGGCCAAAAGCCAAAAGCCAAAAGCCAAAAGCCAAAAGCTGAAGGCTGAGGAACCCAAAGGCAAAAGGTGAAGGGGGCCTCAAGTCAGCCCCCTTATATACACCAAAGTAACCCAATTGGGAGGTTGTCATGCCAACAAAGAACCCTAAACAGAGTGTAGTGCCACACCCTATTGTAGGTATAAACAAAGGTTACACCAAGGACTAATCCCGAGATTATCTCTTATGTAAAACACTGGAGAGAGAGGGGCTGATATAAAGTAATACATCTTAACTTCATGAGCTTCATGTAATCTAGATGGTACCCACAAGGTCCTTATTATCTGCACCAGGGTGATTCTGAGTATCTTGTTCTCATGTACTGAAAGGGTCATACTCGCCTGCTTAGAGCAAACTAGTATGATCCTTCCTATAGTCTACCTTTAGTCTCAGCGTAGCCAGGGTGGTAGTCTCCTGGTAAATTCTACTGCCCCACGTTGGGTGCAGTGGGTATAAAGAGGAGCTGTGCCCAATCTAGAAAACATAGAAGCCTTAGTAGATGTATAAGTCAGAAGTTATTCAATCAAGGTGACTTCTGTAACTGCCACACCCTCTAGAAGTGTTTACATAGAAGAGAGATCTCATTAGAATGAACATTGGCTTAAATAAGATTAAGCTGGGGGTGAGCAAAACAACAAAACTCCCAGATTAGCTAAACATGTCCTCCAACAGTGCAGAAGCTTTTTAGTTTCATGTAGTCCCATGGGAGCTGCTACTTGCTCTCCCAGTGGCCTACTGCTCATGAGGTGCCCGGGAGGCATGGCGGGATCTAGCCCTGGCCTGCTACCCCAGCAGAGCCTCACAACAAGCCAGACCACCCTCCCCTACTCCATGGGGCCCGCCATTTTCCACATCCGGACTTCCCTCTCTGTTCACAACTCCACCCAGCAGACCAGACTATCACAGTCCAGATTGCGTGGCTGCTAGCGGCCGCATGGTTCATCAACATATGTTTTATTTAGAGGTGACTACAACAGTATGCCCCCCATACGGCAAGCCTGGCAAGCTGCTCCTGTAGTATTTGATATGCCAAATACCAGTAACATTCATATTAGGTCATTCCCATGACCTAATATAATGGTTTGAGGCTCTTTATGTTCCTGGAGCAAGCGGATGCCTTTGGGTTCTACTAGCATGAGACAGGACATATGGAAATATTACTGGTGCCCGCTCTAGCAAATAGATGATTAACGGGAAGATAGTGATAGTAGTCCCATATGTTCATCTTTTCTTCTAGTTAATTTGTTAGTGATGTTTCACCTTTGAAGATGCCTTTAGCTTCAATGTCATGGAGGGTTTTTCCTATATTTTCTTCAATGTACTTAATGGATTCAAGTCTGATATTGAGATCTTTAATCCATTTTGATCTGATTTTTGTGCATGGTGTTAGATACAGGTCCAAATTCATTTGTTTACATGTCACTTCCCAATTTTCCCAACACCACTTGTTGAAAAGGCTTTCCTTACTCCATTTTATACTCTTTAAACCTTTATCAAAACCTAAATGATCATGTGTTTGAGGTTGGGTGTCAGGATACTTTTGGGTGTTGATTCTGTATCCTCCTGCCACTCTACTATATGCGTCTATTGTTTCTAGGAGTTTTTTACTAGAGAGTTTAGGGTTCTCTAGGTATAATATCATGTCATCTGCAAATAATGATAGCTTGACTTCTTCCTTGCCTATCTGGATGCCCTTGATGTCCTTTCCTTCTCTGATTACTATGGCAAGTACTTCCACTACTATATTGAATAAAAGAGGTGAGAGTGGGCAACCTTGTCTTGTCCCTGATCTCAGGGGAAGGCTTTCAACTTTTCCCCATTTGGAATGATGCTTGCTGTGGGTTTTTGGTAGATGGCTGTAACTATATTGAGGAAAGTCCCTTCAATTCCCATTTTCTGGAGGGTTTTAATCATTAGCGGGTGCTGGATCTTGTCAAATGCTTTCTCTGCGTCTATTGATAGGATCATGTGGTTTTTATTTTTTCTTTTAGTGATATGATCTATTATGTTGATTGACTTGCAAATGTTGAACCATCCTTGCATTCCCGGGATGAATCCTACTTGGTCATGATGTATAATCTTCTTGATGAGTCTTTGGATTCTGTTTGCTAGTATTTTGTTGAAGATCTTAGCATCCGTGTTCATCAGGGATATTGGTCTGTAGTTTTCTTTCTTTGTGTTGTCTCTCCCTGCTTTGGGTATCAGGGTGATATGTGCCTCGTAGAAGCTGTTTGGGAGTGTTTCTGTTTCTTCTATTTCCTGGAAGAGCTTGAACAGGACTGGCAGTAGGTCCTCCTTAAAGGTTTGGTAGAGTTGACTAGTGAATCCGTCTGGACCTGGGCTTCTGTGTTTGGGCAGACTTTTAATTACTGTTTCAAATTCCTCGATGGTGATAGGCTTATTCAGGTATTGGAGGTCTTCTTGTTTCAGCCGTGGGAGGTTATAGGACTTCAGGAATTCATCCATTTCTTCTAGATTCTCATGTTTCATGGCATACAGGCTCTCAAAGTAATCTCTGATGATCTTTTGGATTTCTGTGGTTTCTGTTGTGATGTCACCATTTTTATTTCTGATTCTGTTTATTTGGGTTCTCTCTTTCCCTGTCCTTACAAGTCTTGCTAATGGTTTGTCAATCTTGTTTATTTTTTCAAAAAAAAAAAACAGCTCTTGGTTTTATTAATCTTTTGGATTTTTTTTTGGTTTCCAACTCATTGATTTCCTCTCTAAGTTTTATTTTTTTCTTTTTTTTCTGCCTGGGTTGGGCTCCTTTTGTTGGTCTTTTTCTAATGTCTTCAGCTGTGTAGCCAGGTTATTTATGTGGGCCCTTTCTTGTTTCCTGATGAATGCTTGCAGAGCTATAAACTTCCCTCTTAACACAGCTTTTGCTGTGTCCCACAAGTTCTTATAGTTGGTGTCTTCATTTTCATTTGTTTCCAGAAATCTTTGGATTTCCTGTTTGATTACTTCTATGACCCATTTGTTGTTCAGGAGTAAGCTGTTCAGTTTCCAGGTGTTTGGTTTGGCTCCCTGATCTGTGTACAGTTAACTTCCATTTTTAGTGCATCATGGTCTGAAAAGATAGCTGACACAATTTCTATCTTTTTATTTTATTGAGGTATGCTTTGTGGCTCAGCATGTGGTCTATCTTGGAGAATGTTCCATGTGCACTACAGAAAAATGTGTATTCAGCTTTTTTTTGGCATGAAAAGCCCTGTATATATCTACTAGCTCTCTTTCTTCCATTTCTTCCTTCAGGGCCAATATTTCCTTGGTGAGTTTCAGTCTTGTTGATCTATCCATTGTTGATAGAGCAGTGTTGAAGTCTCCAACTATTATTGTGCTACTGTTAATGTCTTCTTTGAGGTCTCTTAGCAGTTGTTTTATGTATTTTGCTGGCCCCTCGTTGGGTGCATTTATGTTTAGTAGTGTAATTTCTTCCTGGTGTACATACCCCTTAATTAATAAGAAATGGCCTTCATTGTCCCTTCTAACCTTTTTCAGCCTGAAGTCTATATTATCTGATACTAATATGGCCACACCAGCCTTTTTGGAGGAGTTGTTTGCGTGGAGAATGGTCTTCCAACCTTTGACTTTGAGTCTGTGTGTGTTCTGATTATTCAGATGTGTTTCTTGTAGACAGCAGAAGTTTATGCCCCAGTTTTAATGTAAGTACAACATTGGGTGACTGGATAATAAATAAATAATGAATGCAGATACTAATGAAAAAGGTAACTAAGATTGAATGTCAGTTTTAGTTAGTCTCTTGATACCAAACGTCCAAAAAGATTCAATAAACAGAATTTTGAAGGCTATTTCACCATCCATAATTTTGCATTTTGTAATATATAGCCTAACATACATGTGACATTTGAAATAGATAAAATACTTCCCATCTATAACCCGACTTGAAGCCTTTAAAACTCTTCCCAGATACCCATACCTTTTTTTCATAAGCTTTAAAGATAAATCTGGGCTTGAAAAGTTTAATAAATGTGATATGTTTTACATTACTGTTTATAAATAGAAGTAGAACAAATCTTGTCCTGTTGAATTTCTTTCTATTTATAATAAAGGATAAAGACTTTTTAACTAGATGCCCTTCCTCAAGTCTTTTAGGCAGCTTCGGTGATCCCACTCTAACTGATTAAGGGAAGATACAGGAATGATTTTTATTTTTATTTAAGTAAGTAAACTACATTTACAAAATAAGAGTCATAGTTGGTAAGTTTAAAACTTAAAAGTAATGGACATATTGAGATGGAAAGAAACTGGTTGCATTATCTTTTTGTATTATCAAGCATCTGGCTCCATCACTAACTCATTAAGATTTTCCACTATTTTCAATGCATCCTGATTTCTGGCCACACTGACTCAGAGTCCATCAGGAAATCATACCAGATGATGCTTTCTTCATACTTATTCAGTTATTTATTTAATAATATTAATATTATTTTGACTGAAGTGGTATTGTTTATTCAAGGGCAAACAAAATTTTCATGTATTTATATTTAAATATGCAAAGTATAATCAAAATAATGCATCAATTTCATTTTATCTATAAATAATATTTCAGAGTTGCATTTAATAAGTTTGACTTCAATTTTTTTTGACATAGAATGCCATCTAAGATTGGTAAACTCCAAGAAATAATGCAGGAAATCTCCTGAAAAAAACAGAAAGTCAAAATATATTCATCGCAGCTCTATTCATGATAGTCAGAATCTGGAAACAACCTAAATGCCCAAGATCAGAAGACTGGCTAAAAACTATGATACATCTACACAATGGAATACTATGCACTGTCAGAAAATATCAAGTCATGAAATTTACCTGCAAATGGATGGACATGGAGATTTTCATGCTGAGTGAAATTATTCAGAAAGAAAAAATAGATATATAATGACAACATTCATTAATGGGATATAAATATGTTTCTGTGTTCTACTAATTGTGGGAAATGGTGACACCAGACTAAAACTGAGCATTGAATGTACACAAAGGGATTTACATGATAATCCCTAAAGGGATTAGGGCAAATCACAATGTAAGAGGAAAGAGGAATTGTTTGATAGGAATTGTTTGATATTTTTTGTGCATAGCTTTTGGATGCTGCATCAGGGTTAATTTTATATAATTCCTGCTAAGTTTACAGGTCTTCTGAACAAGTTTCCTAAAGGTTAAATTGTGTTTTGTACTAAAAGGTATCCCTGTCCCTGTATCCTGTCTTCCCGTTCATCATCGATTTGCTCTAGCGGACACCAGTAGCATCTCAATATATCCTGTCACATGCGGGATTGCCCAAGGGCATCATCCCGCTCCAGGAACATAAAGAGCCTCAAACCATTCCATCAGGTCATGGGAATGAGGTCTATAATTGTTACTGGTATTTGGCATATCAAACACGACACGGGTAGCTTGCCAGGCTCTGCGGTGTAGGTGAGATACTCTAGTAGTCACCAAAAAATTTGAGCAATTATTGATGAACCTTTTCATCAATAATTCCTTTCATCAATAACTTCCTTTTCAGTGAAGAAAATATTTTTATTTAGACAGTGTATGTGAGAGAGAGAACAGAAAGAGAAGAGGGGAGGGACCTCCCCTGTGTGAAAGGGGCAGTACACACCCCAAGCTGGGGTCAGAGACACCCCAAGGCACCCATTTGCCACAGCATCCCTGAGTGGGAATGAGGCTTAGGAAAAGGAAACTGAGGAATTAGGCCCTGAGCTGAAGGCCCCACATTATCACTGGTTCCCTGAAAAGGCGACCACTCCGGACACTCCGGACCTATGGAGACCCTCCCAGTGAGGTCTAGGAGAAGGCCGAGCTCTCCCGGAGCAGCCCACCAGGACGCTGAGCTTCCCAGTGCAGCCCTCAGGGGGGTTCCAGCCGGACACCTGCTCTGGTCCCAGACCTGAGCTGGCTTGAGACCCGCCTCAGCCCAGCCTCTGAGGCAATGTTTGTTGTTTGGGGCCTGGGAGGCTGGCACGGAATTTGTTATGGCAGCAGCAGATAAGGGCAGCCTGGCCCTGAGAGTTCCCGCCTGGCAGAGCAGCCCCCACACACTCCTGCGTGGGGCGGCCTTTGGGAAGGTGGAGAGGAGGAGAGAGGAGGAGGAGGAGGGTAAGGAGAAGGGGGAGGGCCCAGGAGCCACAGCTGCAGCCGCATGTCCTCCTCGGCCCCCACCCACAGAAGCCCCTGAGTAGGGGGTTTCCGGGACTCCTCGGGACCAAGGGGAAGTTTACAGACATGGTCTCCGATAGGGAATAATCAAAGAGCTTCAAGCAAGAATGAAAGGGAAAAACAACAGCTTTCCCCCTTCCGGAGGCCAGTTGGAGACAACTGTGTGGAAACAGAAATGTAGCCTTAGGAGTCCAAAGGAGCTGAGCTGGCCGTGGGGCGGGGCGGGGTGAGGTGTGGGCAGCAGGGCTGTGAGCGGACCCTCGGCTCCCCTGCAACACTGAGACAGCACAAAACTAGTGCCTGCGGCCGACTGTGTATAATCAATCAACTAATCCGGAGCTTCCCGGCCTGCCCCCGGCTGGCTGCCTCTGGACACTATTCCAGCACACTCCAGGGACCTCCAGGAAAATCTCAGAGAAAGACGTTTCCCTCTGGGGCCAGAGCACAGCTGGGAGGGCATTTGCCCTGCATGTGGTCTACCTGCATTAGATCCCGGCATCCCATATGGTCCCCTGAGCACCATCAGGAGTAATTCCTGAGTGCAGAGCCAGGAGGAACCCCTGAGCATTGCTGGGTGTGACTCAAAAAGCAAAATATTAAAAAGAGAAAAGAAAAAAGTTTCCCTTCTCTCCCTGTACCTAGGGTACACGCCAGAGTCTGGCAAGCTATCCGTGTCATATTTGACATGCCAAAAACCAGTAACAATTATAGACCTCATTCCCATGACCTGATGGAATGGTTTGAGGCTCTTCGTGTTCCTAGACTGAGCAGATGCCCTTGGGCTCTACTAGCATGAGACAGGACATATGGAGATGTTACTGGTGCCCGCTCAAGCAAATCGATGATCAACGGAAAGACAAATGATACAAGTGAAGAGGAGAGAGAGAGAGAGAGAGAGAGAGAGAGAGAGAGAGAGAGAGAGAGAAATAGAGAGGGAGAGAGAAGAAAAGGAAAATTGCCTCCTATAGAGGCAGGCTAGGCTATGGAGTAGGGAATTTGGTGCTATTGGTGGTGGGAATAGGGCACTGGTGGAGAAATGGGTATCAGTGTAAGACTAAACCCAATCATGAACAATTTTGTAATTGTATATTGCACGGTGGTACAATAGTTTTTTTTTTTTTTTTTGCTTTTTGGGTCACATACTTTGACACTCAGGGGTTACTCCTGGCGGTGCTCGGGGGGACCATATGGAATGCTGGGATCGAACCCGTGCCAGCGCCAGGCCAGCTGTGTGCAAAGCAAATGCCCTACCCACTGGGCTATTCCTCTGGCCCCGGTACAATAGTTTTTTTTTTTGGAAAAATTGTCTGAAATGAAATGTACAACACACCCACAGAACTATGGATAAATGTGAGAAAAATAATATAAAATAATCAGAGACCTGAAAGATGGTTTGATGAAGAACTAGATAAAAAAAAATCATAGGTAAGAATTTCCCAGTGGGGCCAGAGAAATAGTACGGCAGATAAGGCGTTTGCTTGGAGCGTGGCCTATCCTGTTCAATCCTCAGCATCCCCCGTATATGGTCCCCTGAGTACCACTAGAAGTAGTTCCTGAGTGCACAACCAAGAGTAACTCCTCAGCATTGCCAGTGACCCAAAAACAAACAAAAATTTTCCAGAATTGAGGAATAAAAGCACTGAGATCCAAGAAGCTTGAGGGGTTCTAGTGACGATAGACCAAAATAGAAAAGCTCCAAGACATGCTACAATCCAAATGACAAAAGTCAAAGAACAGTGAAAAAAAAAAGATGGAAAGGGAACTTATATACAAAAGAATTCCAGAAGAGTCACAAAAGATCTATCAAATGACACTTTATACCATGAAAGAGAATGGTGGAATATAGTAAACAAACAAAACAAAACAAAAAAGACTCAAGGGCGAGAACTCTCCAAAAGTACTTTAACCAGTTATCAGATTTGAGAGGGAAAATGGAGCTTCATGGACTGGGAACATCTTGGCGAAAGCAGCAGTGGTGGCAGTAGCATCACAGCACAGATCCAAGGTGAACGTTCCTAGCAGTGACTACACAGGATTCAAGGGCGTGGAACTCTGGTAATGCCCCACCCCAAGGTTAGAAATGTGGAGGGTTCGGTTCCCCAACAGCAGCCTTGGCCACCAGTTATCGCCCCCCCATATCCAATAAGATACATTTCCAAAGAGGCTCTACATAGCTACAAAGGAACTACCAAAAAAAAGGCATATCCTATAATGAGAAAGAAGAGATCACCACCTGAGTGCCCAAGAACAGTCAACTGGATAAAGAAACTCTGATACATATACACAATGGAATACTATACAGCTGTTAGGAAAAATGGAGTCATGAAATTTGCCTATAAATGGATGGACATGAATAGTATAATGCTGGTTGAAATGAGTAAGAAGGACAGATACAGAATGACTACAGTCATTTGTGGAATATAAAAATATCTAGTATGAGACTAATATCCAAAGCCAGGGAAAACAGGGGCCAGGTGGATTTGTCAACGGTTGTAATCTACCACAAATGTATGGGAGATGAAGGTAGATAAGCTAGTTAAGGGACCAGTATGGTAATAATAGTTGTAAATGGTAATTCTAGACTAGAAACAATTCAAGTACATAACTCCTTCAGAAAAGTTGGGGTGGCCATTCTAGTAACCGACAACATAGATCTCAGGTGAAAAAGATTATAACAGAAAAGCCCATGTCTTAGTTGGATATGTACATCAGGAACATATTATACTCCTAAATACATATGCACCCACTGAGGGACCAGCAAAATACTTTAAACAACTGCTAATAGACTTCAAGGAAATCAATTTTGCAAGGAGTGTTAAAGAAATTTCTATTAACAAAAGACAAACTTGTCATGAGTGAATATGACATTCACTCGTGGAGCTTATGGCTGCCCTCTGCTAGATTAAGGTCTATTTATTCCTAACTTGCTAAAATATTTAATAATTTTTAATAATACACTAATGTTTAATCTAGGACCAGCCTATCAGCGCCCAGCTCATCGAGTTCCACCCTGCAGCAGTCTTTCTTAAATCCGGCTCAGACCTCCACCCAGCAGACCAGCCTATCAGTGCCCAGCTCATCGAGTTCCACCCTGCAGCAGTCTTTCTTAAATCCGGCTCAGACCTCCACCCAGCAGACTAGCCTATCAGCGCCCGGCTCATCGAGTTCCACCCTGCAGCAGTCTTTCTTAAACCTGGCTCAGCAGAGTCTTGCAACAAGCCAGGCGACCCCCACTCCATGAGGGCCTCCATTATCCACATCCGGACTTCTCTCTCGTCAGAACTCCACCCAGCAGATCAGCCTATCACAGTCTGGCTCATCGAAATCCACCCTGCTGCAGTCCTTTTTAATCCGGCCCAGGTATGCTGATCCAGAGACAGACATGGGGCAGAACTGCTACTTGCTCTCCCTGTGCCCAGTCGCTCACAAGGAGCCCAGGAGAGATGGCGGGTTCTAGCCCTTGCCCGCCACTCCAGCAGAGTCTTGCAACAAGCCAGACGACCCCCACTCCATGAGGGCCTCCATTATCCACATCCAGACTTCTCTCGCGTCAGAACTCCACCCAGCAGACCAGCCTATCACAGTCAGGCTCCAAGCGGCGCGCGGTTCATCAATAAATGCTGGACTTAGAGATGACTGCAAGAGTATGCTACCTGCACGGCAGAGCCTGGCAAGCTACCCGTGTTGTATTTGATGTGCCAAATACCAGTAACTATTATAGACCTCATTCCAGAATGGATTGTGGCTCTTTATGTTCCTGGAGCAAGCAGATGCCCTTGGGCTCTACTAGCATGAGACAGGACATATAGAGTTGTTACTGGGGCCCGCTCCAGCAAATCGATGAACAACGGGAAGACAGTGATACAGACAGTGAATGTTTAATCTATATTGAGTGTTGTATGTTTATTCAGGTGTTCATTATATATCTTATTTTGTACACTTTTATATCTGATATTGTATATTTTAGTACCTTCTACTTATTAATACAAATTGCTTAAGCATTAAAAAGAGGAATATTTTAGAAATAAAAAGAGGAAAAAAGAGGAATAAAAAAAGGAAAAAGAGAATATTTTCTAACACAAATTCAATATTCCTCTTCCGAATTAAAAGATCACTTTTATACTTTCATAGAGCTAGTAATTTTAATTCCCTCTCTCTACTCTTACTAAATTGTATCTTTGTAGTATTTGTCTGATTCACATATATTTTAAAATTTATTATTGAAATTATTCATATTATAACTTTAACATACATTCCTGAAAAATAAGTAATATATAGTTTTTAAAAGAAACTTTTTCAATTATCATTGCTTTATAATTTGTAGAATTCCAGGAGTACAGCTTTATCCATTTATATATGTAGAGGTGTCACCACTTCCACCATATTTTTGACCATATCTTACATATATGGGATATAAAGAAACATATTAAGGGAACAACAACTGACCAAAGTCATCAGAACTGAATATTTTGATATTTTGTTTATAGAACTGAGTCTTATTGGTAGGTGCGTTGCTTTGAGGGGTATTTGGGCGCAGCTATATAAGGAGGTAGGAACTATGCTAATGAGTGTGGTGTTGAAATTATGTGTGAAAAGCATAATAATAGTATTGCACATTTTGGTACTTCAGTAAAAATGGTTCATATTAAAAAGGAATGTCACCTTTTTGAAAAACATTCTTTTCAGTGCAGTATGGTGTTCTATCCTATGGTTATTTTATAATTATCATTGATTATATTAATTATATTATCTTGAGGATAAAGGAGAAGAGAAAAAGAAGAGAAATAAAGAATAAAATTGCATGATATTTTTAGGAAGTATTAACACTTATTCTAAGTGTTAATATAATTGCTGAAGCAAGTAGTATCTTTTAATTCAGTATTATGAATATGGATCTTTATATACAAATAAAGTACTATTTTATAATAGTTTGTATTTATAAAAATAGAAATTCTGTATATAGCAATTTCTTATTCACTTATGGAGCTAAGCTTATTAATATGTGCCATTGACCAGGAATTCTCTTTCAGTATGGTAGGTGAAAAGAACTGGATTGACTATGTTTTAATTTTGACTAAATTTAGACTTATATTCATAACTTTAGAGGTTAATTTGCTTTATATATATTTTTAATTTTAAATATAGAAGAAGCCCAAAATTTAGAATAAAAGTATTGGAGTAGACAGCCTACTCACCTGCTTAGTAAATGTAATTTAAAGAAAATAGAGAAAAATAACTTGTCAACCACTGAATAAAACATCAGTAAGGAGAGTTAACATTCACTAACATGATCTAATGCCATCTTTGCATGCAGGATAAATTGGTGGGAAATTCTATGTTCATAATGTTCTCATTTATCTCACTGAAAATTGAAGTTTCATAGTTATCAAAGAAAATACTGGAACAAAATTTCTGATATAAGGTAAGTATTGTTACCATAATAAGAAATAGGTTTCAAATGGCAATGAGAATAAACTCATGAAAGTCTTTGGTCAAAGCCGACTGATTAATGATCAGTAAGATTAATGATCCTATTTTATTAGAATAAATAAAAAATTAATCAGTAATCAAAAGCAGGCTTCTACACTATAGAGGTAATGTAAGAGAAAGTACATGGTAAACCAGGAGTGAACACTGAGCACTGCCAGCTGTGTCTCCCCCAAACCCCCCACCTCAAACTGGCCAAAGTTTGGGCTGGAAAGATACAACAAGCCAGACCACCCTCTCCTACTCCATGGGGCCCGCCATTTTCCACATCCGGACTTCCCTCTCGTCACAACTCCACCCAGCACACCAGACTATCACAGCCAGGATCATCGACAGCCACCCTGCAGTAGTTTTTTTTTTTTTTTTTTTTTCAATCCGGCCCAGTATGCTGAACCAGAGACTCTCAGACATGGGGCAGAGTTGCTACTTGTTCTCCCTGTGCCCAGCTGCTCATGAGTGCCCGGGAGGCATGGCGGGTTCTAGCCCTGGCCTGCCACCCCAGCAGAGCCTCACAACAAGCCAGACCACCCTTCCCTACTCCATGGGGCCCGCCATTTTCCACATCCTGGACTTCCCTCTCGTCACAACTCCACCCAGCACACCAGACTATCACAGCCCGGCTCGCACGGCCAGCGGCCGCTCAGTTCAACAATAATTGCTTTATTTAGAGGTGACTACAACAGTATGCCACCCGCACCTCAAGCCTGGAAAGGTGCTCTTGCAGCATTTGATATGCCAAATACCAGTAACATTTATATTAGGTCATTCCCGTGACCTAATATAATGGTTTGAGGCTCTTTATGTTCCTGGAGCAAGCGGATGCCTTTGGGTTCTACTAGCATGAGACAGGACATATGGAGATATTACTGGTGCACGCTCTAGCAAATAGATGATGAGCGGGAAGATAGTGATAGTGATAGTGATAGAATTATTCTAAGACTATGGTTTGGTCAAAGAAACAGAGGAGGATAAAGGAGGAGAGGAAAATAAGAGAAATAAAGAATAAAATTAGGTGATATTTTTAGGAAGTATTAACACTAATTCTGAGCTAATACTAGTATAAATATTTATGCTCGTATTAAATAATATTATTTAATACAGTATAAATATTAAATAAATTATAAAATAAAATATTATAAATAATAAAAAATAAAAATAATAATATTATATAAGTATAAATATTTGTAGCTTATCAAGATAAGAAGATAAGTGAATAAACAAATCTTTCCCTTAAGTACTCCTGAAGCTTCTCAAGTTAAGCTTACTAGTATAAAGATAAAACCAAATGGCTTAAGTAAAACTAAAATTCCTTCATGTTAAGAAGAAAAAATCAAAGCAATAACACATCTGAGGGAAACTTTCAGAGATTAATCTTATCTTTAAAGATTTGAAACACATAGGTATTAGAAATTGCCATTTCTATTTACCTCTAAAACTTGATTCAAGAAAACTGAAATGGTTTGAAACAAAGATAAATAAATGAGATTCTATGAAACTGAAAAGATTCTGCAGCTCAAAAGAAAGCGGTGACCAAGATACAAAGACCGCCCACAGAATGGGAAAGAATATTTGCTCAATAACCATATGATATACAAGATACTGGTAGAACTTTACAAGAAAAAAACATCCAACACCATTAAAAAATGGGGAGAAGAGGCCGGAGCGATAGCCCAGCGGGTAGGACGTTTGCCTTGCATGCGGCCGGCCCATGGCGGCGCAGATTCAATCCACAGCATCCTATATGGTCCCCCGAGCACCACCAGGAGTAATTTCTGTGTGCAGAGCCAGGAGTAACCCCTGAGCATCGCTGGGCGTGACCCCCAAAAAGGGGGGAAGAAATGAAGAGAAACCTTAACAAAGAACAAATTGAAATGGCCTAAAGGTATATGCTCCTCATTATTAATCATCAGGGATATGAAAATCAAAACAATAATGAGACATCATCTTATACCACAGAGACTGGCACTCATCCAAAAGAGCAATGGCAACAAGCGCTGGCTTGGATGCAGGGAGAAAGGGACTCTCATCCACTGTTGGTGGGAATGCTGACTGGTCCAACTCTTCTGGAAAACAATATGGACACTTCTCAAAAACTTTGATAATGAGCTCCCATTTGACCAGAAATACCACTCCTGGGAATATAGCCTGGACACCCAAAAACACACAGCAGAAACACCATCTGCACTTCTATATTTATCGCAGCTCTATTCATAATAGCCAGAATCTAGAAACAACCAGAGTGCCCGAGAACAGAAGACTAGATAAAGAAACTATGGTAGATCTACACAATGGAATACTATGCATCTGTTAGAAGAAACAAAGTTATGAAATTTGCCTATAAATGGATGGACATGGAGATTATCATGCTTAGTGAAATTAGTCAGAAGGTAAAGGAAAGACATAGAATGACTGTATTCATAATGCCAGATTAGAATTTAGCATTGAATGTAGGCAAAGGGTAAACATGATAACAAACCCCTAATTGTATGTATGGCAAGCCACCATGTTTAATAGAAGGGAAGAGAGAGAGAGACAGAGACAGAGCCAGAGCAGAGACAGAGACAGAGCCAGAGACAGAGACAGAGACAGAGAGAGAGAGAGAAAAAGGAAAAGTGCCTGCTATAGAGATAGTCTGTGTGAGGGGGAGAAACTTGGTGTGAAAGCAGCCCTGGTGGAGGGATGGGTGCTGGGACACTGCATGAAGCCCTATCATGAACATCTTTGTAATTGTATATCTCACGGTGGTATAATAAAAAATATTTTTTAAAAAAGAAAGCGGAAACAAACATTCTTATAAGTAACAATGGTAATCCCTGAAAAATAGTTTTTAAAATAACATCTCTTGGAAGAGTTGCAATGTAGTTAAAATCATCAGTAAACTAGAAAAAATAATCACCAGAGCAATTCAGATGAGATTGCTATTTTACCTCTATGAGAAATCGGCGGATTGGTATACAGTGTCATCAAGCATAACTTAGTAATTTTACTTGACTTATAAGTAGAAGTTAGAGTTCAGAATCACTTAAATGTGAAAATTCGGTGAAAAAATCATAAAGAAGATTCTAGAGAAGTAGCTAAGACACTAATTTACAGATTCTCTTGGGACTGACATGATAGTACAGCAGTTTGGGCACTTATCTTGAACACAGCGAACTACGTTCAACTGTTAGCACCCCACATGGTTCTCCGAAAGCCACCAGGAGGGATCCCTGAGCAGAGCCAGGAGAACATCCTGCGCACAGCTGGGTGTGGTCTCTAAACCAAATATTCATTTTAATGTCTCTGTATACATGGTTTAGTAGCATTATAAAAATAATTAAAATTGGTTTTCAAATGCCAAATCATTTTGTCAAATCAACATTTTCTTTAGTGAAATTGCTTTGGCAAAAATGAATGCAAATGTCGATTGTGGTATAGTTTTTGAGATCAGCACTCAGTAAGCACCAGGATATGTTTAAAATTTAAAGCAGATACTGTTGGTCCAATAATGTATAATATTCACTTCAAATCATTTGAGCAGATATTGATATATGTGTGTTCACTATTAGCATGGATACATATACATATATGCATACACACATCAGCATTTTAAAGTAAACTGAACATAAAAAACAGAAAATACCACTTTCTTCTATCTTAGTTGCTCTTTCATTGTGGGATCCTAAAAGACTTGCTACAATCTTAGTTCAAAGTATCTAATTTTCTAATTATAATATATTATTAGTACCATGGTAACCTTGACAAATATGCTAGAATCATACACATTAGGCAGATTGTATAACTGAAATAATGATCATTTCACTGAAGTCTTGAAAAGAGAATATTAAATTGCTAAAGAAATTTAAAATTCTTTCTTTGAAAGAAAAACTGAAAAAAAAAAAAGGGAAATTTTCCTTTAATTAATGAAAGTGCTTTCTTTTGTTCCCCCCCCCCTCTCAATATCTCCCTCACACACACTTTCTTTCCATCTTTTAGTATTGTACAGGGGATTCTAAAGGGAAGGATGGGAGCTTTACTGTTTTGCAATTAAGATTTGATCTCATTTTGTGTAACATTATTTGAATAGAAAAGTAATGATTTTCTTTTCAACATAGCCCTTTCAAATATTTTCTCTATACTTTAGTGTTTTTTATTACATCTAAAGGGTATGTTTCGCCTCTGCCCCAAGAGAGACAAATTTCCCATTTTATGAAGTCAGCAGGGAGCCAGAGTCAATTTATAAAAATTAACTTCACAGGAACTTATGCTAAAACTAACTATTGCCACATGAAGAAGTTACACTCTGGTAATCAAAGTCTCACTTGCAGATATAATTAACCCTCTAGCATTAAGGAACTAGTTTAATAAAATACAGAGAAAATAGTGAAATTTTATTTTGCCTGAAATAAGCAAGATTTCTAGTTAGATTATGCACAATTTTGACAGATCAGGGAGATAGTGCTCAAAATCGGTGTGCAAGATTACCCGTTGGGAGTCTGAAAAGAACTTGTAAGTTTTATGTGCAGTGGCATCTTACCGTAGACCTGATAGCTATGTTTTTTGTACATAGTTCATATGTGTCAGAGGTTTAAAAAGTGGAGGATGCTGGGACAATTTAGGAATAATATTTATGATTGATGTGCCACAGCTACACTGGAGCTTCTAACCAATTTTTAATGAATTGCTACAAATAGTCAAGAATACAGCAGGCCAGACCTGATCAATAAGCATGAAATATGTGTTCTTATACTTTAAACCTTACAATTCCTGGTTTATCAATATAAGAACGTAATGTTTCTTATCTTCAAAACTGCCAAATACTTAAATTTTTTTTGTGACAGTTAAAAATTTAGAGATACTTTTACACATTGTCTAAATGGAATTTTGCCTTTTTGAATCTTAGAAGACTGTATTTTTATATCATTTTAGACTGTAATCCTTCAGTCCGGTATCCAAGAGGAAATAGTGCAGTATGATGAGGTCGTAGAGTGCCAGTTTATGAGTTTGTTTATTCTGCAGAAATTTTACTGCTTCTCAAACTGACTGCTTCTTTAGTGCCTTAAATCACACAGCATAATCTGTGGACTCAAGATCAGAACAATAAACTTTACTGAATTTACAGGCTCAGGAGAACAGCATTCAATAGGGCCTTTTATTATCATCCAATCCTGACAATGTTTTCCTGACTTTCATTGCTTCAGGAATTCATAGGAGAAACACCAAAGCAGTATGTTGTTTTGTGTGTGGGTCCAACCCCACTGTCAATCACATCAAATATTGAAGAAAACACTAAACTAGGAAAAAACAATTTAGAGGGATCTCAAGGTGGGTGCAGAAAATTGCTCCACTACAGGTTAACAGAACATTTTGAAAAAGAAAATGTGGAACCATTTATCAATAACTTAAGCTTTCTTACTTACAGAGCCTTACGCAAAACAAACAATAATGTAGGGCTAGATAACCAAGTTTGGAGTTTAGGATGCATACTTTAGTGTGGTTTTTCAACTTTCATGTTTCTGAAAAAAACTTCAAATATATTATTCCATATATATCTCATGTACATATATAATTCAATCACATATGCATATAATAACTGTATGTTAATATACAGTGTCTATATATGTGTATATATGTGTGTGCAAGTATATAGTATATTTATAAATGTACTATTACATTAACATCTATCAATTCTACAGTGTATATTTGAAATTAAGGTGAAATCGTATTTTAAAATGTTTGAAAATTTTTCAGTTTACTAACTGTAATCATGAAAGACTGGACTTAATTCTAATGAAACTATGTACTTCTCTCAGGGGATTGAGATTTACTACTGCTTAATTCATAGTTGCACTATCTAGGATGATGATGATGATGATGATGATAATGATGATGATGATAATGATGATGACAATGATGATGACGATTTTTTCAAGTTATCATTATTTTTAGAGGCCAAGTAAAAACCTTGGAAAATAAACCCAAACCCAGTCATCAGTAACCTACAAATTATTTTCTGTATTAGACTCAGTAATTATATTGAAAAAGTAATTACTTGAAATCCCACCAAATTTTTGAAAAGTCATAGAGCTTTAAATACAGAATAATTGTCTCTCCACTTTATATACTTGTACCAATAGTTCCTACAATTCAAGGTATTTTGTTTGTTTGGGGGCTACACCTAGCTGTACTTAAAGATAACTCCTGACTCTGTGCTCAGGGATCATTCCTAGAGGGACTCGGGGTACTATATGTAGTGCCAAGGATAGAAACCAGTTAACTCCATGCAAGGCAAGCACCCTATCCACTGTACTATCACTTCAGCCACTAAAATTGAGGGCTAATTTTGAAAAATTCAAGAAGTTGCTGTCACATTCTGTAGTCCCTCCTAAATAAAGTCAATTCAGTAAGAAAAAATGTTTTCAGTGAAAATTCCTATCAGTTTATAGAGAAATGACATCTTCATTATGTTAGTGTTTAATCAATTTTTATTTCTTTAGATTTCTTAAATGTCTTTAGTCAACCTTAAATAATTTAAAGAACAAATATCTTATACATGGGTATTTTTCTGCATATTAATCTAAGGTGCAGTGGACTTTTGTGTATTAATTTTAGTGCAGATTAGGGTTTAGCAATTAAATTGCATTCTATTTTAATGTTGAGTTCAATATGCCATTGATAGAATATAGAAATAGAGGGCAGGAGAGATAGGACAGTGGGTAAGGCCTTACATGTGACGGACAAGAATTTGCTTACCATCATCCCATAGGGTCCCCTGAGCACTGTCAGTAGTGATTCCTGAGTGCAGAGCCAGGAGTAACTCCTGAGCATCACCAGGTATGGCCCCAAAACAAAACGGAATGAAAAAGAAAGGATAGAAGGAGGGAAGGAGGGAAGGAAGGAAGGAAGGAAGGAAGGAAGGAAGGAAGGAAGGAAGGAAGGAAGGAAGGAAGGAAGGAAGGAAGGAAGGAAGGAAGGAAGGAAGGAAGGAAGGAAGGAAGGAAGGAAGGAAGGAAGGAAGGAAGGAAGGAAGGAAGGAAGGAAGGAAGGAAGGAAGGAAGGAAGGAAGGAAGGAAGAAAGGAAGGAAGGAGGGAAGGAGGGAAGGAGGGAAGGAGGGAAGGAGGGGAAGGAGGGAAGGAGGGAAGGAAGGAAGGAAGGGAGGAGGGAGGAGGGAAGGAAGGAAGGAAGGAAGGAAGGAAGAAAGGAAGGAAGGAAGGAAGGAAGGAAGGAAGGAAGGAAGGAAGGAAGGAAGGAAGGAAGGAAGGAAGGAAGGAAGGAAGGAAGGAAGGAGAAGGAAGGAAAGGGAAGGAGGGAGGAAGGGAGGGGAAGGAGGGGAGGGAGGAAGGGTTAATTTTTGTATGTTCGTATTGTATCATGTATGAGACCTTACTTATCTCACTAGTTTTTAAGAGAGTTAGGTTGGTATCATTTTCTATATTTATGTCATCTGCAAGTAAAGTTCATTGCATTTTTCTTTATAATCTGTATGCCATTCATTTCCTTATTCCATCATGCTGGATACAACTTCTAGTGCTATACTGCATATCAAAGATAAATTAAGCTTTCCTTGCTTATCTTACAGAATAAAAACAGTTTTTACCATAGATCATAATGTAAACTAAAACAGATTTTAGTATTTCAAGAAGTTTCAAAAATTAGCATCTATCCCCAGTTTTATAGGAGTTTCATCTCTATTGAATACTGAATTTTTTTAAATATCACTTTGCAGAAATGAATATGGCCATTATAATTTTCTACTTTGGCATGCTAATATGTGTATTGACTGATTTTATAATATTGAAGCAACCTTGTGTGTATGAAATAAAGTATACTTGCTTTTTATTTATAATTTTTATTAACTGATAAATAATACTCCTAAGTGTTTGATAAGAATTTTTGTATCACCTTTCCTGAGGTATATTGGTTTGCATTTTCTTTCATATTTCTGTAAATTGTTTTGTTTGGGTTGCACCTTGCACCTGACACTGAACTCAGAGTTCACACCTGGCTGGGCTTGGGGCAATTCAGGAAGTATGTTTATTTAATGTCCAGGTATTTAAATAACTTTCATCCAGGAACAATGGAAATTAAAGCAAGGCTCAGACTGCCTTCTGTGCAGTACAGCAGACACTTCGACTATTGAAAGATAAACATTTTGCTCTTTTTTATGTTTGCATAGTGGCCTTGCTTATCTATGCTCAGTTTGATTCCAGAGTTCTTGATCTGTTCCACTCCATCACCATCACAGAATGACCCCAGGCTGATGCTGGGGTTTGTACATTAGTCAGGGGACACAGTTCTAGCTGTGATCAAGGCTGTGATCCAAGAAGGCTAAAGTCCTAAGGATTGTGGGTCCTTGCCAGGAGTGCCCTCTGACTCTATGAATTCTGAAAGGTATTGCCCTTCCTGATGTTATCCATCTCCACATTTATCCTTTCTTTCCTGAAATTTCCCTCATTTTCATTTCATCTTGGAACTCTTTGATCTTTTTTCAGCAGCTCTTATTCTAATGCTCAGACCATCTCCTGAGGTTCTTTTTTTAAATAACTTACCAGACACTTCATTTCTGCCATTTCTGACTGAGCTTTTTCATTTCAGCTCTCATACTTCTTTTTGTCCTTTGCTGACTTCCTGTACCATCATTTCTTTGAGCTCATTAAATACACTTACCATCAAACAAATCTTACCTTTTAAGTCTCTTGCAACAAAGTGTATGATCTCCAGCATACCACAAGCAGACATGTAAAACACCACAAGTAGAGCATTACAACTAGTGTGTGCAAAGGCAAAAAACAATTGTGTTCAGGACAACAATCATAAAAAGGAAAGGTGTGAAGGGGTACTGTCTCATATGCCAAGGCGTCAAAAATCAGATGGGCTGGACATGTAATGCGACTTGGAGACGACCACTGGACTAGAGCTGTTACCAACTGGATCCCATGGGACGTCAAAAAAATCACATGGCTGCCCACCTACAAGATGGTCAGAAATCTTCGTCAAGACCCTAAACAAATGGTTTGAGGCTTTTCCTATACCTGGAGCAATCAGATGCCATTGGGCTACACTGGCACATGACAGGGACAAATGGAAACATTACTGGTGCCCGCTCGAGCAAATCAAGGAATAACAGGATGTCAAGTGATCCAGTGAAATAAACAAACCTTTTCTGAAGACTATTTTCAAAGCAATAACCCTGTCTTCCCGGATTAGTCTATTTGCCAAGCAGATTGAATATACTGTTTCTTGAATCATAGGAATCACAGCCCTCTTGAATTTTATGGAACTCAGCAGTCTTCATGTAAATAGGAAGGAAGAAATGGGATGGGGAAATTCTCAGGAGGTCACCTTTGTTCAAACAAAACATCAATTGCAGAATCTATAGGATTTTAACATCCCAAACACTCTGTTATAATGATAGGTATGAAGGTGTAGTCAAAAAAATGTTTATTTTTATGATTTTATTGTAAGGAGTCAATGGCTATCTTTCTATTCATTTACTTAAATTAGTAGATAATGATGAAAATCAGATGGGTAGGACATGTAATGCAATTTAGGGATGACTGCTGGACTAGAGCTGTTACCAACTGGATTCTACAGGACATCAAAATAGCATGTGGCCGACCACCTACGAGATGGTCAGACTTCGTAAAAAACCTGAAACAGTGGTTTGAGGCTCTTCATGCTCCCGGAGCAAGCAGATGCCATTGGGCTACACTTGCACATGACAGGAACAAATGGAGACGTTACTGGTGTCTGTTTGAGCATATCGATGAACAATGGGAAGATAAGTGATAAGTGATGGAATAAATTATAAAATAAAATAGAATTGATACATCAAAGTATATATCACATGAGTGTATATTAATATAGATAAATATAAATAAGATAATAGAATGCTAGACCATAGAAAGATTACAAGACAGGGGCTGAGTGATAGCGCAGCCGGTAGGGGCGTTTGCCTTGCACACAGCCCACCGGGTCTGTCTCGGCATCCCATACGGTCCCCTGAGTAGCTCCAGGAGTAATTCCTGAGTGAAGATCCAGGAGTTACCCCTGAGCATAGCCAGGTGTGACCCAAAAATAAAAAAAGCATACAGATGTGTATCTGGCTTTGAAAGAACTATAGAGGATGAAAATTAATAGGGACAAGGGTGTGGTATACCTCAGCAGTAGACCATTTTCTTTGCCTGATTGAAGTCCTAGAACCACCAAAAATAAATTCAATGAATCAAACCAAAATGACATTTTGAAATGTATAAACATTGTAGCTTAAAAGACAAAAAGATACAATACTTCTGATTATTGATCATCATTATAAACTGCAAATACAAATTGTGTTTAGTGATAAAGATCACAATAACAATTCTCATATTAATATCAAAATTTAGTACAAAATATTATCAGTCCCTTTTAACGTTCTTTGCAATACTGCATGATATAATTGCAGTTCTTCCTATCTTTAAGTGAAGTTATATTTATGCGAAATAGAAAATGAAATTATCAAATTACAATCATTGTAGGAAATTTGATAATACTGCCATCAACAACTTTTGAAAAAAACAAAGAAAATTAAGTATCAATTAACTACAATGTTTCAATAGCATTTATATTTCTTTCTTCTGAAAGGCCATTAAAATACTTTATATCTAACCCTAGACTCTATCGCAAGAAAATTTTCCATAGATTCCAAGCCTTAGTCACTCTTCAAAAGTAATTTAAGTACTAAAAATTAAAGGAAAGGGATCCAAGAAGATGATTCATGACCTAAAGTTCTCATCTGACATGCACGAGACGGGAAGTTCAAATTTCAGTGCCGCCCTCAGGTACTGAGTAATTCTGATCTCTCTGTGATTTGGAGTCTCCAGCAAGAAAGGGCCCAAAAAGAGGACTCGGAGCATCAGGTATCAAAGCAACCATGAGTTCCTGTAAACCCTGATGCCACCTGTGTACTGAAGCAACCCCAATTAGTGCCCATAGTCAAGAGTTCCCAGCAAGAAAAACAAGGGTATACTAATCTAACCCCTCCCCAAGAAAAAGGGGGAAATCACACCATTTCTCCAGCAAAGCAGAACAGCATAAAAATATTGCTTTACTCCAAATCACTCTTCGTTTGAAAAGTAAATAAATCAAGAGAGGACATAGAATTCAAACAAAAACAAAGCTGTACAGAGAGCATAATCCATTACTCAGAACACTTTAGTTAGGCATATAATGGAATGTTTTGTCAAAAAAGTAAATAAAAATAACCTTAAAGAAGAGTAATCAGCAAAACATATGAACCAATTAATTAGAACACAAAAGCAGTAGAATTTGTTTCCTTAACTACGTTTTCAAATCTCATATTTAGCCTTTTCCATATTTTTAATACCTATTTATTTTGGTTTGGGGGGCCACCCCCCTTACTGCTGAGCTCAGGGATCACTCTGGCATCCTGCAGGACCGTATGTGGCACTAGGAATCAGAACCCTGATTGACTATGTTAAAGGCAAGAGCCATTTCAACTGTAACCGATTTTGTTTTCTCTTAATTCCCTGGGTCTATATTACCCACCATTCTCTAAAAAGAAACTGGAAGTGAATCTAGGCATAGTAAACACCCTTTGGGACAGCTCAGCTTCTCTAGACTGGCATATTCCATACCACCCATGGTCATTTCTATACACTGTACTGCAAAGTATCCAGAAACTTCTACTGCTCTGAATGCTTCAGACAGAGCTTTCCAGTGCAGCTCTGACTCCAGGCTGGAACATGAATGTTAGTCTCAATTTGGAGCTATTTTGGAAAGTAAGCTTTTGACCACGTTATCTACTTCATGTTATTTTAAATAAAGTAAGTACAAACCTTTACCCAAGAGTATTTCATGTTTTCATCTTTGTAACTGTATATCTCATTGTGGTATAATAAAATACTTTTAAAAAAATAACTTAAAGAGTATTTCATGTTTTGATGTTTTGCTTCACAGTAAACTTTATAGCAAGCTCTCCCAATTTCCAAAGTTGTGGCATTTAGGGCAGGTTAATTCTTTGTTCTAGCCCAATGTAGATGACATTGGGCTACATTGGCACGTGATAGGGTCCAATGGAAATGTTACTGGTGCCCGCTCGAGCAAATCGATGAATAATGGGATTCAAGTGATCAAGTGAATTCTTTGTTCTAGAATCTGACCTGTGTTCAACAGCATTGCTAGTTCCAACCTAAGGAGTGGCATAATTGCACATAACAATGGCACCCCCATGTTCTGATAAAAGCTATCTCCAGAAACTATAAAATATTATCACCAAAAAATACATATGAGGAGTAATCTATCACTTATTTACTGATTCTTCCTTCTTCTTGGTTAACCACATGATTCAAAGTCAAGCTCAAAATTAATCTCACCTAGAAAACTCATCCTGATAGCTCCAGCATGTATCTTTTTGAATTAATGCCTTTGTAACATTATTCTTTTTCATTGCCGCCAGATTGGTAGATATATTCTAGTCTCTCATTATGGTTCTAATTTGTATTTTCTGATTATCAAATGAGGATAAGTGCTTTTTTTGGCCACAGAAAGTACTAATAGCTTTTTGAATGTCCTATTTTTGTGAAATGGCTAATCAAATCCTTTGCTCATTTTTCTGTTTAGTGGTATATCTTTACATTATTAGGAGAGTAGTCATTAGTGAATGCTGAAATTGTGGAAAATATACCTCTTTGGGTTGGTAGACCCTCAAATATATAGGGTTACAAATAGTAAGTAAGACCTGAGGGACATAATACCAAGATATGGAATATACAATTTACACAACAGTCACTTTTTAGGATATCCAAGAGGTTATGATGTGTTGACAACCCAGCTATATATCTAATATCAGTTTAGCAGCAGCTCTAAGGTCCAGTTCTCAATGGATCACTCTGGGGGCTCATTTAAACAAAATGACTTAACAATCTCCATAAACCTGGAACAATTATCCACATAATTTGGAGGTTGTTAATAAGCCAAAGCTCCATCAAAATTTATTACTCTATCAGAAACACCCTTGGCCTGAAGGCGGACAACCAAATAATGACTTTTTAATTGGCATTTTTAACAAGAAAACCATATTAAGTGTGATTTACAATAAAAAATGCTGACATCAGAAACTGGGCATTGTAATTCCATGTGTCCCAAACTTTAAATGGATGTTAATGTGCCACAAAATTCTCATTTATTTAGCTTTCAGTCACAAACTACATCCCAAGTGATTGCCAGATCATCTTTTACTGCCTAGCAGAAAGGTTTTCCTAGATATCAACAAAAGATTTAAATTAATGTTTTACCCTCTTGTCCGCCTTTGCTGGCTGTGAAGGCTACAAGCCCAAGCTATGCCCACTGATATGGAGGTGGAGGAATGGGAGGAGGAGGCCAAATTCCCGCTCAAGTCTGGCCAGTGTGGCCACCCCAGATGGGTCTGCTAACCCTACGAGCTATGTTGGACTCAGCCAGGGGCTGAACCATTTACCACCCTCTGAAACGCCATGGGATGCTCCATGTGGGTTGAGCAGTGCAGCTGTGGGTCTGGTCTGTCGGGCCACACCACAGACTTAGACAACAATGAAGATTAGGACCAGGTCCTTCCCAGGATCTTTCACATTTATACACTTTAGTGATCATTGTAGCTGCAACAAACGGGGAGGTTGATGAGGAACGGGGAATTATAATGTCACACTAGAACTCATTATCGAATATACACATAGAGACCTTCAATCATAAACTGTTAATATCTGTAGGGCAAGCCACAAAGTGTAAGATAAGAGAGAGAGAAATACAGAACAGAGACAGAAAGAAAGAGAAAGAAAAGGTGCCTGCTATAAGGGCAGGCTGGTGTTGGGTGGGAGGGAGTATTTGGACATTGGTGGTGGGAATGGGGCACTGGTGGAGGGCTGGGTGCTGGAACCCTGTATGACAGAGACCCAATTATGAACATCCTTGTAATTGTATATCTCCCGGTGGTATAATAAAATTTAAAAAAAGAAAAAAATAACTGCAAAAAATAAATTATGTTTTACCCGAGTTTTAGTAAAGTAATTGAAATTTTCTATATTCCCAATTTAAGAAAACAAATAACTTAGCATTCTAAACCACATTACTGTAAGCTATACAATTTTTAGAGTTGAAACTTTTTTTTAATGTAATATGACAATATTGCTGCAATTACAGTTATCTCTCCCTCCCTCCTCTGCTTTTTGTTGTCTGTCTGTCTCTGTTTCTGTCCTTTATTGCTCTGATAAAGGAATGGGGGAATGTATAAATTCTCTACCTTAACTTCATTACAGTAACATTGTTTCAACTTAATATCAAAGAGTTGGGAAAAACTCTAAAGAGGAATATTCTAAATTAAAGAACATATTTTCATAAGTGTGCAGACAATATTAAAAAGAACTTTCCTTTAAAAACGTTCAATACGTCTAATTTGATTTAGTAAAACAAACTGATATAAGAATCTCATTTTAGTAAATGAAAACTAACCTTTTGGTGAAATCAAAGTCCTGGATTGCAGCAGTACACTGTTGCCCAGAGCCTCTGCATCTTGCCTGGAGTTACCTCCTGCAGGCCACTTTGTAGATAAGCAGCAGAAAACAGTTTGATATGTGGCAGTATATCTTACCACATATCTATGTTAGTTAGTATAAATATTTTCACTCATGCTACCACAATCATTATGGGACTAGATAGTTCTTACCAGTATATTTACCTGGCATGTTAGATCTTTAAGTAATTAGACCAGAGAGAAATGCTTTTTGCCTCCAGCAAGCAAGCATGACTCTCTCATAAGTCTAAAGGCTAATATACAAAACAACTATGAAGTAAAGACGAGAATCTTGGAAGGCTTGGAGAATTATATACCTGGCTGTAGAATATCCATTGGTACAAATGCATGCCTTTGTATTCTGAAATACAATTTATCTCAGATGGTACTCCCCCATCTACCAAGGACCTGCAGCCTTAGCTGGGACTATATTAACATTTCAGTGGAACTAGGTGAGGTCCTGGGAGAAGTTACCTGAGGGGGTAATTTCCATACTTTCCATTGATGTGGGCCAGTCAGGGCTGAAAAGCTATAAAAGCTGTAGCCTGCTTTCTTCAGCCCCTTTTTGCCTTTTTGCCTTTCGCCTTTTCTCCTCTTCCTCTCTTTGTTTCTGCTCTCCTTCTCTCTTTCTCTTCCCTGCTGTTCCTTAGCACATCTTGGCCTAGAATTCTAAACCTACATGTGGCCTGTGCCCAGTCAGGAACCTAAAGTCCAGGGTTTTCTTGTTACTATTGTATACCAGAACCTGTGAGAGTAAAGCCTTTTAAAACTGCACTGTACTGAACCCTTTCAAGAGAGACATTGATCTCAGGGCCAGCTCAGAGCAGCCAAGTTTGCCCCCCAGGTAGGTAGCTCTCAGAGGCAGAAGTCACCAGGCATTCCTGGAGATGTAGCTGGGGTACCCCTTCCCCTCTCTGACCTCCTGGAGGCCTGGTTTCCCTGCCCACAACTGCCTTGGGGCTCTCCACCATGATGCAGAGACTCAGACGCAGGGGAGAGCTGCCATCCGACTCTCCCCTAGCTCAGATGACCGTAAGGATCCCAGGAGGCAAGATGGGCTTTGGGTGTTGGTCCATCATCTCTGGAGGGCCTCAGAAGCAGCCGAATGAGACTCGCTCACCATAATAGCCACCATTTTTGCAGTCTGAAACCCACAGCTCATCAGAACCCATGCCAGAGAGATGCTGATCTCAAAACTAGCTCAGAGCAGCCGAGTTTGTGGCCACAGGGGCGGGAAGTCACTGGATGTTCCTGGAGATGGAGCTGGGGTCCCCATCCCCCTCTCTGACCCATCACAGAGGCCTGATGGCCCCACTCACAAACTGCCTTGGGGCTCTTGGTCATGATGCAGAGACTCAGAAGCATGGCGGAGAGCTGCCATCCAGCTCTCCCTAGCTTAGCTGACCATGAGGCTCCCAGGAGGCAAGATGGGTTTTGGGAGTGGGCCTATCACCTCTGTAGGGCCTCGGAAGCAGCTGGATGAGACTCGCTCACCATAATAGTCGCCATTTTTGTTGTCCAGACCGGTACATCAAACTAGTAGAACCAATCATGTTCTAGACTATATTACAATCTACAATGAGTAAGAAAGGGAAGCGAGATGGAGAGAGAGAAAGAGAGAAAGTAGATAAAGAACATGCCATGGAGGCAGGCTGGGGAAGGCGAGGGAGGTAGGGACATTGGTGATGGGAGATGGGTGGGGTGGAGGGATGGGTGTTGGAACACTGTAGAACCAAAATTCAAACATGAACCTCTTGATATTGTATATCTAACAGTGGTATAATAAAATATTTTTTAAAAAACTGCACTGGACTCCAGAGTTTTCATCCAGTCCCCGCTAGCCCGGAGGTAGAAGGGAACTCATTTCCTGATATCATTGGGGACCCCAGAAGCTCCCAACACTGGATTTACAATATTTCTCCATGATTTTCAAAATAAATTGCCCTTAATCATTGTGAAAATTTTGGAATCTCCATTTGCTTGTCATAAAATGAAATTTTCTACTGTACAGGGATGTGGGGGAAATAAAAAGTTATATTTTGCTAAAAATTCTTTGCCAATTTAAACATTATTCAAATTCAACATATTTGCCTTTATCAGTATAGGGTTACCCTTTTGCTAGCACTTTAACACACCTTACATATCATAGAGCATTTTAGAGTGATCAATAAACAAATATATGGTCTAAAACTCTGGCCCTTGACTATCACTGTAACATTCAGAAGCCTAAACAACCATTCTTTTAGCTGATGGTTCTGTGGCTTGGTAATGTTGACTAGATGGAACTGCAAAGTTCTTTTCACTCAGTTTCATACATCTGTGAAATTTAGTTAGTCTGTGAAAACCTGAAAGTGATTGTCAAATACAACCACTCTGGCTCTATGTACTTCATCTTCCAGGTCTCCTGACATGGTCATATGGCATATACAGAGGAGTAGAATGAACAAGAAAAGTAGGGTCCAAGTAAAATAATGTAAAGTCTTGAAATATGTATTTGGAACCTGTACCCTATCTTAACCATATTCTTATGGTTAAGAACCTGTACCCTATCTTAACCATATTCTGGGCCAGAACAAGAGTCTGAGTAGAAAGTGATTGGATCATTCATTGAAAGACAAAAAGACAAAAAAGTTTGGACAAAGAGAAATCTAGTTGGCCACATGAAAGGCAAGCACTTTACCTCCTATACCATTTCTCTAGTGCTCTAATTATTCACTGTATTGTATTATTTGCATATTATTCAATTGTCATAAAGTAAGAAGACAATGACTATTTGGCTACCTTTGGACTAAAAGCACATGAAAATTGGTTGTTATCACTTATTATTAGGGAAATCCAATTCAAGACAACAATGAGTTATCTTATAGCAGTGAGAATGGCACATATCAAAAATACTGAGAACAATCTCTGTTGGAAGTGATGTGGTGAAAAAGAATCCTCATCTTCTACTAGTGGGAATGTTCCCTGGTACAAACCCTATGGAAAACACTATAAAGCCTACTCAGTAAATTCAGAATTGAGCTCCCATAGGACCCAACAATTCCACTTTTGGGTATCAATACTCAAGACAGAAAAACATTCATTCAAAAGAATGTATGCACACCATTATTCACTCCAGCTCTCAGTACAATAACTAAGATATAGAATCAACCTAAATGTCTAATGACAGATAAGGAGATCATGAAAAATATACAATGGAATCCTGCATATCTATAAATATGAAGAAATCATGGAAATCACAGCCACATGGATGGAACTAGGAGAGACATCATCTTGAATGAAGTCAGAAGAAGAAACACTGGATGATGTCAGTCATAGGTATCACTGTCTTCCCGTTCATCATCAATTGGCTCGAGAGGGCACCAGTAACATCTCCATATGTCCTGTCTCAAGCTAGTAGAGCCCAAGGGCACCTGCTTGCTCTAGGAACATAAGGAGCCTCAACCCATTCCATCAGGTCATGGGAATGAGGTCTAAAATTGTTACTGGTATTTGGCATATCAAATATGACAATGGTAGCTTGCCAGGCTCTGCCGTGCGGGTAGCATACTCATAGGTGGTATCTGGAATAATTGGATGAGAGAAAGCACGAATTTAAAAAGATCACTCTTAGCCCCAGCATATAGGGAAGAGAAATAAAAGAAAAAAAGGGCCAGAGATTGGGTAGGGGAGGGATAGAAGAGACAGAGGAGTAACAAATGGGGGCCGGAATAAAGAGGATTCAAGCACATCAATAATGTTAAGGTATCTGAACCAAGAGTTAACACTGAAATCATGAGACTTAAACTTTAACAACCAAATGTAGAAAAGTACCTGTCAAGATAGCAGGCTGGGGAAATGAGGTAGGGGAAGGACCCTGGAAATATGGTGGAGGAAAGGTGACACTGGTGGTAGGATTTTGTGCTGGAGCGTTACTTGTCTAAAGCTGAACTATGAATAATTTTGTAAACCAAGCTGCCTTAATAAAATACATTTTTTATTTTTTAATTATTCATAAATATATGCAGAATCATCATTGTATTTCTTAAGAGGCTCATAACATGTTTCTATGTAAATTTTGTATATCTGTTTAAAATAGGAAAAATAATCTTGGGCAGTTCAAAATTTCACAGCTCTGCTATTTAAGCTATGAAACATTCAAAATGCTTTTTCTGCCACATTAGGCATCATTCTTGAAGCTTTATGAGAAAATATTAAGGAAAAGACTTGTTTTCTTTCATCATTTTGCTACCTATTATCCCAAAGCAACTAAGTCAAAAGTAAATCTTAAGTTAACACAGTCAAATAATAACAATCTACAGATATACTGTATTAAAAAAAATCCTTGTGAATTCTAGAGCTAATTTTGAGATTCAAAAAGCCATCACTGAGTGAAAGCACTATTGTGATGAACACTGAAATAATATTTTGGTAATTAAATGAAAATTGAAAATTAAATAAAGTTTAAACACATTTAGAAAAAAACATACTATGAAATGTTATGAAATATAAGTAAATAATATGAAATATAAGCAAATATTTCCCAACTAAAAGATTCTCTATTCCATGTAATGTATTGTACTTAACTATAAAATTTAATGAATTCTCAGGAACCACTATTTGTGTACACATTTTTTTCTAAATGAATTATTTAATCTAAAAAATTTCCTCATTAATATTTGTACCCTAGTGGGTTTTTATTGTTAGTAAAAGATAAGCATAACAATAAGCATGAATAAAGACATTGTAAATAAAACTTAATAAATTCAAGGAAACAAACGCTTTTCAAAATACCAAAGTACTCAATGAAAATTGTAGCAAGCATTTACTAAATCATAATAGGAAAAAAAAATTCCAAGTATTGTGGTTTAAAAGTTGATAATGCCTGACTAAAAAATACCCCATTTGGTTCACTAAATGCTCCAAGAGTGAACCCTGAGTGCAGAACTGGGAGTAAGACCTGAGTATCACCAGGTGCGGCCCCCAAAACAAAAATAAAAAAAATAAACTAAATGAAATTTAAATCAATACAAAAGAAAAGAAGCCCTCACTTAGTCTTTCTCTGGTTTATTTTACATCTAACATCACAGTCTTAGTTAGTCTTACATCTAACATCACAGTCTCACCTTTCCTCTAAAGATTCTCCTAACCCTCATTAAACGTAAAATAAGATCTGTATTAACTTCAGAGGTTGTAATAAAGTTGGCCTCTTTCATTTCATATCATAATTCATTACACCACTTCTTCCTGCCCTATTGTTCCCTGATTCCCGTTGTCTTTGCTAAGCTCTCTGCTGTTACCTTGATTTTAACAACAGAAGTGGCATTTAATGACCTACCCTAGTGTTGACATTCAAGTACTGACTCCTCAAAGATGCACTAATTAGAATAGGACATGTATTGTCTCAGAATTAATGAAAAGGAGTACAAAAATCAAAGCAGAGTTTTGATTTCTGAAATTCTTAAAAAAGACATTACCCTCATAGTTGGTGAGTCCACGTTATGGTTGGTGACCCAGTTAATGCATTAGTAATACTTTATTATCAAATATCAGTGACTAGATTTATGTAGCCAAAATTGTGTAGTGAGTGTTAGTGGATGCACAAAGCAACACATGATGGATTTGAAACTGACTTCTCCTTTGAAAAGAATTTTATGTAATTCAACGTGTGAAGACCTCACAGTGGAAACTAGCTCAAGGGAAAGATCAAGGGAACATCACCAAATGTGGCCCCATAAATAGCTGAATAAATAAAGTAAATTATAAAGTAGTTCTGTGACAAGAAGCAGCATTGTGTGATTCTTAGAAAAATGAGAGGAGAGAGTTATATGTATTTAGTTATTTAACAGGAGACCTAGAACTCAGAAATCAGTAGGCAAACAATAGTGACTTTAAAATGATACTATTATCTCTATTATTCACCTGTAGAATAATCTATATATCACAATTTGAATGGCCTGTGACATATAGTCCTAAATTTCTGTTGCCCAGAATTTTTGGTCTCCCAGTACTTTGCCATACAGAATGCAGTTTTAATATGGCAAGCAGTAGAAGCAGTAGTTTTCTACTGTATAACTATAGTAGAACTGGGGACAAAGCAACAGCACAGCAGGTAGGGCATTTGCCTTGCACATGGCCAACCCTGGTTCAATACCCGGCATCCCATATAGTCCCCGAGTACCACCAGGAGGTAATTCCTGAAAGCAGAGCCAGAGGAACCTCTGAGGCTTCACTGGTGTGACCCAAAATAAATAAATAAATAATGAATGATAAATAATTAGATAGATAGATAGATAGATAGATAGATAGATAGATAGATAGAAGAGACAGAGAAATAGAGAGATAGTAGTAGTGTAGTAGATAGATAGATAGATAGATAGATAGATAGATAGATAGATAGATAGATAGATAGATAGATAGATAGATAGATAGATAGATAGATAGATAGATAGATAGATAGATAGATAGATACTAGAGCAGACCTAACAAAGGACTGTTCAAGCCTTTTCTTTACCATTTTTAATTATTTTATTCTATGTTCTTTTGCAGATAGATAACATATCTATATGTAATATTAAATATCATCTTTTAGGTAATACCAGTAACAATTATAGACCTCATTCCCATGACCTTATGTTATGGTTTGAGGCTCTTTATGTCCTGGAGCAAGCAGGTGCCCTTGGGCTCTACTTGCATGAGACAAGACATATGGAGATGTTACTGGTGCCTGCTCGAGCAAATCGATGATGAGCGGGAAGACAGGTAACTGCATGGTAGCATTCAGAGATCTAGATCCAAGGTTCGCAGAATTTGGGTACAGGTGAATGGGGCTTGGGAGTCACCAGAACCACACCCAGTGACATTAGGATGAGAGTCATATGGTGCCATGGATCAGACTAACACATGTGTCCTGCCACTTGAGTTTTCTCCCTAGTCCCAGGTAAATAATTTTTAATGACCTGTATTCATATTCACAGTTCATTCTTTTGTCATTTGCATTCTGCTAAGCTCATCTAAAGAGTTATAATTTAGATACCACATATTTCAGTTCTAGAAATTGCTCTTGACTATATATATATATATATATATATATATATATAATATATCTTTGATTCAATGGGAATGTGTTTTTCTTTATACCACTGAACAAACATAGTTTAGCAGCTGCTTTAAAAAGTCTTTCCCACTGATTACATCTGGGTCATCTCACAGTTGGATTATGTTGAATGTGTTGTTCTTGTGCCCTCTCTCTCAAGACTAGTTTAAATTTTCCTGCTTCTTTGTAATTATGGGTCATAGCCTAAATATTGCAAATGTTATATTGTGGGTACTTTGATAAACTCTTTTTATTTATAAAAAAAAGTTTTTACTATAGAGGCCTAATGTATTTCAAGGGTACATCCTTGCCTTGTATGTGGCTGACCCCTCACATATGGTTTAATTCCTGTGACATGGTTTCAGAGCACAAAGCTTGGAGAATCCCTCAAATATCACCAGGTATGCCCCTCAAAAAACAGCTACTTATTGTCATCCTATTTTGTTTTAGAAGGCAATTAAGTTTTATAGCCAGTTGTCAAACATCTTTTCAGGAGAATCTCAGATCTCATTTCAGAGCTTCCTCCTTAATTTGGATGAAGCAATTTAACTCGGCAACCAATATGACGAACAAGCCAGAGGCTTGGAAAAGAGAACACAAAAATTCTCTTTTATTCACTTACTTTTTCCCTTCCCCATCCTGCCCCTTTTTTCTTTCCTTTTTCCTCTCCCACTGTTCTTTTGTTCTAAAAATGACCATGCCCCAGAAATACTATTCGAGGTTTAGCTCCTCTGTGCAACACAAATCATTGAAGTGGTCAGTTATACAAATGAGAAAACCACTGAGAAATTCCACACCACAAATTATCAACACCCCTCAAGAAAATTTCTGCTTCTGTTCACCTTAAGTACCTTCAGTAATTGGTCTTTAAAATTTCTTTATTTGGGGAGCCTTTCTTCAAATGAATAAGTCAGAGGGTCTTTAAGAGATTACGCTTCCACAGCAAAGGTATTGCTTCAATGTACTCTATTTTTGTGAGTTGTGGATTCTCAAGAAGCACTGGGGGAAGCAGGGGGTGCTGAGAACTCCTGATGATTCATGACCAACCACCTACATTGGTTGGTTCATGATCAGGGGCCTGAAGGCTGCACTGGTTGTCCCTGCAGGACCTGCAATTAAAGCAGGGTCACCGAATGCTTGGCCTCTGCCTTCCTGTACTCTCTCCATCCCCAGTTCATTACATTTTAGATCTATCTGTTACACAAAGTCACCCCCTAATCATTGGCTGGTGTTTTCAAAATACTTAACATTAGCTCAAAATACTTATAATTAGATCCTGGATAGAAATGATCATTCCTGGTATAGTATTATAATAAAAGAATGATATTATTTAAATATTTTAAGTGCTGATCTAAACCCTAGAGGAAGAGGTCAATGGAAGTAAGTGTGTTAGTGTATGTTGAAGTTCCGATCCACCTCAAAGAAACTTTCAAGACAGTAATAGATGGGATCAACCTATGCCAAACTCAATCAGTTACAAAAATATATTCAGAAATGGAGTGACAATATAATTTACCTTCCAACCATGTTTTAGAGTGAAATGAAACCCTATTTATCTTTAATTAGGACACCATGTACAAAAAGACAATGTTGGATTAATGTATATTACTACCCACTGGATTAATGTATATGTTCACCAACTGAAGAAACAATCGTCAAAGGAAATACATTTTAAGCACAAATCACTTTCCCAACAATTTTCATTGACATTCTTCTGTCAGCAATTGCAAGAAACACAGTAATAAAACTCATATTAAGAGGATGGCATTCTGACCTAACCTATTTCATATATCTTCATCATGAAACTGAGAAAAGAGCAAGAAGCAATCCATAAAGGGCAAGAGTTTTATTTTAAGTGTCTTTGGGCTTAAGATGAGCTCTTCAGCTCTGTTTATTTATATATGGAATCAACTAAAAGTGAACAGACCAGCATTGGCTGAGTTTTGAAAGGGTATATTGATTAAGTTATCAAAAAGCCATGAGGATGGTCAACAGAAAGTTAGATTTTTTTTGTAACTCTAACAAAAACACGATTCCCTAGATCTATGTGCTATTATCTCATGGAGTTGAGGGCTTAGTTTTATTCATTTGTTTGTTCAACCAAGTTTATTATTTAGGGTTTTAATCAAGCATAATTATAATTATTGGCTAAACCCAATTAGTTAAAATGGAGGTTTTATTTACTGCCAAAGATTAACTTTTAGAATAATTTAAATCTGTTTGGTCACAGATATTAGCCCCTTTATTCCTTAAAGCCCTATTTCTTTTCTCAACTGCTTACACTTTTAGGATAATAAGGATAATGCTGTGATTACTTTATATTAAAATTTACTGGTTTGTTTTACTGCATCGTCTAACAAGATAGCTTTTCTTTTCGTACTGCATGCAATTTTCATTCAGGAATTAAATCATTTCAAGCTTTCCTTTTCAATACAAAATAGTTAACAATGGGACTGGAGCAATAGTACAGCAGGTAGGGGTTTACCTTGCACATCATCAACCTGGGTTCGATCCCGGCATCCCATATGGTCCCCCAAGCGCCGCCAGGCATAATTCCTGAGTGCAGAGCCAGGAGTAACCCCGAGCATTGCCGGGTGTGACCAAAAGAAAAAAAAATAGTTAAAAAGTCTGAAATATCTGGAAAATAAGCACACATGCCATCATCTTCATCTCCACTACCTGGGGGTAGTGAACAAGATCTTTGTTAAATTATGAAGAGCAGAGATGATCACATTTCAATAGCTCTAAAGGCTTTCCTACATTGTGATTAAACAACTCAAACTCATATTAGTGAATACTCCCCGAGATGTATATAAAATTTAAAGCAAAACAATAATTCTAAAAGATCATCCTGCCTTTATTCACATGTGATAGAGAGGCATATTTGTTATGCCAGATTCCAGTAACAATTATAGACCTCATTCCCATGACCTGATGGAATGGTTTGAGGCTCTTTATGTTCCTGGAGCAAGCAGGTGCCCTTGGGCTCTACTTGCATGAGACAGGACATATGGAGATGTTACTGGTGCCCGCTCGAGCAAATAGATGATGAACGGGAAGACAGTGATACAGTGTGATAGAGAGTATATCAACAATAACAAGAAAGGGACTTCTGTTTTATCAACTGTTTCTCATCAAAAATTAATGAATATAAATAACTTCACAATCTCATTTTCACTAAGTGTACAAATTTTGTATGCTGGCCAAATCAAGAAGATAGAATATAGAAAATAGTGCTCCTTTTCTAATTAAGATACAAGCCAACCCACAAAAAAAGAAAACAAAACAACAGAAAAATCCCCGAGTTTCAGAATGAATGTAACTTCTTAGGAGTTACATTCTTCTTAGAGTTACATTCTTCTTAGGAGCTTGTATTTTAAAATTTTCCCTACTTTTAGTACAAATACCTTTTAACTAAGTTGTAATCATTAGAAATAGATGGTGTTAGATCGGAAGAGTTGCCAGTTAAATTGCTAAGTTAATTCAGTCCTCCAACATGAAACGTTGCATCATACATCCCTACCATCTTAAGTGGGCATGTACCTTTTAGGAACCTTGTGTTCCCTGTTAGGCATGTGCATGCACAGGATTGGAGCCAAGTGCAAGATTTCCTGGGGACAGATAAGAAAGCTACAAAACCAGTTGCAGTGCTAGGATGTGGAAGAGATTCAGCTTTCTGAGCAGAAGAAATGTGAACAGGAAAGTGGAAGCTGCACTCTGTCACAGAACCTAAAAACACCTTGACTTAGGACAAGCCTCCATTTTCCTGTAGAATCAGCTCACTAAATTCTTCATGTCTCAATCAACATAACAAACTCTTTGGGACTAGAGACAAGCCCCCTTCTCCATTCAGTCCCCTTTCATCTTAAGCCTGAGATTGTTGGACCAGGCTATGCATCCTAGACCATGCCCTTTCTCCTGCCCTTTTCCTACAGCACACAACCTAAGAGGAACACCTAATAGCTTAGAGAACCTGGACACAGAAAGCCTTGTGATTCATGAGACACGAAGGCACATCAGAGACCAACACAGACTTCAATAAAGAGGAAAAGAAAGAAATTCAGGCTTCAATGAGAGAAGGGAGTGAAGAGAGACAAGGGCAGTCTCCACTCAAGGGAGGAGGACAGTCAGGAAAAGTAGCCTGGCCAGGAACCAAGGGAGGAGAGAGATGTAGGGAGAATCATACCTTGATCTAAGCAAAGCCAATGTAGATGTGATCCACATGAGAGAGGTCTTGGAAAGTAGGACAACCGACGAAGCATTCTACATAACATAGCTATCCTCCCCGTGCCTCAGTCATTCCCTGACTTCATGAAGAACACTAGTGGTCTTAAGTGCATTAATAAAAATGTGTCATGTCTGGGTCCTTGGGAAATTGGCTCAATACAATAAGAAATTATAAAAAGTACAAATACATGAACATAACCTATTTCTTCAAAATGGAATGCCTTCAAAAGCATCAAAGAAATAGCTAAAAAAGACAAAAGAACCTCCAGCTCCTGGCACATCTCTTCAATTCCACCATTCTCCCTGCATTAACATACACCTCAGAGACCTGGGCCCTATGAAAGCAGGATGAGAACGCTACTCGGGTTTCCCAAAGAGGAATAGAAAGAGCTATGCTTGGAATATCACGCCTCACTCAAGTGAAAGAAGAGTCAGGGACACTGTCTCGTTTGCCAAGGCATTGAAAACCAGATGGGCTGGACATGTAATGTGATTTTGAGATGACCGCTGGACTAGAATTGTTACCGATTGGATCCCATGGGATGTCAAAAGATCACGTGGCCGCCCACCTACAAGATGATCAGACTTCTTTCTTTGTCAAGACCCTGAATAAATGGTTTGAGGCTCTTTGTATTCCTGAAGCAACCAGATGCTACTGGGCTGCACTGGCACGGGATAGGGTCAAATGGAAATATTACTGGCGCCCGCTCGAGCAAATCGACGAATAACGGGATGTCAAGTGATCAAGTGAACCTATTCCTATGTCTTAGCAATCCTGAAAGGCTTATCCTCTCCCCATTCTGTAGATATGCAAACTAAATATGAAAAACTTCAGTGACTGCAAAAGCTGGAAAATACAACAAACACAAAATTGAACCAAATAAACTAAAATCAAATAAAACAGAATGGCATCTATTAGAAAAATAAAATAGTAAGTTACTTATCCAGGTATATAGTTCTTAAATTTTAAAACAAAAAAAATTCTAAGTAGCAAAGATTGCAAGACTAAAAAGTTTTACACACTAAAGCATGAGCATTTGATAGAATATGACATCAAAAAGTAGAGAATCATACTTCATAATATAACCTTAAAGACAAAGATACCTCCTAATCAGTTAGCTCAAATTTCTAATAATATAGAAAACTCAAAGACAGAGAAGGAAATTGAAAAAAGCGAACCAAACATACACAAGAACGCAGAAAAGATAATGAGATACAAAAGAACTAAGAAAAAAATGGTTAAATAATATAATGCAAATAGACTTCTCTTACACACAAAATAATCTTGGAAATTAAAACCATTGATTTGAACATAGAACTGGTAGATAGAAATGGAGGAGACCGAGGAAGTGGAGGAGGAGAAGGAAGAGGAATAGGAAAAGAGGGAGAAGGAGGATGAGGAGAAGAGGGAGGAGGAGGGGGAGGAGGGGGAGGAGGAGGAGGAGGAGGAAGAAGAAGACAAAGACAAAATGGAAGAAGAAAGAAGAAGGAGGAGGAGGAGGGGGAAGCAGAAGAGGAAGAAGAGGAAGAGGAAGAAGAAGGAGGAGGAGGAGGAGGAGGAGAAGAAGGAAAAGGAGAAGGAGGAGGAGGAGAAGGAGAAAGAGAAAGAGGAGGAGGAGGAGGAGGAGGAGGAGAAGGAAGAGAAGGAGAAGGAGCAGGAGGAGAAGGAAGAGAAGGAGAAGGAGGAGAAGGAGGAGGAGGAGGAGGAGGAGGAGGAGGAGGAGGAGATGAAGAAGAAGCATCCACAAAAGAAAATTGAACAAGGAAATACCACAAGTCCTAAGAAATGTTGGTAATATCAAGCCCTTTTATATAAATAACACTCATTAGATTGAGTCACTAATCAAAAGGCACAAAGTATCCTGTTTTGTTTAAATGCAAAATCTAACATAAACTGCTCCTAAGAGACCCAAAAGAGTTGTAATCTCTGCACAGACTTAAAATAAAAAGGATGTTAACTGATGCTACAAGTCAAAGGAAACCTTTAAAATGCAAAAGCTGCTATTTTTATAGCTGACTAAATAAACTTCCAGTCAAAACAAAAAAGTGTAAGGATTGATGTTATTTTATGATAAAAGGATCAGTACAATAAGAAGTTATTAAAAAGTACAAATACACATGTACCCAATATAAACTTCTAATATATGTAAAACAAATAGTAGTATACATAAGGGGAGACACTAACAGCAGTAAGGTAGTAATAAAGGAACTTAATACCTGACTTATAACATTGGACAAATTATCCAGTTAGAAAAAGGAAGAAAAATAGCGGCATTATGCTTCCTTACTTCAAACTATCCTACAAAGCAAAAGTAATTCAAGAGCAAAACTAAGCACTGTCTCTCTCTCTCTCTCTATATATATATATATAATATATATATATATATATAGACACACACACACAAAATTATTTTATGGCAACTGAGTCGATTGCTTACTAGAGCAAGGAAAGTCTTCTCAATGAATATTCATCTCTATTATACAGGTAGATTTGGATGTGTTCACTCATTTTCAGTGTTGCAAAAGCAGTAACTTCACATATAAAATACCACTTATATATACATATACTTTGAATATAATAAAAATGATGCATTGCTGTGTTTTATTTCATGTAGATAAATGCATATAGACAATGATCAATCCAGAAATGCAGAGCTAGAGCAAAAGCTTGACTGAGACAAAATGAAAGAGAAAGCCTGTGACTGAAGAACAATAGTTTCTCTAAATAGTGAGATTTTTAGTAGTTAGGAAATCGGCCATTGGAAACCTGTGATAGCATGTATATCCCTTTTTTTCCTCATAAAATAAGGACTGGAGAAATGCAGCTTTGACAAGTTTGTCAAAAGAAATGAATGACAACTTTAACTGGAATGTAGCAAAGTAATCAGTGTTTGGCAACACATAAGATATAATCTATGCTATAGCACATTTTCTATAATTTCATTAATATTTGCACTTCTAATGCCTAACCAAATCCTGGCATAAAGAAGATATTAAGTAAAATTACTGAATTGAATAAAACAATGGCCACAGACTTACAGGTATTTGGTTAAACACAGACCTCACTTCCTTTCTAATCCCTAATATTATGTCAAGAATCAAATTTGACATTTCAAAGAAAGAGAATTAGGGGCTGCTAGAATTCAATGGAAAAAAAGCTTTGTCATCCAAACTTTATTTCCCTCAGCCTGTTCCTCAAAAGTTAACTTTCAAGCCTCTAAGAAAACAACAAACTGTAAGAAACTATCAGCAACATGATCTGAAAATTTATAGGTGGGCTTGTTAATGCTTCAGTCCTCAGCTCAGAAGATCAAAATTTAAAATACCAGCTATCCTCCTAGATATATAAATATAGCTTTACAGTTTATTAGGGAGACATCAAAGAAAAAAAGGTGAACTCTAAATTGACTCTATTTATGTGCTTCCCCCTAAAAACAGTGAGTGAAAAGTGAACAAGCCAGCATCGAAAGTATAGAGAAGAGCAGCTGGTAAAAGATTACAAGCAATTTTCATGAGATTTACAGTAAGCTAGTGAACTACAACATGACAGATACTGAATGTGGAATCAAATGAGGCTGTACATCAATGAAGATTTTGTTCTCAGCAGCTATGAACTTTAAAATGATTAACAGGACACAAGTGTGGATACCAGAGTTTCTTTGGATTACTCTAGGGCAATGAACTCTGAACAAGTTGAAAATGGAACACTTGAAACTACGATGCGGGTGGGGAGGAAGGCCACGGACAACCTGTCTTTGAAAAACTATTTGTATTGCAAAGATAATCGACTTGAGTGAGTGCATTGCCTTATTCCCTTTGATTACTTCTACCCACCATTAGAATGAAATTCAACCCAATGCAGAATTTACCCCCTTGAATGTTTGTGTTCCCCAACATGCTTCAGTCTGGCCAATATCACCTACATCATACCCTGTCTTAGACATATGAGCCACATCAGGCCCCATCAATTCTCCACAACCCCAAATTAGCAAATTAACAGTTTCCTAAATACTAATTCCAAGACTATTAACCAAGTCACCTCTCTATATTTGGTATTTTCCTCTGCATATACCACTCTCCTAAAATAAGATTCTCAATACTTGAGTTGTTTTCAAACAATAAGCTTTATCTATCAATAAGACTTTTGCTAAGCACATACACTAGGCACATAGCACATCCCTATTTTGCTCACTTGACTCTTATGAAAGATTCTACTTCCATATTTTATCTTCTCTATCTTTCTTTCGTTACGCTTCAGTTTTTCAAACTTAATGGAAATCAGCATATTAATTATGGCCTAGATTTAAATTGCCTAGCTGCTCATTACTTAGTCAAAAACTCTGTATCAGATCCGGTCTTCCTGTATTTTGCTCCAATCACTACATATATAATCCATATACATAAATATCAGAAAATCAATTTAAGGGTTTTTAAAAAATCTAGAAGATTGATAGTGGAAGGGGTACTGAGCAATATTCTGTTTTTCCAAACCAAAGGCAATTGTCCTTACATTGTTCTAAAGCAACCTTCCCTGTGCTCTTATTTGGAGCCCTGGCTAGCCCCGAAATTCTTTTCTTATGAGTGCTAAAGGATTCCATTTTCACTCTCAACTGCATCTGAAAACCAGACCAAAAATAAAGGCAACTTATCTGAGTGGCGTCTCAGATAAGATCTAGTTATAAATGCAACTAGATCTGAGTGGCGTCTTTGTGCAGGGTTGGTAAACCTAGGGCCAGTCACTCTGACCTATTTGGGCTGGATGCGGTCATTGGGACAAGGAAATAATGGTTATTTACTTAATACTCTTAAATTCTAAAAATGTTAAGAAAATGGTATCTTATCAGTTAAGATCCAGTTATTGCTACTTGAACCTGTCTCTGTCACTGAAACATATAGTTAAGACCCAGTTATTGCTACTTGACCTGTCTCTGTCACTGAGACATTCACTGTTTCGAGCCCCCTGAATCAGAGCATTTCCAGAGTCCAGCAAGTCTAGATGCCTGTCTCAGGACTGCCTCCATCAGAATCTGCTGAAGGATTGTCAGAATGCATATCCATCAGCATTGCCTTGTGTTGATTTAGGCAGCCCATAACTGGACTTTACCCATCTGTATTGCTTCCAGGATTTTCAGGGGATTCTGAGTCCTATTAAGTGTTTAAACATTCATAATATAATAAACATTTCTATAAATATTCATATATTTATAATATATAAATGTTTACATGTGTAATGCCTACATGTTTATTAGACATTACATATGCCCAGCTAGTAAAACTATGCTGAGTATAAAGTAATTTCTTAAATCTTGATCCTGTTTTAAATCAAAAGCATATGTTTCTTTTTTAAGAGTGACATTAATGACATTGTGGGTTTCGTAATAGTCTGATAGAACTAAAGACCCTTCAGATTTACTGGGGAAAGTATGTTGGCTTTTGTATTAACTTTTTTAGGCAGTGTCATCCACGCACATTCTGGATGAATATTAATAGTGGGGGGGGTTTCATTCACCAGAGTATGAGAGGTCCTAGACCCAACTAGAAACATACAGGCACCCTAGTATCACCAGCATGGCCGTGTTATCCCTGGTATCACAGAACCCAGTGGTGCGGTATCCTTAGACCTTTGCAATGAGCTTCATCCGACTGGTCAGGAACGGCAAACAAAGTCCCCAGATACCCTGGGAACTGCCTAGGCAACGCTCTCCCTCCTCAAAAAAATGATACTAAAATTCAAAACATGTTCTAACTGATACACAGAGGGTATCCAGCCTAAAAATATCACAACAGAACTTTAAAGATAATTAAAAATGTACTGATTAGACTGCAGATAGCCCCCAATAAGAGGGTAGGGGTATGGACCAACTGAGACCCAATCAGAGAAACAAAGTATTTTCTAAAATGAATGTGATGCATTCAGAATAAAGTGACTAAAATCTTCACTGGGGGTGGGATGAAAAGGAAAGAATTAGACCAGTAGAAAAGAATTAGAGCACACCTGAGAAGTCTTCTGTAATTGGGGTTTAAATGTGAATTTCACACTTGCTTAGCAGAAGCCCATAAGTCATAGGAGCCTTTGAGTTGCCTGGAGGCTTTGCTCACAGGTCCAAGGTCAGGTCAGCCTATCCTGACTGGAGGCAAGTTAGCCTGGCCCAGTCTGCTCTTGGGTTGGGAGCCCAAGGTCAGTATGTACTGACCTTGAAGCTCAAAATTGAAGAGGTCGTTGGTGTCAGCAAAGCACATTTCTGAACTTTCTATCAGAGATTAGGTCAACGAGCATTTTGTATAATCAGGACATACCCCAAATATGATTTTAGCCAAAAATTAACTTTGTTAAAATACCCTAAATATTATTTTGTTTTTCCAATAAACTCCAAGCATCTAACAGAAATAATTTTATTGCCACAGACTTTGACATTCAATCTGTCTAGAGCCTTGGCTAATGGACCTGAAGAGGGATCATGGAAGTGGAGAGGAGAGTGGCTAATTTAAAAAGTTTATTTTTTTTCATATTCAAGAACGAAAGGAAAAGATTTTTAACCACGGGAAGAGATAACTTAGAGGGTGGTATGACTTATGGGCTTCTGCTACCTTAGGTGGTGGTACATATGCTCTGAAATCCACAAATCAGCCACAGTCTCACCCCTAATAACTAGCCTCTGAAAGTTGCCCAGTGAGGTTCCACCCTACTGGAAATTAACTCGCACCAAGTTACACCATTCCCTGGCCTCAGGCCTATGCTCCTGGAAGTTGTCCTGCTAAAAGGAGTCTTTGAACAGCCACCACACTAAGAGTGGTGGAAATCTAGTCGCCCACCTCCCTGCTGATTCTGAAAAGTCTCCAGCTCTGAACTCAAAACTTCCCAAAGAAGGTATCTAAAAGGAACCCTGGCATTGTTTGGGGAGCTCATGCCTAAGACACAGTTACCAATTGTTATCAATTGCAGGTGATCTGCAAGTTCACCTTTCTCATCCAACATCTAATTTACTATCTTCCTGCAAATTCTCAACCTCTTCAACATCAACAGCAAATACATTTACTGTTAAATATGTAAATTTAACCTTATGACTGACTCTATACTGAAGAAAGGTTAGATAAGTAATCTTTCCAATCTTGGGTGACAGTTAATATCTATTTTTACATATATTTGGACCCCTTACCAATGTCAAAATAAAAGTATAAATTTGTTATGAATTTTCTGGTAATAAAAATTTGTTTAATTAGAGAAATGTCCTTTTTACACATATTTCAATAGGAGGTAATTATTATTTGGTATCAAAAATTGAAAGACAGATGTAAAACAATATATAATGCAAGTTAATTGGAAGAGACATACTAGCAAGACCTCAAATACTTCTAAAGGAAGTTAATGAAAGTTTTGATTAAGAGAAATCCATATGAAGAGGACAAAATAATCATATCAAAAAATTGTGCTGTCTTCCATGCTGTATATCATTATGGGTCTTTCAGTTCGATGACAATTTCAACATACTATTACCGTAAGTATTTTTAAATTCCAAAATTGCAAGTTAATTTTTAAGTACCAGAATAAAATCTTCATTTTAAAAAGAATGCAATACCTTCATTTATTGTTACAGAAATGATCAAATATTTGTGTCACCTGTTTTTACGTCATAATAACAAATAATGGTAATCAGAATGCAGAAAAAAATTCCATTTCTTGTGGATTTTTCTCATGAAATAGTTGATTTATTAAGATCCTGGCATTAAGATCCCTTCCAGATAATACCTCAAATAAAAGCAAATACTTCCTATTTAATTAGGACTTAATGACAAAAAATGCTCTGTTGGGGGGGGGAGGTGGCACAAATATAAATGTCAGTGTGAAGATGAAAACAATTTTATTCAAAGTTACAGCAAAGCATGAATAATTCTATGGAAGATGTTGGTGGTCATGCGCAATGTTAGTTAAACTACATTAATATCCTTCTGTTGACATTGGAGCAGTATTTATGGAATTATTTTCTAACTTAAGCACTGTTTAAACTGAACAGTTAAAGGATATTTATTATTTCATTTGCATCCAGTATTCCTCAATTTTCTCAAATTTACAAACCTGTTGACTCTTTAATGAATGCAGTTGAGACAATACTCAGATAATTTTGAAGCACTGAAATCATGCTTTAATATTGGCAAACCAAAAAGTTTCTGTTGACTTTTTTAAATAATTCACTGAATGAAGCCTATTTATTGCTGTTCATAATTTTCATTCTTTAGCAAAAGGATTATGCAAATTGAAAGAAAAGCAAACAGTAATATTGAAGTGCTCTGTTGCTCAAAGCATGTTGAATGGGTTAAAAAAGAGTTGATGAAAAATTTATGCCTTTATGTGTCACAGTTGTTCTTATTAGGCATGACATTACTTAGTAACAGGAAAAGAAATTCTGACTTGAAGAGATAATCATTACAGAATTTTCTGACTATCTTTTCAAATAGATTTCATCTCTTGAAAAAATGCAATTATTTTATATAGACGCTACTAAATATTCCTCCAGCAGAAAACAGGACTGATAATTTACAAAATTAAAGAAGAATCTTGACTACCCCTCCCTACAATCTTTACAAGAACTCCCACTCTCCCCATTACTTAGGAGACAGAGAAAAGGAATTAAGCCAAGCAGTCTAGTAGCTATGATTAGTCATTTTAAATCTCAGCAACATGAGGGATAGTCTATCTGATTGATATAGTGCAAGAAGAGTTCAAACAGGAAGAAGAGAAGGTGCTGAAAAGTGATAAAGTGGTATGCATTAAACAGTATTGATATTAGTACAGTCACGATCACGATCTTCCCGTTAATCATCTATTTGCTAGAGCGGGCACCAGAAATATCTCAATATGTCCTGTCACATGCTGTAGAGCCAAGGGCATCGGCTTGGTACAGGAACATAAAGAGCCTCAAACCATTATATTAGGGTCATGAGAATGATCTAATATAATTGTTACTGGCATTTGGCATATCAAATACAACACGAGCAGCTTGCTAGGCTTGCCGGCGGGAGGCATACTCTATAAACACCTCCAAATAAAGCCTTTATTGATGAACGGCGGCCGCTGGTGGGGCTGGTCGGCTGGGTGGAGTTCTGATGAGAGGGAAGTCCAATGTGGAAAATGGCGGCGCCCATGGAGTGGGTGAGGTTCTGCCGGGTGGTGGGCCAAGGCTGGAACCCACCATGCCTCCCGACTGCCTCATGAACGGCTGGGCACAGGGAGAGCAAGGAACCGCCTGCCCCATGTCTGAGAGTTCTGGACCAGCATACCTGGGCCGGATTGAGGAAGAAACTGCTCCAGGGTGGGGTGTCGATGATCCGGGCTGTGATGGGCTGGTCGGCTGGGTGGAGTTCTGATGAGAGGGAAGTCCAATGTGGTAAATGGCGGCGCCATGGAGTGGGTGGGGGTCGCTGGCTTGTTGTGAGTTCTGCCGGGTGGTGGGCCAAGGCTGGAACCCACCATGCCTCCCGACTGCCTCATGAACGGCTGGGCACAGGGAGCAAGGAACCGCCTGCCCCATGTCTGAGAGTACAGTATTAATACAGTATTAGTACAGTATTAATATTAAACAGTATTGATATGAGTACGATATCAATACTCTTTGATATCAAACACTGTGCCAAAACTTATTTTAAAAAAAAGTGCCTCTCCTTGAGGCAGACTTATAGGTGTGAAACAAATGGTGCTGGGGAGGTAAATTCAAAGATGTAAAAAACACAAGAAGCAAAGGATAATAGGTAGATGGATACAGAAAATACATATATTATTTAATTATATATTGCATGATAAATGCAAGTTCATTAGGGATTATTGAAAATACAGGCTTAGTTCTTTGTCACCAAAGAGTAAAAAAAGTGAGTAGAAGTTTTGAGCAGTTTCAACATGAACATACCAAGATTAAATCTATTATCCACTCAGTGTTAATTTCATAGAAGCATCCAGGCCTCAGGTATTCTCCATGGGGTGTGCACTGGCCGGGCGGGCGCATGGGGCTGTGGTAGAGCCCCAGGTCTTGGCAGAAGGTGGAACTACAACTCCCAGAAGTCCGAGCGGAAGCGAAAGTAAACGGACATTTTGAACTCTCACACCGGCCTATCTCTGCCTCAGGTATTCCCCCTGGGGTGTGCGGCTGACCTGGTGGGCAGCCGCTCACACGGCCGCTTATTAATACAAAAACTAGGAAATTCAACACCAAGGGAAGGTAATATCCACAAGAAAAAAAAGAAACAGTACACTAGAGGAATCTATCCCTGAACACTGCAACACCATGGGGAAAAAATACAGATCCCCAGCTCGAAGAACAGATGAAGGAATCGACCCTGAAGACTCAAAAAAAGAATACAGATGTGCAAGATCTCTCTGACAATGAAATTAGAGAAGAAATTGGTAGGATGTTTAAGGAGCTAAACGAAAAAAATGGAGCAGATGTTCAATAAAATACAGGAGAACATAAACGAAGCAGTTGAAAGGGCAGTCAATAAATTACGGGAGGAAATGAGAGCAGAAATGAGAACCATGCAAATAGAAATATCATCACTTAAAAACTCAGTAGATAAAATGAAAAACACAATTGGGGCTCTCAACAGTAGGATGTCAGCAGCGGAAGAGAGAATCAGTGAGACTGAAGATGAGCTGCAGAAAACACTCAGAGAACTACATAAGATGGAAAAAGACGGGAAAATGGATCAGCAACGGAACAGAGAACAATGGGATGAAGCCAGGCGGAACAACATAAGAATTATGGGAGTCTCAGAGGGACAGGAAAGTAACCCCAAGGAAATTAAAACAGTTAAAAAACATCCTGGCTGAAAAGTTCCCCGAGTTAAAGGATGAAGGAATCCAGATCCAAGAAGCCCGGCGTACCAGCAAGAAGAGACCCCAATAGAAAGACCCCAAGACATATCCTAGTCAAAGTAAAGGATGCCATAGACAGAGACATAATTCTTCAGGCAGCAAGATCAAAGAAGGAAATTGTATACAAAGGAGCATCCATTTGACTTTCAACAGACTTCTCAGAAGACACCCTCCAAGCCCGAAGGCAGTGGTGGGATATAGTAAAAAAAACTTAATGGAATGACTGCCTCAGCAAGAATTCTTTATCCAGTTAAACTCTCACTCAGATTTGAAGGACAGATATACAACTTCTTGGATAAACAACAGCTTAGGAACTTTGTAAAATCAAAACCAACCTTAAAGAACTACTGAAAGATCTACTATAAGACGAGACATAACCCAAAAAGAACAACCAACCTATACAGAAAGATGGCACAAAATCCCATGACAATAGTCTCTCTCAATGTCAATGGTCTAAATGCACCAGTTAAGAGACACAGAGTGGCAAAATGGATCAAAAAATTGAATCCGACATTCTGCTGCCTTCAAGAAACACACCTGAACATTTGGAGCAAAGACAGGCTCAAAAATAGAAGGCTGGAAAACAATCCTTCACTCAAACAACCCATCCAAAAAGGCTGGGGTGGCCATACTGGTATCCGACAACATAGACTTCAGGCTGAAGAAGGTCAGAAGGGACAGTGAAGGTCACTTCTTAATAGTCAAGGGACCCATATATCAGGAAGAAATCACGCTATTAAACATATATGTGCCCAACGAGGGGCCAGCAAAATACCTAAAACAACTACTAATAGACTTCAAAGAAGACATTGACAGCAACACAATTGTAGTTGGAGATTTCAACACTACTCTATCAACCCTGGATAGATCAACAAGATTGAAACTTACCAAGGAAATACTGGCCCTAAAAGAAGAGATGGAAGAAAGAGAGCTGGTAGACATATACAAGGCATTTCATCCCCAAAAAGCTGAATACACTTTCTTCTCCAGTGCACATGGAACATACTCCAAAATACATCACGTGCTGAGCCATAAATAATACCTCCATAAAATCAAGAAGATAGAAATTGTGCCAACTATTTTCTCAGACCACAATGCACTGAAAATAGAAGTTAATTGTACACAAAAAAGGAGAATAATACCAAGAACCTGGAAACTAAACAGCTCACTGCTGAACAACCAGCAAGTCATAAAAGAAATCAAAGAGGAAATCCAAAGATTCCTGGAAACAAATGAGACTGAAGACATGAATTACCAGAACATGTGGGATACAGCAAAATAAGTGTTAAGAGGCAAGTTCATAGCTCTTCAAGCATTCATCAGAAAAGAAGAAAAGGCCATCAAAAAACAGTCTGACTTCACAATTTAAGATCTTAGAGAGTGATCAACAAAAGGATCCCAATCGAAGCAGAAAAAAAGAAATAATAAAACTTAGAGCAGAAATCAATGACATGGAAAGTCAAAAAACAATCCAGAAGATCAATGAAATCAAAAGCTGGTTCTTTGAAAAAATAAACAAGATTGACAAACTGCTTGCAAGACTTGTAAGAAAACGAAAAGAGAGAACCCAAATAAATAGAATCAGAAATGAAAACGGGGACATCACAACAGAAACCACAGAAATTCAAAAGATCATCAGAGATTACTATGAGAGCCTTATGCCACGAAAAAAGAGAACCTAGATGAAATGGACAAATTCCTGAATTCCTATAGCCTCTCAAGTTTGCAACAAGATTTGTAATACCTCAATAAACCTATCTCCATCAAGTAAATAGAATCGGTAATCAAAAAGTCTCACCAAACACAAAAGCCCAGGTCCAGATGGATTCACCAGTGAATTATACAAAACCTTTAAAGAGGACCTACTCCCAATTCTTTTCAAGCTCTTCCAGCAAATTGAAGAAACAGAAATACTCCCAAATAGCTTTTATGAGGCACATATCACCCTGATACCCAAAGCAGAAAGAGATGTCACAAAAAAAGGAAAACTACAGACCAACCTCCCTGATGAATACAGATTTTAAGATCTTCAACAAAATACTAGCAAATAGAATCCAAAGAGTGATCAAAATATTTATACACCATGACCAAGTGGGATTCATCCCGGGAATGCAAGGATGGTTCAACATCCTCAAGTCAATCAACATAATACATCATATCAACAAAAAGAAAAATAAAAACCATATGATCATACCAATAGATGCAGAGACGGCATTTGACAAGATTCAACACCCGTTCATGATAAAAGCTCTCCATCAAATGGGGATTGAAGGAACCTTCCTCAGGATAATCCAGGCCATCTACTACAAGCCCACAGCAAGCATCATTCTCAATGGGGAAAAACTGAAAGCCTTCCCCTTAAGATCAGGGACAAGACAAGGCTGCCCACTCTCACCACTTCTATTCAATGTAGTACTGGAAGTACTTGCCATAGCAATCAAGGAAGAAAAAAGACATTAAGGGCATCCGGATAGGAAGGGAAGAAGCCAAGTTATCACTATTTGCAGATGACATGATATTGTGCCTGGAAAACCCGAAACTCTCTATCAAAAGGCTCCTAGAAATAATACGTTCCTATAGTAGAGTGACAGGGTACAAAATCAATACCCAAAAGTCAATGGCCTTCCTATATGGAAACAGCAAAAGAGAAGAAAGGGACATTAAAGAAACTATCCCATTTACAATTGCGCCACAGAAAACCAAATACCCAGGAATCAGTTTGACAGAGAATGTAAAGGATCTCTACAAAGAAAACTACAAAACATTACTTCAGGAAATAAAAGAAGACCTGAGGAAATGGAGACACATTCCCTGCTCATGGATTGGAAGGATTAACATTATCAAAATGGTAGTACTCCCTAGAGCTATATACAGATTCAATGTGGTCCCTATAAAGATACCCATGAAGTTCTTCAAAGAAGTTGAACAAACACTCCTGAAATTTGTATGGAATAATAAAACCCCACGAATAGCTAAAGCAATCCTTGGGAAAAAGAAGATGGGAGGTATCACTTTCCCCAACCTCAAGCTCTACTACAGAGCAGTTGTAATTAAGACAGTGTGGTATTGGTATAGAGACAGACACCTAGACCTATGGAATAGAACTGAATATCCTGAAACACACTCTCAAATATACAACCACTTAATCTTCGATAAAGGAGCAAAAAAATATTAAAGTGGAGCAAAGAAAGCCTCTTCAACAAATGGTGCTGGGAAAACTGGGCAGCTATGTGTAAAAAAATGAACTTAGACCTCCTTCTAACGCCATGCACAAAAGTCAGATCAAAATGGATTCTAGATCTCAACATCAGACATGAATCTATAAGGTACATCGAAGAAAACATAGGAGAAACGCTCCACGACATCGAAACGAAAAGTATCTTTAAAGAAGACACACCACTGACCAAGCAAATGGAAGCAAAGATAAACAAATGGGATTATATAAAATTGAAAAGCTTTTGCACCTCAAAAGAAACGGTGACCAAGATACAAAGACAATCCACAGAGTGGGAAAGGATATTCACCCAATACCCATCTGACAAGGGGTTAATATCCAAGATATATCAGGCACTGGTAGCACTCCTCAAGAAGAAAAACAGCCAACCCCATCAAAAAAATGGGGGAGAAGAAATGAACAGAAACTTCCAAAAAGAAGAAATTCGAATGGCCAAAAGGTATATGAAAAAGTGCTCTTCATCTTTAATCATCAGGGAGATGCAAATCAAAACAACAATGAGGTACCATCTCACCCCACAAGACTGGCACACATCCAAAACAGCAAGAACAACCGGTGCCTGCGTGGATATGGGGAAAAAGGGGACTCTGATCCACTGTTGGTGGGAGTGCCGACTGGTCCAGCCCTTTTGGAAAACAATTTGGGCATTCCTCCAAAAAACTAGACATTGAGCTCCCATTTGATCCAGCAATAGCACTCCTGGGAATATACCCGGGGACCGAAAAACACATCGCAGAAACACTATCTGTACTTCTTTATTCATCTCTGCACTATTCACTATAGCTAGAATCTGGAAACAACCTAAATGCCCGAGAACAGAGGACTGGCTAAAGAAACTGTGGTTCATCTACACTATGGAATACTATGCAGCTGTCAGAAAAGATGAAATTATGAAATTTACCTGCAAATGGATGGACATGGAGACTATCATACTGAGTGAAATTAGTCATAAGGAAAAGGACAGATATAGATTGACTGCTTTCATTAATAGGATATAAATAGATACCAGTGTTTTACTAAATGTGGGATATGGTAATGGCAGACTAAAACTCACCATTGAATATACACAGAGAGACTTAAGTGATAAACTCTAAATATCTGCAGGGCTAGCCACAATGTGTAAAAGAAGAGGAGAGAGATGCAGAGACAGAGAGAGAGAGACAGAGAGAAAAAGAGAGGATACTGGGGTACCTGCTATTGAGGCAGCCTGGGGTGGGCAGGGAGGGTGGGGGACATTGGTGGTGGAAATGGGGCACTGGTGGAGGGATGGGTGCTGGTATACTGTACTACCAAGACCCAATTATGAACATCTTTGTAATTGAATGTCTCAAGTGGTATAATAAAAAAAATTTTAAAAAAAAAATAAAATAAAAATCACTAAAAAAAAAGAAGCATCCACTATCCACAAAAAGGCAAAGCAAAAAATAAAATGTCAAAAGAAGATGAAACAAAGATAATTATGGAGAACTAAAGAAAAAAGTTAACTCAAAAAATTTAATATCAAATTCTATTTTGATACTCTATTTTGATTATCTTAAGAACAGAAAAAATGTCATTTTAGGTATAAAATGGAACTAAATATTCTATTATTTCACATTTTAAAGCTATATAACTAGAAAAATAAAAATTAAAATAAAGTGGCTGAAAGTTCTTGGCATAAAAGAATTTTGAATGCACATGGAAAGCAGGGGAAAAATTTAAGAATAGAAACCAATGTAACTACAGGTAGAAAAACCTTCTCCAAATACAGAAGAGCAGAAATACTGGAAGATGCAGCAGAAGCTGGGAAAAACATTCGCAACGCCCACCTGTCCTTTGCCAACTATAAGACCAAGATGACTGCCCTCCGACGCCTGATGGATCTATCACATCTTCCAGAAAGGCAATGGAGAAGATTATCCATGACTTCTACTCAGATCTCTTTGATAGCCACGGTCTACCTGCCCACATAACAAATTCCACAGGATGGATATGTCATTCCCAATGTTCTCCCTTCTGAAATCCGACATGCCATTTCATCAGTAAAAGGGAACAGCACCAGGCCCAGACAAAGTCAGACCCGAACACCTGAAGAATCTGCTGTCGGTACTCATCAATACACTAGCTCGGCTCTTCACATGCTACCTGTCCAAATGCACGGTGCCCTCCCACTGGAAAACCAGCAGAAGAGTTCTACTGTTCAAGAAAGGAGACATTCACTACATTGGCAACTATCGCCACATCTGCCTGTTGTCTGTCATCTACAAGCTGTTTACATGAGTCATCCTGAACAGGATTAGCAGAAAACTAGATGAAGGACAACTATGCGAGCAAGCTGGCTTCTGGAAAGGATTCAGCACAATCAACCATATCCACATGGTAACCAAGCTCATTGAGGTTTGTAGGGAGTACAAGATGCCGCTCTGTCTCACGTTCATTGATTTAAAGAAGGCCTTTGATTCTGTGGAGACTGAAGCAGTCATCGAAGCCCTTGCCAAACAGGGTGTTCAAACGCAATACATCAAGATCCTTCGTGAGCTCCATTACGGATTCACCACCAGGATCTAAACCATTCTACGAGGAAGTGATCATTGATGTGAAGAGGGGTTCGACAGGGTGATACCATTTCACCAAAACTCTTCAGTGCCACCCTCGAGAACATCATGCAACAATTAGAATGGGAAGGAATGGGAGTGAAGATAGATGGTGGGCAACTACACCACCTCCGCTTCGCTGATGACATCGTTCTTATAACACCAAACATTAGCCAAGCGGCACAAATGCTGGCTGACTTTGACCGAGAATGTGGAAAGATAGGTCTACAGCTGAATCTAAAGAAAACTATGTTTATGAAAAATGAACTAGTTACAGAGGCCCCATTCACTCTCAATGGAACAGACATTTCTGAATGCAGCAATTATGTGTACCTAGGTCGAGAGTCAACATGATGAACGACCTAAAACCTGAGCTGTGCAGGAGGAAGAGAGCGGCATGGAATGCCTTCAAAGGCATTGAAGAAATAGCTAAAAGGACAAAGAACCTCCGGCTCCAGGCACATCTCTTCGACTCCACCATTCTCCCTGCATTTACATACGCCTCAGAGACCTGGGCCCTACGAAAGCAGGATGAGAATGTTATTCGGGTCTCCCAGAGAGGAATCGAAAGAGCTATGCCTGGAATATCACGCCTCACTCAAGTGAGAAGGAATCCAGAGTTCTGACCTCCATCGCTTTTCCAGAATCAGGGATGCTGTGTCGTTTGCCAAGGCATCAAAAAATCAGATGGGCTGGACATGTAATGTGATTTGGAAATGACCGCTGGACTAGAGCCATTACCGACTTGTTCCCACAGGATGTCAAAAGATCATGTGGCCACCCACCTACATTATGGTCAGACTTCCTTGTCAAGACACTGAAGGAACGGTTTGAGGCTCTTCATATTCCTGAATCAACCAGATATCATTGGGCTACATTGGCACGTGATAGGGTTCAATGAAAATGTTACTGGTGCCCGCTAGAGCAAATCGCTGAATAATGGGATTCAAGTGATCAAGTGGGTAAAAGAAACAAAAATTGAACACTACAAGAAGGATATAAATGTAACAATATCTCTGGGTCTAAAATACCCAATCACTGATAAAAAGTTTAAGATTAGGAAAAGTGGAATTTTGAAAGACCAGACCTCTGAGGCCAATGTGATAGGTAGGGTTAGGGTAGGTAGGATAGCAGGTAGGGTTTGCCTTGCAAGCGACTGCCCAGGTTGGATCCCCTGCACCCCATATTGTTCTCCATGCCTGTGAGGAGCGATCCCTGATCACAGAGCCAATAGGAAGTCCTAGTCCTGCTGGGTGTGGCCCCAAACAAACCAAAAGGAAAAAAGAAAGAATTCATGAAAGTAAATGAGCGAAAAAATACAATGGTAGATATGGCAAATACCTAGCACAAGGAAAACCAAACAAATAATCCTAAAGGATCCCAGCAAGCAAAAAAACTGTTTATTTAAACCCTGAGGCCTTCTGCCTATACTGTGGCAAATCTGACAGCTCAACTGTTTGAGGTTCCAGGTGTGAATTGGGGGGAATTTATGAAAATTAGAGGGTCCTCTTACATTCTAAAAAAGTTCAAGTAAACTTTCAAAGATATTTCCAAATATAATTTAAAAAAATAGTACCAGTTGCCAAACAACAATTTTTTTTTAATTTTATTAAATCACTAAGAGACAGACAATTACAAAGCGGTTCATGTTTGGGTTTCTGTCATATAGTGCTCCAGCACGCAGCCCTCCACCACTGCACATTTCCTAACACAAAAGTCCCCAGATTCCCTCCCCCACCCACCCACCCCCACCTCTGTGGCAGACATTTTCTTCTCTCTCTCTCTCTCTCTCTCTCTCTCTCTCTCCTCTCTTTTGAACAATGGTTTACAGTATGTACAATGGAGTGATCATGCAAACAAGACAATTGATGACAAATATTCCATCTGCAACTAGATACACTACTCTGAGTATCTTATTTTCTTGATTCAATTACTCTTCAGACATGAAGCATATTGTGTTTTTCTCATGGTAAAGGTGAGGAAAACAGGGCTTAAAGAAATGAGTTATTTTCTCAATTTTTAAAATTAGCAAACACCACAACTACTGTTTAAACAGTAGTAATTTGATTATAATGCCAGGTTATGCCAGATTTTTCTTATTAACATAGATCTCAAAAGATTTCTTCTTCCAGTATAATATACCTGAAATGTGCATTTGGGTAACTTTGAAATGAGCTCATCATGAAGTCATGTATTTCCTTTTCCCACAGGAGAACAATCAGTGTTATTTCTAATTCCATATATTCCTTTGGCCTATTTGAGTTTTATATAAAATGGAATATTGTATAATAATTTAATTTTAGGCATCTTTTCTCACTTTATTTTGCTTTTTTGGATCACACCTGGCAATGCTCAGGGGTTTCTCCTGGAACTGCACTCAGGAATTACTCCTGCAGGTGTTTGGGGGACCATATGGGATGCTGGGGATCGAACCCAGGCCAGCACAGGCCGGCTGCTTGCAAGGCAAACGCCCTACCCACTGGGCTATTGCTCCAGCCCCTTTTTCTCACTTTTGTGTTGGTGAGATGTGCCCATATTTCTGTGTATACTATGAATCTATGAATCACTCATTCACATTATTGCCTTGTATTTCATGATTTGCTTGCCAAAATGTATTTTTCTATAACACTGTTCATGGGACCTGCATAATTCTCGGTTTACAAATTGGTCTCCTGGAGAGAGAGAGAGAGAGAGAGAGAGAGAGAGAGAGAAAGACAGAGAAAGAGAGAGAGAAAGGGTCTGTCATAGAGGCAGGTGTGGGAGGAACGGAAGAAGCAGGATGGAAACTGGGTACATTGGTGTTGGGAAATGTACACTGGTGAAGGGATGGGTGTTGGAACATTACATGACTGAAACCCAATCTTGAACAACTCTGTAACTGTGTATCTCACTGTGATTCAATTAAAATTTTTTAAATATCGCTCTTTTGTGAACAACTAGGGAAGACATTTCTTCTATGCTTGTTTTGAAAGTAAAAATGTATTCAGCATTTAATGTGTTTCTTTCAAGATAAATAATGAAAATTTCATTCGTGCTACTATAAGTTTGTTCATGAGAAACCTTAACTGTGTTCATAAAACTGGACGTAACTAAAACTAAAACTGGACCATTTTAAGACTATCTACAGCACACATGTGCACATATACCAGGCACCTATCAACTGTTTGAGTTCACCAAGTGCATTATTCTACAAGGTTGTGTTTTGCTGGCATTTTTATTAAACTGTAACTTCTCTATATTACACACAAATACACACACAACATCTCAGATAAGTATGACTGACCTCAAATGGCCAATCAGTATAAAAGGAAAGATTTGAGAAGAAAGAATAAACTAGACATAACAGAGCATTGTGGGCAATTATTCTACAGTAAGCCACATTTGAATCCATAGCAGTTTCAATGCTGTGAAAATGAACATCTTTTTAGTTCAGAAACAAGGTCAAATATTGGGAATCCAATAAAAAAGAACAAGACCAAGGAAATAATAGCAGAAGAAAGATTATTGAACATGTGGATTGAAAAGCTAACAGTGCAAAAAATCAGGAATAAGCTCACAAAGGAAAGAACCATCGACATGCAGAGACCTCAAACAAAAACTTCCAAATCCTTGTGAAATTGCTCATTTGTGTGTTAGTGCTACGTGCTTCAGTACCTTCAAACATGATACAACTTTATGAAAGGCTCAACTCTCAGGCAAAGCCAGGAGTGCAAATAAGAAAACACGTAAGAATATCCAGCAGTTGTAAAGCAAAAGGGTATATGTTAAAACATTTTTGGTAAGCACATTACAAATTTTAATACTTTCCTGTACTGTGCCAAATGGCAGCAGCAGGTCTGGGGAGACAGCTTAGAAGGCAGGTGCACAGATTTGCAGACCGGAGGTGGAGTTTTGATCCTCCACACCTCATGATTCCAGAGTTCAGAAACAACCCCAAGCACCAAGCCAGGAGTAGCTTACCCACATACAGCACCTCCAGATAGGACCTCAAAAAATAAACCCCAAAAAAACTGGGGCCAGACTGTAGAGATAGTGCAGTGGGAAGGGTGCTTGCCCTGCAGGAGCTGACCAGGGTTTAATCCGTGGCATCTCATATGGTTCCACGAGCACTGCCAAAAGTAATTCCTGAGTGCAGAGCCAGGAGCAACCCTTGAGAATCGCCCTGAAATAAACAAATAAACACTAGACCTCTAGATATATTCAGATCCTAGCACTAGATATATTCAGACCCTAGCACTTTTGAAAGTGATGGTATTTGGAAAATCATCCTGACAAATATAGTTATGAATCCAATCTAATTAATCCTATGTAAACTGCGACCATTGATGCCTTTTAATGTACCTGTCAGGTTGACAGGCAGGGGAAGATTGGGGGTTGGGAACATGGTGTAGGGAAGTTGACACAAGTGGAATTGGTGTTGAAATATTATATGTCTAAATGCGATTATCTATTACTTTGGAAATCACAGCTCTTAAAAAGAATCTAGAGAAAAGCCTTCAAAGTTATGAACACAAAACTGAATACAATGACAAGTGAATTTTTAAGAGACAAAAATAGAAGATATGTACAGAAGCAAGGACAAATAAAGATGAATATACAGAGATAGAGGACAAAGCCACAAACAAATATCTAGAGCAAACACAACTCAACAAAAGGTAAGTTTAGTAAATGTTTCCAAATATTCCATGCACTTCTGAAAACAATATGCCTTATCTCATTAGTAGCTTCAATTTTCTACATACCTTTAGTTAGTCCAAACATTGTAATTACTCTTTAATTTGCATCTATAATTGTTATAATTATAGTTTTGTGTATATCTTTTGATTCCTCCTTTTTTTGACTTATGTGTTTTGAAGTTATCTTATCATGTTAAAGAAATTATAAGGGCTAACGAGATAGTATAACATGTGAGGTGCTTGCGTTGCATGCAGCAAACAGGGTTCAGTCCCCATCATCATATATGGGATCTTGTACACTGCTAGTAGTGATTCTTCAGCACTGCTAGGAGTGATCCTTGAGCACAGAGCCAGAAGTATGCCTAAAGCACTACTGAGTGTGATCAAAAGTAAGATAAATATTATTAGATACACATGATAACCTATAAGTATATGTATTGTAATTCACAGTGTGTAAGAGACGCAGAGATTAGATAGATAGATGATAGATAGAAGATGATAGAAGATAGATAGATAGATAGATAGATAGATAGATAGATAGATAGATAGTAGATAGAAGAAGAGTAGAAGTAGATAGTAGAAGATAGATAGAAGATAGAAGATAGATAGATAGATAGATAGATAGATAGATAGATAGATAGATAGATAGATAGATAGATAGATAGATAGATGGATGGATGGATGGATGGATGGATGGATGGATGGATGGATGGATGGATGGATGGATGGATGGATGGATGGATGGATGGATGGATGGATGGATGGATGGATGGATGGATGGATGGATGGATGGATGGATAAGAGAGAGAGAGGGAAGATAGAAGAGAAGAAAGATAGAAGAAGAAGGAAGTAGATAGATAGAAGAAGGGTGTGGATGGATGGATGGATGGATGGATGGATGGATGGATGGATGGATGGATGGATGGATGGATGGATGGATGGATGGATGGATGGATGGATGGATGGATGGATGGATGGATGGATGGATGGATGGATGGATGGATGGATGGATGGATGGATGGATGGATGGATGGATGGATAGGTAGGTAATTAGAAGTAATTGGGTAGGTAGGTAGGTAGAGAGAGAGAGAGAAGAGATAAAGAATATGACATAGAGGCAGGCTAGGAGAAGGGGGAGGGAATTGGGGACATGGTGGTGGGAAATGGGCACTGGTGGAGGGATGGGTGCTGAAACACTGCAAAACTGAAACCCAAACATGAACTTCTTTATAATTGTATATCTCATGGTGGTATCATAAAATATAAAAAAAATTAAAACTAAATAAATAAAAAATAAAAATGCAAGCAGAAAACTAAGATAAATATTATGAATCTGTCTGATATATATTTTATCATTATAAGGCTCCTATATATAACATTTTTATTTTAATATTACATTTTTCTTGAACTCTAATTTGTTATTATACCTAAAGACAATGGGATTTTTATTTGTATTTACATGCCTATCTTCATTCTTTTACATTTAACTCTTCTTAATTTGTGTATTAGGTATAGATTTTACTTTTATCCACTCTCCTGAACTTAGCCTTTTAATTGATGAATTTGTCATCACAACTAATAGTTTTAGATATTTCACTTGATCACTTTGTCACTTGAATCCCGTTATTCATCAATTTGCTTGAGCGGGCACCAGTAACATTTCCATTGGACCCTATCACGTGCCAATGTAGCCCGATGATATCTGGTTGATTCAGGAATATGAAGAGCCTGAAACTGTTCCTTCAGGGTCTTGGCAAGGAAGTCTGACCATCTTGTAGGTGGGCAGCCACGTGATCTTTTGACATTCCATGGGAACCCAGTCTGTAACGGCTCTAGTCCAGCGGTTGTCTCCAAATCACATTACATGTCCAGCCCATCTGATTTTCAATGCCTTGGCAAACGACACAGAGTCCCTGATTCTGGAATAGCAACGGAGGTCGGAACTCCGATTCCTTCTCTCACTTGAGTGAGACGTGATATTCCAAGCATAGCTCTTTCGATGCCTCTCTGGGAGACCCGAATAGCATTCTCAGCCTGCTTTCGTAGGGGCCCAGGTCTTTGAGGCGTATGTTAATGCAGGGAGAACGGTGGAGTCAAAGAGATGTGCCCAGAGCCGGAGGTTCTTTGTCCTTTTAGCTATTTCTCCAATACCTTTGAAGGCATCCATGCCGCTCTCTTCCTCCTGCACAGCTCAGGTTTTAGGTCATTCATCATGTTGACTTCTCGACCTAGGTACACATAACTGCTGCATTCAGAGATGTCTGTCCCATTGAGAGTGAATGGGGCCTCTGGAACTAGTTCATTTTTTCAAAAACATGGTTTTCTTTAGATTCAGCTGTAGACCTATCTTTACACATTCTCGGTCGAAGTCAGCCAGCATTTTGCCGCTTGGCTAATGTTTGGTGTTATTAGAACAATGTCATCAGCGAAGCGGAGGTGTGTAGTTGCCCGACCATCTATCTTCACTCCCATTCCTTCCCATTCTAATTGTTGCATGATGTTCTCGAGAGTGGCTCTAAAGAGTTTTGGTGTAATGGTATCACCCTGTCGAACCCCTCTTTTGACATCAATGATCATTTCCTTGTAGAATGGTGATTTTAGATTTATATGCTTCTTAAATCTATGTATTCATCTTATAACTATTTCCCCTTTTTCTACAATTTCCTTTAGAATAGTTTGTTTATATTTTGTTATTTTCTCCACTACAAAGATTTTAATGAAACACTGTTTTTCTGTTCTTAGAGATTCTCTGAGGATTATTCTAGGCATATTTTTCTTACTACAATGAAATACATATTGATTCTCATTCTTACTAAATTTCAAGAAATATTTAGATTGCTTAGGTTCTATTTACCCCTTTTTCAATTTTGTAGTACTGTTTTATGCATTTTAATTTTCATGCATTCTCAATTTCATAATATAATGCTATTAGTTTTCCACTGAAAAGTCCATTTGGATCTATTCAGAGGCTTACTCTTTCCATTGACCTTCTTATGCTTTCATATCTATTTCTGAGGTTATTTTTCTTTTCATTAGTATTTATTTTAGTGGGTGACAGTTGGAAACAAATTTAGTCAATTTACCTTGTACAGGAATGCATTGAATGTACTTTGACTATTAAAAAATATTCCATATATTCAGAATTCCAGTTTATGAACTGATGATGGTTTCATTTTTGTTCTAAAGACATTTTCTTTTAATTCAGGTCTCACTAACTGCTTTTAAGAAGACTATTTCATCTTACTGATATTTAATTTTAGGTATCCTGTTCTTTATTTCTGGATACTGTTAATTTCTTTGTAGTTTCTGCCAATTTAATTATAATGCACCTCTGTATTCTTTTCTTTGTACTTTTCTGCTTTTAATTCTTATAGTTTTAATCTATTAGCAAGATCTTTTTACACTGAAAAAATTCCCTGTCATTATTTTTTTAATTAGTTCTTCTGTACTGCCATTTCTTTCCTTCCCCTTTGGAAATCCTATTGACTGTATATTAATTTTTTTCACCATATTCCTCATGTCCATTACTCATCTTCAACCATTTTTTGCTCCCTATGTTTTAACTAGAATAGCTTCTACTGACCGGTTTATTGATCCGCTTTTCTGCTATGTGCAATCTACTATTAAACTCATCTGTCATGCTCTGGTTCTCTACATATTATACAAATCTTTAGCCTTTTAGAAACCCATAAATTAGGTGTTTAACACTATTTCATTTTTCAAAAATTAAGCTTCACATTTTTAATGATGTTCTCTGCTTTGTTATCTATTTTCTTGGAAGTATTGATCACAGCTATTTTATTTTCCCTTTATAAAATTGCAGTTGAAGTAATTTAGTTACCTCAATAACGCTTACATTTATACTTTTGGGGTGGGATCCACACCTGCAACGTATCCAAAATACCCTTCATGGTTCTAAGGTCATATGTAGGCACAGCTATTTTAAAGTTACATCTGTGATCACCCCAATATCTGGCTCATCTGTGTGCTTTTCAGGTTTCTTTTTTGCCACTAATTACTGAAATGTCTGACTTTTACTTTAATTTTAAATGTATACATTTTTTATGAGTGGCTTCAGAGATTATAGAGGTATTGTCTCCACCATCCTCTGGTACACAAAGTGTAGATGCTCAGCATCATCTTGGGACAAAATTGACTTAATGTGAATCATAGTTTTTAATTGAAGTTTCACTTCTTATTTGGTTTCTTGCTACCTTTAGACAATAACTCTCAGAGCTTTAACTAAGCTATGTGTGCATGCATGTGTGAGTATGTGTGTGTATGTGTGTGTGTGTTTTCTAAGATTTCTGTCTTCTGCTGTCTAGAAATGATTTTAAAAATCTGTTTTTACTATGAACTTTCTTCCTTCAGTCTTATATTCTTGCCTTGTGAAATTCAACAATTATACATATTCCTCAAGGGTACAGCTAGTCAGATGTTGACTCTACTTTTCTATGACTTCCTGGAAAGAGGGGTGGAAACCATGGGTGAAGAGTTACAATATACACTTGAAGGAGTGTAAAACTGTGTCCATGTGACACATGTTAGTTACAGACCAACATTATCTCAGTAATAAAAAAATAATTTTAAAAACTACAAACATAAGATTTTAAGACTAATATATTATTCTGCATATACAATATATTAATACTTTTCTGTCAACTACCATCTATACTTCAAAATAATTCTAACACGGGCTAGAAAGAGAGTACAGTCAGTAAGGCATTTACATTCCAGGATGTCAACTAAGTTTGATCCCAGCACCACATACGATCCCCTGAATCCTTCCAGGTGTGATCCTTGTGGGCAGAGCCAGAACAAAACCCTGAGTACAGCCAAGTGTGGCACAAAAACTAGAAGAAAATATAAGTAAAAGGAAGTTAACAATTTCATTCATATCAGCAAAAGATAAATACTATTACTTTTTCTTTTTTTTCTTTCTTTTTTTTTTTTTTGCTTTATTTGGGTCACACCCGGCAATGCGTCAGGGGTTACTCCTGGCTCTGCACTCAAGAATAACTCCTGGCGGTGCTCAGGGGACCATATGGGATGCCGGGATCAAACCCGGGTCGGCATGGGCCAGCCGCATGCAAGGCAAAACGCCTCTACCCGCTGGACTATCGCTCCGGCCCCTCCTTTTTCTTTAATAGCTACTAAGTATATATTTAACGTGTATAAAGATAGAAATAACAAAATCAACACTAGTAAAAAATTCATTTGTAGACCAAAATTTGGCCAAGTGCCTGAACTGTCTTCTACACCTATCTGCATACTGTGGATTCTAGAAATCTGTAAATCTAGAATCTGCAAATTCTAGATTTAGTTTTCAGAAGAACACACACCCACATGCACTATGTTTTATAATGTATAATTAGCTGTGATATTTTATCCTCCACTTTTTTCTCAGCCTATCTCCCAAGTGATGTCTGATCACCCTGGCACGTCTTCAGCAACACTCCCAACTTCCAGGGTTTTCTCTGAGTAACTTTTGAGCCATTGTTTCCCACTCTCCGTGGCTATAAGTTCTCAAGAGCCCATGTTGTATTTGGAGTTAGAGTTCAGCCCAATCTCTTTCTCAGTGTGAAATCCTTTTGCAGTGGTTCTGATATACCTGTTGTGATGGTTCTGAATGTCTTACTGTCTTTAAACAAGCATCATTAAATTTTTTTTCTTTAACAAACTTGATTTATCACCCCAGATTCAAAAATTAACAATTTGTCATTTTATATTCCACCAGCAGTTAATAAAAATAAGAATAGAGCAAACTATTATCATAATAAATCAGACAGCTTTGTTGAGTCCATTGTTAATACAAATAGTACATTATTCATGTATTTGTTTGGGGGGTCACAGCAGTAGTATTCAGGGCTTATTCCTATCTTTGTACTCAGGCAATACTCCTGGTGGTCCGGAACTCATATAGGGTGTCCAACTCTGGTGGACAGAATGCAAGTCCTAACCCACTGTACTATCTCTCAAGTCCCACTATCCCATTAATAGTACTTTAATAAAAACCATTTATATACATATATATGTTCATACATATGTATATTCATATATGGTGTTGTCTGACTTTTACTCATATATATATACATGATTTATTGTAATTGATAGTTTTGCTGCTTTAAAGTGAGGGTGCCAATAAAATTTTGCTAATGACTTGCAGACTCTAGATCACTAGATCACTAGACATCCCATTGTTCATTGATTTCCTCGAGCGGGTGCCAGTAACATTTCCATTTGACCCTATCACGTGCCAGGGTAGCCCAATGGCATCTGGTTGTTTCAGGAATATAAAGAGCCTCAAACCTTTCGTTCATAGACTTGCAGACAATGTTCCAGAAAAGTTGCATCAATTTGTACTCCCAACAAACAGTATACGGGAGCTCCTTTGAAAGAGAGAGCTTTTGATGTTTCTCTTAGGATGTCTCATCTGGTGATCTTGGCAACCTGTGATATACAGAGTGCGTCAATTAGCACTTGAAAGTCGCCATCTGTATGAAAGCACTAGGGACTTCTAAACCCACGGATATGTTTCAATCCTTAGGTGTCCCCTCAAAGAAAAAACACCAAGAGATGTAAGCTCTAAAATTTCTGGTTTTATCATCAATTTAGGCCTAAATAATAAAATGATTATAGTAAACTCCTCCTAAATAAAAGAGAATTTAGTTTCACCTACGCACTATCAAAGGGATGCAAAAGGAAGAGGTAGTCAAATACTGGATCTTTGCCAAGGAGCTCTTCTAGTCCATTTTTAGATCCTTTATACTTTCCTGTCATGGAGAACCAAATTAAATGTGTCTCAAAGGCAAAGAAACATATTAGCTGTGAAAATATTTACTTTTTGATAAAAGAAATGATTACCAAAGATTATTATAATTAATTAAAATAGAATTAATTGATCCTATATTAAGTTAAACAAATTGTTTATAGCACTACTGAGCATGAAGACAGACTTGAACTTAACTGTTTGATGAGCTAGTTAAAGTCATTAAGTTTTGCCAGAAGGATAACAGAGAGGCTGGTAGAGCAAGCATCTCCTCTGAATATGACTAGTTTTGCAATGAATAATTATTTGCAACAGGCTCTTTGTTTGATCTTCTAGTTTATGAAATATTTTCAACGATCATTGAACATAATGTTCTCATACAAGTTTATAATAACACCAGAAACCAATATTTATAAAGACTTGACAAAAATGCCAAAAGGTTAGCATATTTGTTTTTAATTTGATTTTTAGGTTTTGTAAATAAGCAAACAAAGGCTAAAAGAATGTTTAAATAGACTCATTTCTCATAGCTAAAAATGCTCAAAGCTGAAATTAAACCCAGAATATGTAATTTTTCAAACATAAAAATTAATAAAAGTTCACAGTTAAATATATAAAAGAGTTCATAGATAACAGTAGCTGATTCTGTAGTTAATAGATAACAATATTAATATTTTCTATAAGTATTATGTAAGTCTAATTGAAGCATGTGAAAATTTTCATTTTCATTCTTTCAATATATAGAAATAAAGATGAGATAAATAAAACTTACAAGAACACCAGAATCTAGAAATAATCAGTGTTTACAATGCTGTATGTAGCTTGCCAGAATAATATGTGTATATATAATATGAGTAGGAGGAGAATAAATATTTGTTGCAACCTACCCTTTACACAGAGGAATGTATTGAGACTAGTTTTCCATATCAATAAATACTCCCTGTTTATATTTATTATGACAGCTCTTTGTTTTTATAAAAATAGCAAAAGACTGAACTCAAGCAGTTTAAAAAAATATAGCCTGCATCTCATATCCATTAATAACTTCCACACACAACTGTACATTTTCATGCATATACATTCTTTCTTTTTCGTATAAATGCAAACAGAATATAATCTTCATTTCTCTTTGTTGATTTAACTATGTATTATTGAAACTTTTCATCTCATTACATATAGAGATGCCATTGTATAGTTATGCTAATTAATTAAACTGACATTCAATTGATAAAAACTGTTTCAGCAGTTATTTTTGACAGCAAATGATAATACAATAAATACAATTAGTAGTAACAGTAGTAATACTAATGTCATATTGTACTGGGCACTATTCTAGTTGATTCATATATGATGACAATTCAATTCATACACAACTCTATGAGTTGACTAATATTATTATTTTACTTTTCAAATGAGGTAAATGAATCACATATAATCTTAAATTGTATAAACTATACAGATAGTAAATATGCATGCATTTCTATATGTTTAAAAAAAACACATAAATGGGGTGATTTCCAAGATGTCTGAGACAAGATATTAGGATTTTCGTTTGTCTGTTTGGAGCCCTTAACCAGCTATACCAAGAGTTTACTCATGGCAGTGGTTTGGAGACCACATGTGGTGTCAGAGATCAAACCAGAGTTGGCTGAGTGTAAGTCAAGCACTTTACCCACAGTACTATTTCTCAAGCCCAAAACATTATTCATTTTAACTTTTGATTCACTGTCTGTGAATGAACTTTTGATTAATAAAGGCAAATTATCCTTTAAATGAAATTATATTATGTACTCACTTAAACTATGTGTTAAATTACTAGGATCTTTCCAGTTACCAATATGATCATTCTAAAACTTTGTTAATTGTTAGACAAATGAAAATTTCACTTTTGCTTAGCTTACTTTTATTTAATATAAATGGATGCGCATTTTCATATTATATTAGGTATTTATAATTCTCTTAAGAAATACCTATATTATAAATGTTCTTTGCTATCTGGTTGCAAATTTGTAAAATTTCCCACTATACCAAATAGGATAATTCTCCAATAGTTCTACAAATAATTTTTTTAGATTTGCTTTATATTTTGGCATAGAAAATAGTTTTATCTGCATTTTAGGGACACAATTTTAATATAGATTCCACAATGTAAAAAAGAACATTTTATTCCTTCATGTACATCCATCTTCATGTGCATCTGTTCTCATATACCTCTCTAATTCTCTGTCCTTTCCTACTGCGTTCTTTCTTTTGATGAAATTTTTTTTTTTTTCCAAATCAGTTTTAACTGAACAAGCAGTTTGCAATAGTGTTAACGGTGTTTTTTACTCTAGCTGTGCTGCTATACCAACACTTCACTATGTCAAGATCCCTCCACCATGTCCCAAGTTCTCTCGCTCTCTCTCTCTCTCTCTCACACACACACACACACAAACACACACACCACGATTACTATGACTCAGAATTTATTATCATTGACAATTGTCTGATCCTTTCTTGTTTCTTTATTCTTCACATATAAGCAAATCATAACACATCTGTGCGTTTCTTTCTGACACATTTCACTCAGTGTGAAACTTCCAGTTCATCCAAGTGCAAAAAACTGAATTTTTTCAACATTTCTTTTGCAAGTAGAATGTAGTATTCCACTGAGTATATTTACCACAACTTCTTTACCTATTGATTATTTTTTGGATAATTGGGCGTTAAAAGATCTTGGCGATTGCAAATAATACTGTGATGAATATAGGAATGTATATATCCTTGCAGATAAATGACATTTTATTGTACTTGAAGTAAATGTCCAAGAATATAATTTCTGGATCTTACTGTTCTATTTGTGAGTTTTAAGAAGTCTAGGTGAACAGACTCTTCCTCAAAGAACACAAAGTGTTCTTGTTGCCAACAAGCAAATAAAAAGTGTTTATAATCGCTATCTGACAAATGCATATCAAAAATGACAATGAGATATTACTTCACTCCAGAAAGAACAATAAATGCCAAAATGTTTTGAGGCAGTAATTGCTCACAGAGATGTAGTAATAAGGTAGTTTAACCCCTTTTGTTTATTTTCTTTCATTTTAGTTTCCTGATATAGATAGTTGGGGTAATCATAATCTGATTAAGGCACTCTGTTACCATATTTCAATGTTAAGCTCTTGATTGCTGATATGTGTGATGTTATCTCTCATCCGTGTTCTCACAACTTTTTCTTTCCCTGTAGAACTCAGCTATTTATACAGATGTTTAATGAATATCCTTGGTAAAGCCTCACTTGAAAAAATTTGATTCTCATTCAGTTATTCATATGACCTATCTAGTTATAATTTATCTTTAAACATATATAAGCACAAATAAAACTGTTATTTTAAGTCTCATAATTTTCATAAGTAAAATTGTACTATCCTTATTTTAATAGAAATTTAAAGTAGCATTGTATTTTAAAACCTATACATATGTCTGTCTATGCATGTCATATGACTGTTCATAAGGATAGAAATGGGCAGGTCCATGGGCTAAAACTGTATCATGATATATAAACTTTCTTACCCTTATCTCACTTCTGGTGGAGGGCAGGGAGGAATCATAGTTCATATAAAATACTCATATTTAATTTTCTAAGTGTTTTCAAGTTGCCATTTAAAAACAATTGTTTTTAACTTTCAATAATTAACATCTTTTTTTCATATCTTAACTGACAACAGAAATATTAGATATAACAGTACAGCTTTTGCAAAACTTGAGTATAAAATGAAATCAATTGATTTTTAATTACCTGCTTATAATTATAAGGAAAATGAGCATCTCTTCCATTTTTGTCAGCTGAACAAACTTCTCCTTTTAGTATCTGATAACTTTATTACATTGGCAGTCGATAATAAAAAAAAAATAGTAACTGATGCTGTATTGTTTTAGGCCCTGTCTCAGGTGAAGCTACTGAATCCAATTAGATTTCTAAACCATGTTATCAACTCATTCTATGTCTCTTTGCAGAAATGTTTTCCTATAAAGGGAAGAATCAGATGCATTAGAACAACTCTCTAGCTTGTGCACCCTGCATGTTTTCCAATTGATCAGACATTAAAATTTATATTCCAACTAGGTAATCAATGATTCTTAGTGTTATCCTTATTTATAGTTAATAAAATAGACAAAGTTATTCTCATTCTTTTTTTCCACTTCTCCCAAAAAAAAACACTTCGGAAGAACTGGAATAAAATTATCTAATGTTAACATTTGTGAATTTACGTGGTGCTCAGCAAGATAAAGAAAGGAAATTTGTAAGGATATAGATTTGAAAACTACAGGCAATTGTCCCTAAAATAAATGACACATTAGAATGAAATCAAATGATGAATCAGCCTTTTATAGACTACACTAATAGAATAGTGTGATAACCATGGACCATGTCTGTTTAAAGAGAAGACCTGAATGTTGACTCAAAATGTTCATGCACTCATGCTGCAACTACATTTCTCCTAGATTCCTTGAGATGTAGGAATGAGCTGTCTTATTCTTGATCACTTGATAACTTGAAATCCAATTATTTGTCGATTTGTCCCAGCAGGCACCATTAACTATTCCATTTGTCCCTGTCACGTGCCAGTGTAGTCCAATGGCATCTGCTTGCTCCAGGAATATGAAGAGCATCAAACTATTCATTCAGGGTATTAACAAGAAGTGACCATCGTGTAGGTGGGCAGCCACGTGATCTTTTGATGTCCCATGGATTCCAGTAGGTAACGGCTCTAGTCCATTGGTCATCTCCTGTTGCGGACTCCTAAGGGCCGCTGCATCTGCTCTGGTTGCCTCCCGCGATCCTCCGTAGATAAGGGGGTAGTCTAAATGTGGCGTTTATCCGACCATGTATGCTGTACTAGCTGGTATAAATATTCTCCCATGCTATCACAATCATCGTGGGACTAGCTAGATCTTACCAGCATATTAGCCTGGCTACGTAAGGACACCTAAGTAATTAGACCAGAGAGAAATTCTGTTTGCTTCCAAACAAACAAGCATGGCTCCCTGATAAAATATAAAACTACAATGAAGTAGAGGAGACTTGTGAAGGCTTGGAGAAATATTTAACTGGCATTGGTGTTGATCTTTGGTACAGTGACATGCCATCTCAGAAACCCTTCTCTACATTTCAAAGGCCTTCCCTTCCCGGCTCAAAACATTAGCACAGTAAAGGCCCTAGGTGAGATGCAGGGAGGGGTTACCTGAGGGCATTGGACCCTCCCTGCTTTCCATAACAATGGGAGGGAAGGTCTGAGTTGCGGGGGTATAAACTTGCCGGTTCCAGCTCTCCCAGGCTTCTTCTTCCCGGTGGGATCTCCTTGTGAGCGTTTATTCCCCTTGGAAGTTTCACACGTGGTGGTCGCCATCTTGGCCTACCGTGGCTGGGGTTCTAGCCTGGAATCCTAAGCATCGGGTTTTTCCTTTTGCTGATTTGTATGCCTGAACCTGTGATAAGTAAAGCTTTTTTAAAAACCTCATCGGTTTCTGAGTGTTCATCCATTCCTCGCCCGGCCCGGAGGTAGAAGGGGAACTTCGCTTCCTGGCACTGTCGGGGACCCGGCGGGCGCCCGACAATCTCAAATTGCATTACATGCCCAGCCCATCTGATTTTCGATGTGTTGGCAAACCAGACAGCGTTCCAGACTCTGGATCGTTGATGGAGGTTGGAACTCCAGATTCCTTCTCTCACTTGAGTAAGGAGTGATGTTTCAAGCAAAGCTTTTTCTATTCCTCTTTGGGAGACCCAAATAGCATTCTCATCCTGGTTCCCTAAGGCCCAGGTCTCTGAGGCATATGTTAATGCAGGGAGAACAGCGGAGTCAAAGAGATGTGCCAGAGCCGGAGTTTCTTTGTTCTTTTAGCTATTTCTTCGATTCTCTTGAGGTTCCATGCTGCTCTCTTCCTCCTGTGGCGCTCAGGTGCTAGGTCGTTCATCACGTTGAGTTCTCAACCTAGGCACATATAACTCCTGCATTCAGAGATGTTTGTTCCATTGAGAGTGAATGGGGCCTCAGGAACTAGTTCATTCTTCATGAACATAGTTTTCTTCAGATTGAGGTGTAGACCTATCTTTCCACATTCTCTGTCGAAGTCAGCCAGCATTTGTGCCGCTTGGCTAATGTTTGGTGTCATTAGAACAATGTCATCAGCGAAGCAGAGATGGTGAGTTGTAAACTGTCTATCTTCACTTCCATTCCTTCCCATTATAATTATCACATGATGTTCTTGAGGGTGGCACTGAAGAGTTTCAGTGAAATGGTATCACCCTGTCGAACCCCTCTTTTGACATCAATGATCACTTCCTTGTAGAATGGTGAGATCCTGGTGGTGAATCCATAATAAAGCTCATGAAGGGTCTTGATGTATTGGGTTTGAATGCCCTGTTTGGCTAGGGCTTCAATGACTGCTTTGGTCTCAACAGAATCAAAGGTTTTCTTTAAATCAAAGAACGTGAGACAGAGCAGCATCTTGAATTCCCTACAAATGTCAATGAGCTTGGTTACTGTGTGGATATGGTTGATTGTGCTGAATCCTCTTCGAAGCCAGCTTGCTCTCATGGTTTCCTTCATCTAATGTTCTGCCAATCCTGTTCAGGATGACTCCAGTGTACAGCTTGTAGATGATGGACAACAGGCAGATCGGAGATATTTGCCAATGTCGTGGATGTCTCCCTTCTTGAACAGTAGAACTGTCCTGCTGGTTTTCCATTCGGAGGGCACCTTGCATTCAGACAGGTAGCATGTGAAGAGCCGAGCCAGTGTATTGATAAGTACTGATGGCAGATTCTTCAGGTGTGTGGGTCTGACTTTTCTGGGCCAGGTGGTGTTCACTTCTTCACTAATGATATGGCATTTTGGATTTCAGAAGTGTGAATGTTGGGAGAGATATCCATCCTGCAGAATTTGGAAAGTGAGGAGGTTGAAGTTGCTATCAAAGAGGTCCGAGTAGAAATCATGGATAATCTTCTCCATTGCCTTTCTGGAACATGTGATATATCCATCAGGACATCTGAGGGCAGTCATCTTGGTCTTATAGTTGGCGAAGGACAGGCAGGCATTGTGAATGCTTTTCCTGGCACCTGCTGCATCTGTCTATATTGCTGCACTTCTCTCTTTGAGGTCTTCCTTTATTGCTTCTCTGTACTCTTTGCAAGCTTGGACATTAGTATATGGTTACCTGAGGTTGGTGCCTTGCCAAGTTGGTGAATGAGCTCAAGAGTTTTGAAGATAGGCATCCGTTTGTGTCTTTTTCTCTTTCTCAGCATACATTGCACAATCATGGAGGTGCTGAACCAGTCAGTTGTGTTCTTCATTGATAAAATCTCAGGGCCAAACTACGCTGCCAAAACAAAGAAGGACTAAAAGGACTATCTGTACTTTCAATAAATGTACATTGGCATCAGAAGCATATACCGAGGACCTGATGGTGCAAGCGCCAAAGATCAAGTATGACATCATTGGTCTGACTGAGGTGAAAAGGTGTCTATCTCATCACACCTTTTTGACACCGGAGAACTGTTCCTCCAAACATGCAACGAAAGAGGAGTCAGTGGATTCGGTGTCCTTGTCAACATGAATCTGGCCATGAGCATTGATTCATTTGAATGCCTAACAAACTGGATAGGGACGATTACACTTGAAGAGATGTGGCCCACTGCCAGCAGTTTCTATCTTCATTGTGTACCCACCAACATCCACATATAAGGAAGAAGAAATTGAGAAATTCTACATGGAACTGCAGGAGTTCTATAAAGAAGATCACATCTTCTATAAGATCATAGTCAGTGATTTTAATGCCAAGATAGGACCAAGAGATCTGCTGAAGAACTCCACATTGGGACTCATGGTCTAGAATGAAATGAATATGGTGAGAGACTATTTGAGTTCATCATGTCCACCATGACCATTCATGGGAACTCACAGTTCTAGAAGGCTTAAGTGAAACATTGAACAAAGGAATCTCCTGGTAGACAGTTCCACAAATGAAATTGACCACATCATCTTTAATTGACGGTTTTGCCTGACTGATTTCACTGTCATCCCAAAATTCCAAACAGTATTTGACCACCATCTCCTTCATGCAAAATTCTACTTCACACAATGGGGAGAAAAGGCTGCAAAGTTTAAGAAGAGAACTCCCAGAATGACCAGCAAGTGGGAACTCTTTGGCTCCGTTGCAGCAATTTGGGATGATGCCATCCTTGGCGACGATGTCTTATTATGACTACAAAAACATAGCTCTCTATACATGAATGACTCATAAATCACAATCTCCAAAGTAAAACCTGGATAACTCAATACATATGTTACCATTTTTCACTTGTATTTAGCTGTCATAAAGGACCTAAAACTAATTTAGTTTTAAATTTCCTCTGCTATGGGGCCAGAATGATAATACATTGCATTTGCCTTGTATGCTGCAGTCCTGGGTTTGATCCCTGGGATCCCTATGGTATACCTGAGCCATTAGTAATTCCTGTGTGCACAGCCAGGAGTAACCCCTGAGCATCACAGGTTCTGACCAGAAAAAAAATAGAAAATAACCTACTGCTTTCCCATATGTATCTACTCTTTACCAAAATCTCCATCCCATTAAATTGAGATAGTCATCTACCTACATTCTCATACTAAGATTATTCTTGGTTTCTTCTCCCTTGCCTCCCATAATCTAACATTACTCATTGAATTATACTAATTGAATAACTCATTTTTTGTTTGTTATTTGGTATCACACTCAGCAATTCATATGGTTTACTCCTGGCACTGGCCTTAGGAACCCTCCTGGCATGCTCATGGAACATATGGGGAGCCAGTTATTCAACCAAAGTTGTCTGTATGCAAGCAAGGACCCTACCCACTGTACTATTGCTCTGGCCCTGAATCACTTAGGTATTAATGAAACCCAACCTTTTGTCACACACATTGTCTTGGTACTTATCATATATTGCTATACTAGAACTTTTGTACACGAGTATGATTGTATCCTTGAACAATAAGTTCTTCATTTCACCAATATACAGACCAAGGTCTGAAGTATTTAATGATTCCATTATTTATTCTGTATCTGGCAGTTTATTATTTATTCTGTATCTGGCAGTTTATTATTTCTTTATAATTCTTAGCCTGTAATTAAAATACATATATATGTATTTTTCTGAATGTAATATTCATTATTATATAAGCAAAAATAGACATAGCTCCATAACTCATTAAATGACACACTTAATGTTAAGGATTTCATCATACCTGAAGTTTCGCCATTATAAAATGTTTTATAAAGTTATTGGACTCCAAATTGGTGATAAATATGCTAAAGCAATTAGATATAGAATATATCTTCAGCTTATTTTGAAATACATCAAACTAAACATTAATGTACATATAGACATGTGTATAGATGATAGATATTTTTTAAAAGAAATATAGCAAAAATTAATTATGGAACTTATGAGTTTAGTATCTGGGTGATTACTGTCTTGTTTTTTGAATATTTCTTGTCACTTGTAACTTGTCACTTGTCACTTGTCTTCCCGTTGTTCATTGACTTGCTCAAGTGGGCACCAGTAATATCTCCATTATTCCCTGTTGCATGCTAGTATAGCCCAATGGCATCTGCTCGCTCCAGGAAAACAGAGAGCCTCAAACCGTTCATTCGGGTTTTTTGGTTTTTTTTGTTTTTTTTTTTTGGGTCACACCCAGTGATGCTCAGGGGTTACTCCTGGCTCTACACTCAGGAATTACTTCTGGTGGTGCTCGCAGGACCATATGGGATGCCAGGGATCAAACCCAGGTCGGCTGGGTGCAAGGCAAACGCCCTACCCGCTGGACTACCGATCTGGCCCTCATTCAGCTTTTTGACAAAGAAGTCTGACCATCTTGTAGGTTGGCAGCCACGCGTTCTTTTGACAATCCATGGAATCTAGTCAGTAACAGCTGTCATCAGCTGGTACAGCAGTCATCCCTAAATCACATCACATGTCCTGTCCATCTGATTTTCATCATCTTGGCAAATGAGACAATATCCTTGTTTCTTGATTGTCGATGGAGGTCAGAACTCCAGATTCTTTCTCTCGCTTGAGTGAGGCATGATATTCCAAGCATGACTCTTTCGGTTCCTGTTTGGGCTACCCAAATAGCCTTTTCGTCCTGTTTTCGTAGGGCCCAGTTCTCTGAGGCATATGTTAGTGCAGGAAGAGTGGTGGAGTTGAAAAGTTGTGCCCAGAGTTGGAGGTTCTTCATCTTCTTTACCACTTTGTCAATGCTCTTGAAGGCGTTCCACACTGCTCTCTTCCTCCTGCATAGTTCAGGTGCTAGGTGTTTTGCCATGATGAGTTCTAGACCTAGGTACACATAACCTCTGCATTCAGAGATGTTCATTTGGTTGAGAGCAAATGGAACATCAGGAACTATTCTGCTTCTAATTAACATTGACTTCTTGAATTCCAGCTGCAGCTTAACCTTTCCACAGTCACGGTCGAACTCGGCCAGCATGCATGCCACCACTTGGCTGATATTTGGTGTATTTAGAATGATGTCACCAGCAAAATGGAGGTGATGTAATGCTGACAGTCTATCTTCACTCCCATTCCTTCCCGTTCCAATCAGACCCGAAGGGCAACATCCAGGACATCGACAACTATAGCTCCATCTGCCCATTATCCATTGTCTACAAGTTATTCATTCGAGTCATTCTGAATAGAATCAGCAGAACACTAGATGAAGGACAACCAAGTGAGCAAGACTGGATCTGAAAAGGATTCAGCATGATCGACAATATCCACACAGTAACAAATTTCATTGAGGTTACACAAGAGCTCAAGATGCTGCGCTGTCTAACATTCATTAATTTAAAGAAAGCCTTTGATTATGTTGAGACAGAAACAGTCATCAAAAGCCTAGTCAAGCAGGGTGTTCAAACATAGTACATCAGAATCCTCTGTGAGCTGTATTATGGATTCACTACCAAGATCTCACCAATCTACAAGGAAGTGATCATCAACATAAAGAGAGGAGTTCAACAAGAAGATACCATTTCACAAATATTTCTTTATATTTGAAAACTTATACATACCAGAGTAGTTTATTATGTTCAAATTATGGTCAGCGTCCATGGTATTTCTTCAAAATCCCAGAAACTGTTTGATAGCTCCAGTAGAAATAATAAAAATTTTGTTAGAAATTACTTTGATCTCAACCAATTGCATAAGAGATTAAACACTAGACTACATATATGCTAATTATATACTCTTACACTGAGTTTCATCCCTAGTCCCAATCAAATAACTTTTAAATTCAATAATTTAGCCTCATAAATGAATGGCAATACTTAGAGTGGGATGCAAATCAATATTAATCCACTTCTTTCTGAAACAACTTGAAAAATTGTTTCAAATTGCAAGTTATAGATAGTAAAAAAGTATAATTGGCAGGTCAGTTTGTCACATTAGTTGGGAATACATTGAATACATTATACTTGCCATTTATTCTGAAACCTTTCAAAAAATGCAACCAGTACTTGACCATTATGTGCACTGCAATATAGAATGTTGGCATTTCAATTAGGCATTGTTTATTTTGTTTTAACAAATATAGTTATTATATAACATTATATTAGTATCAGGTATACAATTTAATGAGTTTAAGATGTGCAACATTTTTAAATTACTTAACATTTAAATACAAAAACAAAATTACATAAAAGACAAAGTTTTATTAAAGGTAAAATATTTTCAAAGACAAAAAGAGCTGAACAAAGGAGAGTTGACTTATTTCATATTATTATGTATGAAATAGGTATTTATCTCCTTTTGTGCTTAAAACTATGGTATTTTAACCTATAAAATTATTAAGTTAATTAAAATAACCTTATAGTTTCTTTACTTATAAAATAATACACACTGAAAAAATATTATATGCTTATAAAAGCATATCTCGTATTACTGTGCTAGTTTTTCTCTAAGCCCTTGAGAATTTGCTTATTTTAGCCACCTGTATTTTTATATAAGAAATTGAAATGAAATTCAGTACTTTTTTCACTTTATTTATTTTTTTAGGCTTTTTAGACCACACCGGCAATGCTCAGAAGATACTCCTGCATCAGTACCCAGGAATTACTACTGATGGTGCTCGAGGAACCATGTGGGATACCAAGGATCAAACCCAGGCTAGCCGTGTGTAACACAAACGATATACCCTCTGTACCATCATTCCAGATCAACTTCTTTTTATTTTCAAAGGTATCTACAATGTACCAAGAGATAAGCCGATCTCAAGCCTTCCTCGTCAGAGTCCCACCCCTATAATAAAGCTTATTTCAAACCCTGGTATGCTTGAACCAGAGACACAGATACACAGGGCAGAACTGCTACCAGCTCTCTCTGTGTTCATGATCAACTGATCATGAGTCGTCTGGGAGGGAAGGCAAGTTCTAGTCCTGGCCCGTCATACCAATAGAGCCTCATAAGAAGCCAGAGGAACCCCCACACCAGGAGGGCTGCCATTTTCAACATCTGACTCCACAGCTCATCAGAGCCACACCTAAGAGATAAGTCTATCTCAAGACCTGCTTTTTCAAAGTTCCACCCTACAGCAAAGCCTATTTCCAGCCCAGGTATCACTGATCCAGACACTCACATATACAGGGCAGAACTGCTACCGGCTCTCCCTGTGCCCAGGTGATCACAAGGCACCCAGCAGGGAAAGTGGGTTCTAGCCCTGGCCCTCCATCCCAGCAAAGCCTTGCAAGAAGCCAGAGGAACCCCCACACCATGAGGGCTGCCATTTTCCACATCTGGACTCCCCACTTCATCAGAGCTCCACCCAGAAAATGTGCTGGTCACAAGCCTGGCTCATCAGAGTCCCACTCTACAGCAGTCTTTTTCAAGTCCAGCCCAGGTATGCCTAATCGAGAGACTCACATACATGGGGCAGAGCTGCTACCAGCTCTCCCTGTGCCCAGGTGATCACGAGGTGCCCAGGAGGGAAGGCAGGTTCTAGCCCTGGCCTGCCATACCAGCAGAGCCTCACAAGAAGCTAGAGGAACCCCCACACCATGAGAACCACCATTTTCCACATTCCGACTCTCCACCTCGCTTTGCATCCGTGTGGTTCATCAATAAATGCACAAGATGAGAGGCGACTACAAGAGTATTCCACCCACATGGTAGAGCCTGGCAAGCTACCTGTGTTGTATTTAATATGCCAAAGACCAGTAACAATTATAGACCTCATTCCCACAACCTGATGGAATGCTTGGTTTGAGGCTTTTTATGTTCCTGGAGCAAGCAGATGCCCTTGGGCTACACTAGCTTGTGACAGGACATATGGAGATGTTACTGGTGCCCACTCAAGCAAATTGATGAACAACAGAAAGACAAGTGATACAAGTGATAACAAGTGACTTTTTTAAACTTCAAAGGACTAATTAATGCCATCCAAACCTACAGATTACAGAAAGAAAAGATCACATTGTTTCATTTCTTAAAAGAATCTAGGAGGGGCTGGAGCAATAGCCCAGTGGGTAGGGCATTTGCCTTGCACGCAGCCGGCCTGTGCCGGCCCGCGTTTGATACCCGGCATCCCATATGGTCCCCGGCACCGCCAGGAGTGGTTCCTGAGTGCAGAGCCAGGAGTAACCCCTGAGCATCACCGGGTGTGACCCAAAAGCAAAAAAAAAAAAAAGGAGAGAATCTAGGAATCTTAACTATTATTGTATTTTCAAATAAAATAATATTCATTTATAGTGTTTTATGTGAAGATATTTGCTGCAATATATCCATTGTATTACCGTATAATTATGTTTGAGTGATTTCTAAATTTATAATAATAAGTTAATCTAACAACCTAAATGAGTACCTCTAAATTTTTGCATTACTCTCTTTTGTGCAAAATTAGATGAAGGGGATGTCAATTCTTTACAAATAAAATCACTGTCACTGTCACTGTCTTCCTGTAGATCATCGATTTTCTTGAGCGGGCACCAGTAACATCTCCATAAGTCCTGTCACATGCGAGATAGCCCAAGGGAATCTGCCTGCTCCAGGAACATAAAGAGCCTCAAACCATTCCATCAAGTCATAGGAATGAGGTCTATAATTGTTACTGGTGTTTGACATGTCAAATACGACACAGGTAGCTTGCCAGGCTCTGTCTTGTGGGTGGGATACTCTTGTAGTCACCTCTGACCTCCAGCATTTATTGACAAACTGCAGGGCTGCTTGCAGCCATGCAAGCCGAACTGTGATCTGCTCTTCTCATTACAAAAATGCTATACAAAAACAAAATGTTTCATCACCATTAATGATAAAACTATTTTCATAAATATTTAAGATAAAACAATGAAATACTTGAGATAAATTTCAAATAAGAGCAACTTTTATATCACTTGATCACTTGATCACTTGAATCCCGTTATTCATCGATTTGCTCGAGCAGGCGCCAGTAACATTTCCATTGGACCCTATCACGTGCCAATGTAGCCCAATAGCATCTGGTTGATTCAGGAATATGAAGAGCCTCAAACCGTTCCTTTAGGGTTTTGACAAGGAAGTCTGACCATCTTGTAGGTGGGCGGCAACGTAATTTTTGACATCCCGTGAGATCCAGTAGGTAACTGCTCTAGTCCAGTGGTTGTCTCCAAATCGCATTACATGTCCAGTCCATCTGATTTTCGATGCCTTGGCAAACGAGACAGCATCCCTGATTCTGGAACAGCTACGGAGGTTGGAGCTCCAGATTCCTTCCCTCACTTGAGTGAGGCGTGATATTCCATGCATAGCTCTTTCGATTCCTCTCTGGGAGACCCGAATAGCATTCTCATCCTGCTTTCGTAGGGCCCAGGTCTCTGGGGCGTATGTTAATGGAGGGAGAACGGTGGAGTCAAAGAGATGTGCCCAGAGTCGGAAGTCTTTATCTTTTTAGCTATTTCTTCAATGTTTTTGAAGGCATTCCATGCTGGTCATTTCCTCCAGCCTTTTTGGGAAACAATATGGGAATTCCTCAAAAGCTAGAAATTGAGCTTCCATATGACTCAGCTCAACCAGATGCCATTGGGCTACATTGGCACGTGATAGGGTCCAATGGAAATGTTACTGGCGCCCGCCCGAGCAAATCGATGAATAAGGGATTCAAGTGATCAAGTGATGACTCAGCAATACCACTCTGGGAATATTCCCTGGAGCATCAAAAACATACAGCAGAAACATCATCTTCCCTTCTGTGTTTATTGTAGCACTATTCACAAAAGCCAGAGTTTGAAAACAACCCAAGTCCCTAAGAACAGATGACTGATTAAAGAAACAATGTTATATTTATGAAATGGAATACTATGCACCTGTTAAGAATGGTGAAGTCATGAAATTTGCATATAAATGGATGGTCCTGGTGAGTATCATGCTGAGTGAAATAAGTCAGAAAGCAAGGGACAGATACAGAATGATTGCATTCATTTGTGAGGTGTAAAAAATAATATGAAACAAATCAAGGCACAGTAGAAACAAACACCAGAAGCTTTGGTCCACAGTTATAAGTCTTCCTCAAAATCTTGGGGAAAAGGCAGTTTGGATAGGAAAGGGACCACTAAGACCACTGTATAATAACTGTGTATAGAATAGGTAATGGGGGAAAAACATGGTCACTTGTCACTTGTTGCTTGTCTTCCCGTTGGTCATTGATTCATTGATTTGCTTGAGCGGGCACTAGTAGCATCTCCATATGTCCTGTTGCATGCTAGTGTAGCCCAAGGGCATCTGCTTGCTTCAGGAACATGAAGAGCCTCAAACCATTCCTTCCAGGTCATGAGAATGAGGTCTATAATTGTTACTGGTTTTTGGCATATTAAATACTACACAGTAGCTTGCCAGGCTCTGTCGTGTGAGTGGTATACTCTCAGAAGTAGGCTCTCATCTCATGCATTTACTGATGAATCAACAGGGAGAGATCAGCTTTTCTCTTGGGTGGAGCTCTGATGAGCTGTGGAGGCCAGATGTTGAAAGCGGCGGCCCTCATGGTGTGGGGTTTCGTCTGGCTTCTTGCAAGGCTCTATTGGGATGGCAGGCGTCGGCGCCGGGTCCCGCGCGGCGGTTCCCTTCTACCCGGCCGGCGGCGGTGCTCGTCCGTCAGTTTAAGGCTTTACTATCCAGGGGGAACGATCTGGGTCCCAGCGTGGGTCAGGGCGACCACGTGAAGCTTGAGGGAAGAAAACTTCCGCGGCGCGGCGCCCAGTGACTGGTTTACCCCCAGACCTCCTCCTTGGGGGATGTTAGGTTCTTTCCCATGTTTGTTTAGATGCCCTTGAGTTCCGCAGGCCAGGGCTAGAACTCACTGTCCCTACTGGGCGCCTTATGTTCAGCAAGGCACAGGGAGACCTGGTAGCAGCTCTGCCCTGTAAAGAATCAACTAGCCAGTCTATAAATGTGAAAGATCCGGGGAAGGACCTTGTCCTAACTTCCATTACTGTCTAAGACTGTTGTGCGGCTGCAGAGCATCCCTGAGCCAGCGCAGCTGTGGGTCTGAAGTATCTCTCTTCCAGGGTGCTGGCTCTGGTGGCTGGGAGATCACCGGCATGCCTGCCAACATGGAGGTGGAGGAATGGGAGAAGGAACTCAAATCCCCTCTCCAAGTCCAGCCAGCATGCCTCCCACCCCCAACACGTGTGAGAGAACACTTGGAGCTACAATGGACTCAGCCCAGGGCTGACAGAGCCATTTACTGCCCTCTGCAACTCCATGGGCTGCTCCACATGGGGCTGAGCAGTGCAGCTGTGACCCACAAACATGGTAACCTCTCAATATCTGTATTGCAACTATAATGCCCAATGAGGGAGAGGGACAGAGAGAGACAGAGAGGGAGGGAGGGATAAAGAAAGTGTATTCCATAGAGACAGGCTGGGGTTGGGAGGTTGGGAGTGGCAGGAGGGTAAAGGGGCATACTGGTGGTGGGAAATGTGCACTGGTGGAAGGAAAGGTGAAAAAATAAGAATTTAAAACACTGGCAGCACCATTAGACCGGAGAGTGTAGGGGTTAAGGTGCTAATGAATCCTGGTTTGATCACTGACACAACAGTGTCACTTTCAATGATGGTGTGACCTATCTAGAGTTGCTTCACTAGGAGAAAATAAAAGTATCACAAACTCCCAGGCAACCACAAGCAATTTAGGAGCCTTTTATCTGGTACCTTGTATAAGGGGTCTAAGCCCAAATAGACCAAAAGATGCAAAGGATGAAATCAGCATAAAAGGACGAAATGCTTTATAAATTTAGTACAGTTGTTTCTATACTAGCATTATGTTTGTAAACATATTATAATTTTATTCTTTAAAATATAAATTGATACATCACTACTAATAGGATCTAAATCCTCCTTCCAGAGTTGAAACTTCCATACTTAATTTTCAATGTAAAAATTGCTTCATAACTAAGGATCTCAATGTTTTCATTATGTTTTGTTTATTTTCAAATATGAATCACTTCACTGAGAAATTGTTACCCTATGATCTTTAAGTTTGTATGAAAAAAAGACCTCATTAACTATGAATTAGAGCCAAGGGTATAAGCGTCACAGTAATTCCTGTCCTTCTTTTGTTAAAATTTCAGAGTGGTTTGTTCCAGTGTAGGGTAGGAATTTTTAGTGTTTGCTTTCTTTTTTTTTTTTTTTTGCTGCAGTTTACTTCTAAAATCTATCACCAATTTGAAAATATGCACATATTCCTTCTTACAAAGTAAAGGATTTCTGAGATAACTTGATTTATAAGCACAAAAGATAAGAATAACACCAAATTTAGGTAAGGATTTTCATTGCTTAAAACTTCCATATAATATTGAATGTACTTTATCTTACTTGATTTTATAGACTCAAAAATACTGAGAGAAGCCAAACCTTATCTTTTAATTGGTAAATGCCAAAGTAAGTTTTTATCAGTTTGTTCAAGACTTTGAATATATTTTCTGGTAATAAATGGGAAGTTAATTTAGGTAGAGCTCATAAAAGGATATTCAGATGTTAATTTCCAGTGTTAATTTTCAGTTAATTTTCATTATTTTGTGTGTTATCCCCTGCTATAGAATTCATTTTAACCATGGTAAATAATCTGAAATTTCACCACAAAATAAATTAGTAGGTCAAGAAGAAATCTTTGTTTATTCATTTTAGAAGCTAATAAGATTTTCTCATTCATCCATTTTATTATGTCTAGTAATAAAATCTTGCATTGTGTGAATCAGAATAGGACCCAAAGAATATTCCTGTGATTCTATGAAAAAGACACTAATGTGTCCTAAATATTTTATGTGAAATCGTTTTTCACTGCAACCTGAATTAAAGACAATCTATAAAGATAACTATGACAATTAAGAGACTTAGGAATACAGATTTATGTTTTTCCTACCAAAAAAATAGAACTCTATAAATAAGAAAATTCTCTGAAAAGGAGCTAATATGGGGAATTGAGAAAGAACTTCTATAAGTCCTACTGTTAATCATAAACCATCCTTCCTTTCTTCTATGCATTCATTTGTTCACTTAATCATGAACACTAGCTTCATTGTGAAACAATGTCAGGTTGCCTATTTTCAAATATCCCCACAAGAGATATTTGAAAACAAAATTTTGTTTCATTTAAGCATAAATATTTTCATTATTTTAAATTTACACTGGCTGCTGGATGCAAATTTGACCCCTCTTCTAAAATGCTTAGTGTGAATCTCAACAAATTATCTACTTGAAATTATTTCCAATCTGGTGAAGCCTATGTTCTTTCTTGAACCTCTCTCTCTCTCTCATCTCTCTCTACATATATATACATATGCATATATAAGTGTGATGTTATATATATATAAATTTTACATATATGTAAATCTATATATAGATATAGATTTTATATATATATGCATATATATATATATATATATCCCTTCACACATCACACTTTTTCTCTAAGGCTCTACCTGCCTTTAGAAGGCACAAGAGGGAGATTATGACTCTAAGAAGGGAGAAAATTTACTCCTTTATATTTTCTTCAGTGTATGTTGTGATAATGAGCCACACCCCCAAACTTGATTTATTTCTGGTAGTCAAAGTGATAGCAGGTCAACTCTGTGAATTTTCCATCAGTTGGGAAATTAGTCTTAACATACCCAGTCATAGAAACATCAGTATTTCCTGAATTTCACTTTTTCAGGGTGCCTCATCAGAATAAGAAAGCTGAATTTTATAATTCAGGCTTATTTCATTTGTTCCCCCTAACTCTAGACATGGGGGTTGTCTCCTACAACTGTAGCTTCCCTTATACTTTAAAGTTTGTTGCTTTGTTTTTGTTTTGTTTTTTTCACTTCTTCATATGTCCTGGTAAATATCAACTAGTTTAGTTGACAGTTCATTATATTAAATTATTTCTCTTCAAATAACTAATGTATCTTGTCACATGACTATAGCCAGAACTGATATGATCTTGGATATAGGAAACAATGAATTAGATTCTTCGCTTTTTCTATTTTTTTTTTTTGCTCTTTGGGTCACATCCAGCAATGTTAGGGGGTTACTCCCTGGCTGTTTACTCAGAAATTACTCCTGGCAGTGCTCAGGGGACCCTATGGGATTCAGGCACTGAACCAGGGTTTGCCACATGCAAAGCAAACACCCTACTCGCTGTGCCATCACTCTTGCTCCCTGAATTAGATTCTTATTTAAGTAAACTATAGCTGAATTATACAATCTACTCAAATACTAAAATTATCTAAGCCAAATAAACCCAGAAGATAATGACACATTATCATATATCATGAGACATAAATAATTAGGTGTATTAGATTCCTAAAAGAAACATATGTTGAAAATCTGGATTCACTTTTAAAAAATATAAGTTTGAATTGTTTGGCAATACTAAGTTTAATCAGATACACCAAGCAGAGCAGCTACCAGCTCTCCCCATTCCACTCCCTGCACTTCACTGACCACGAGCATCAAGGACGGAGAGCGACTTCCGGTCTGAGTCTACCATCCCAATAGACTCTCAGAAGAACCTAGAAGAACCCCCCATGCTGGCAGCAATTTTCATCATCCAGACTCCACACCTCGTCATAACTCCACACAAGAGACTAAGCCAATCTCCACCTGGCTTGTCAGAGATCCAGCCTACAGTGACCCACCCTTCAGAGACCCACCCTTCAGAGGAAAGTATTTCAAGCCCAGGAATACTTGAACCACAGATGCAGATGCGTCAGGCAGAGCAGCTACCAGTTCTCCCTGTTGCTGGATTTATCTCCAAATTGCCAAGAACCACCCCCCACCTCTTAGAGAACCTGGCAAGTTACTGAGAGTAACCACCCACAAGGAAGAGTCTAGCAAGCTGGCCTATGATATTTGTTACGACAAAACCAGTAATAACAATATTTATTTCCCTGACCCTAAAAGAGCCCTTATTATGGCAATACTAAGAAGGACAAACAAAGAGTGACTGGTAAAATCTCAGGGCCAAACCAGGCTGCCAAAACGAAGGATTAAAAATGACTGTCTATACTTTCAATACATGTACACTGGCATCAAATGCATGTATCGAGCACCTGACTTTGCAGGCATGAAGATCAAGTATGACATCACTGGTCTGACCAAGACGAGAAGGCATCTATAGCATCACACCATTTTGACATCAGAGAAGAACTGTTCCTCCAAACATGCAATGAAAGAGGCATCAGAGGTGTTAGTGTCCTTGTCAACAAGAACATGGCCATGAGCATTGATTCATTTGAATGCCTAACAAACTGGATAGGATGATTACACTTGAAGAGATGTGGCCCACTGCCAGCAGTTTCTATCTTCGTTGTCTACGCACCAACATCCACATACAAGGAAGAAGAAATTGAGAAATTCTACATGGAACAGGAGGAGTTCTATAAAGATCACACCTTCTATATGATCATAGTCGGTGATTTTAATGCCAAGATAGGACTGAGAAGATCGGCCGAAGAACTCCACATCAGGACCTATGGCCTAGAATAGAACAAGCAAGGTGAGAGACTATCTGAGTTCATCATGTCCACCAAGACCGTTCATGAGAACTCACAGTTCCAGAAGGCTGAAGCAAAATGTTGGACATGGGAATCTCCTGGTGGACAGTTCCACAATGAAATTTTCCACATCATATTCAATCGATGGTTTTGCCTGACTGGTGTCACTGTCATCCCAAAATTCCAAACAGGATCGGACCACCATCTTCTTCATACAAAATTCTACTTCACGCAATGGGGAGAAATGGCTATAAGTTTAAGAAGAGAACTCCCAGAATGATCAACAACTGGGAATTCTTTGGCACCATTGCGACAACATGGGAAGATGCCATCTTGATGACATTGATGAAGAATACACTGACTGGTTCAGCGCCTCCATGGTTGTGTGAAGAATGCCAAGAGATAACAAGCCATAAAAGGACACCTATCTTCAAAAATTCTGGAGCTCATTTGCCAACGTGGCAAGGCGTGAGCCTCGGGCAACCAAATGCTAATGTCCAAGCTCGCAGAAGAGTGCAGAGAAGCCATAAAGGAAGACCTCAAAGAGAGAAGAGAAGAAATACTGCTTTTTCCCAGCAGAATCCAGGAAAAGCATTCTCAATGCCACCTGTCCAATGTTTCAATTCAACCTTCCGGAACTGTGAGCTCCCATGAATGGTCATGGTGGACATGATGAACTCAAATAGTCTCTCAACCTGTTCGTTCCATTCTAGACCATGGGTCCCAATGTGGAGTTCTTTGGCCAATCTCTCGGATTAAAATACTTGCCTTAAAATCTTGGCATTAAAATCTTGGCATTAAAATCTCTGCATTAAAATCACTGACTATGATCTGATAAACGGTGTGTTTTAGAACTCCTGCAATTCCATGTAGAATTTCTCAATTTCTTCTTCCTTACATGTGGATGTTGGTGGGTAGATAATGAAGATAGAAACTGCTGGCAGTGGGCCACATCTCTTCAAGTGCAATCATCCTATCTGGTTTGTTAGGCATTCAAATGAATCAATGCTCATGGCCAGGTTCATGTTGACAAGGACACCGAATCCACTGACTCCTCTTTCATTGCATATTTGGAGGAACAGTTCTCTGGTGTCAAAAAAGGTGTGATGAGATAGACACCTTTTTATCTCAGTCAGACCAATGATGTCATATTCGATCTTTGGCGCTTGCACCATCAGGTCCTCGGTATATGCTTCTGATTGCCAATGTACGTTTATTGAAAGTACAGATAGTCCTTTTTAGTCCTTCTTTGTTTGGGCAACCTCATTTGGCCCTGAGATTTTATCAATGAAGAATACAACTGACTGGTTCAGGACCTCCATGATTGTGCAATGAACGCTGAGAGAGAGAAAAAGACACAAAAGGATGCCTATCTTAAAAACTCTTGAGCACATTCACCAATGTGGCAAGGCACGACCCTCAGGTAACCATATACTAATGTCCAAGCTCTCAAAGAGTACAGAGAAGCAATAAAGGAAGACCTCAAAGAGACAAGTGCAGCAATACAGACTGATGCAGCAGGTGCCGGGAAAAGCATTCGCAATGCCTGCCTGTCCTTCGCCAACTATAAGACCAAGATGACTGCCCTCAGACGTCCTGATGGATCTATCACATCTTCCAGAAAGGCAATGAAGATTATCCATGACTTCTCCTGGGATCCCTTTGATAGCAACGTAAACCTACTCACTTACCAAATTCTGCAGGATGGATATGTCTTTCCCAACATTGACCCTTCTGAAATCTGACATGCCATTTCATTGGTGAAGAAATGAACAGCATCCAGACCAGAAAAAGTCAGACCCAAACACCTGAAGAATCTGCCATCAGTACTTATTAATACACTGGATCGGCTCTTCACATGCTACCTGTCTGAATACAAGGTGCCCTCCCAATGGAGTGCGTATAAAGCCCTCTCTTAAGTTACCAGTGCAGAAACATTGCCTTCCACATACTACAATAAATCCAGAAAATTTCCTTATATATGATAAGGGAGTATGGAATAGGAGACATGGACACATAACAAGACCACAGAAAGGGGGAACATGGAAAGGGCAAGGAAACAAAGATATGTCCCAGTTCCAGCTTAATCATTACCTGGCATCAGGCAGTTTGGCTTTCCCAGAGCAAAACTTAGTTTCCATGTAATGTAGGCAGGAACCCAAAGATGTAAGACATATTATGGAGCCTGTTGAAGGGTAGACCATATAATCAGCAAAGCAGTTCTCTAGTTCTGACCATATAGCACCTTTTCTAACCCAAACTAAAGCAAAGACACAGCTGGATCTGGAAGAGTCTAACTCTGCCAGGGAAAATAAAATCAGGGGTTTGTATCCCTATTTAGTGACACCGGGTTCCTGCCATCTTCCAGCCAACTAATACTGCATCAGATCTGTGCTTCAGAATTCTCAAAGTTCCCTCTTTACAACTTCTTTTTGTCCTTTTCATGTTTTGTGAGCTTCTACGATTTCATCAAATATACACATTAACTCAAGAAAATATTCCTATTCTAAGAAAATTATTAGTGACTAATTACAGCTGTAAGGTCCCTAATTTCAGTCTAACACAATGTAACAATGGAAGTACTATCAGGTGGGCAAAGAAGATATGGATCAAGATTCTCTCTACTATGTATGACACATCTAGAATAATGTGCTTTAGAAGTGTGCTGCCATTATCTAATTTAGGTTTCTTTGTAATAAACTTGATCACTTGATCACTTGACTTCCCATTGTTCATTGATTTGGTCAAGCGGGCACCAATAACATCTCTATAATCCTGTCACATGCTGGCGTAGCCCAAGGGCAACTGCTCTCTCCAGGAACATGAAGAGCCTCAAACCATTCCTTCAGGTGATGGGAATGAGGTCTATAATTGTTACTGGTTTTTGTTATATCAAATACGACATGGGTAGCTTGCCAGGCTATGCCTTGCAGGTGGGATACTCTTTTGGAAGCCTCTCATCTTGTGCATTTATTGATGAATGGGAATAAATCAGCTCTTCTGCTGGGTGGAGTTCTGACGTGCTGAGGAGTCTGGACATTGAAAATCCCAGCCCTATGGTGTGGTGTTCCTCTGGTTCCACTGTAATAAATTACTTAACTACAAATGCGCATGTCTAAATCTTGAGCACAGGAACTTAACTTTGACTCTGCAGAAGAACATAGAGATGTTGAACCTGTCCTTGAGAAAGGGATACCTCAGCCCAGGGGATGTTGCTCACCTCCCATTACCAGGATGCTGTTAGAGCTGTATGTTTTATTAGGATTAATTAAGACTCTGTGTTGTCTTAGGATTAATTAAGACTCTGTGTGTTCCATTGATACACATCTCTCAATGTCTGTCAAGTCCCAGTTCTCCTTGGAGGACACATCCTCCAATGAGGACTGCCTTTCTTGCCTTTGCATAAATACATAGAAAAGCATATTTTTCAGCAGTCACTGGTGTCTTACCCTGCAATATTAAGTTATAACTAGGTCAAAATGCAATAGTTACAGTACTTAGACCATATAGAATTAGAGAATGACCAAGCATACTAAGCATAAGCACCCAATGGGCCTACTGGGACCCTTGCTTCAAGCTGCAGACATTCTGCTGTATATGCAGATAAAACTGAAATTAAAAAGGGAGGAAGGAGTCAGCATGGGAAACAAACTCAAGATCAAGAAATTCCTTCCGGCACCCAATTCATTTTAACTTTATGCAGTAGATAAATCCCCTGTGATTCTTTTTTTTTTTTTTTTTGCTTTTTGGGTCACACCCAGAGATGCTCAGGGGTTACTCCTGGCTCTGCACTCAGGAATTATTCCTGGCGGTACTCGGGGGGGACCATATGGGATGCCGGGAATCGAACCCGGGCCGGCACAGGCCGGCCGTGTGCAAGGCAAACGCCCTACCCACTGGGCTATCGCTCCGCCCCCCGTGATTCTTCTGCCAAAATATTTAAGTCATCCTACATAAGCAATACAAGCAAGAATTTTTTTTACACTTAACTGCAGATGTTGAGGAAAATGTTAGATTTGTAAAAATGACCCTATGTATAAATCAATAGTTATAAACTTTAAAATATCAATTAAACAAATAAATATGGAGTAAAGAATTTAATTGTGCAAATTTACTCAGGATTGAGCAGAATTTCTATTAAATTTAGTGTTTGTGAAGGGCATGTCAAATCACTGAGGAAATTATTAAATTCTATAATAATTTAATCACTTGGAAATATTTATATTCCATCTCTCTATTGCACAATATATTATCAGTTAGTCCAAATGGTTAAAAAAAAAACAATTAAATGTGACACTACAAATTACCAGAAAAAAATAAACATGGAATTTAACTAATCTCATGGTACATCTACCCTTTCAAACCAAATTACTTATAAATTCCTTTCCACAAAATAATAAAATTGAGTCATTTTTGTTACTTCATTGAACCTTCCAAAGATAATATAGCATTATGGTCATAATCCTGGATTTAAAACCTTGTTCTATTCTTCTGATCGGTCTGTCTTTGGACATACTGTATTTTATCTATTTACTTTGTTTGGTTGGTTTTGTGGCCACATTCAGTGGTGCCAAGACTTTATTCCAAGCTCTAGACTCACAAATCACTCCTACTAGTGCTCAGAGGACCACATGGGAATGAAGAAAATCTAGGTGTGCCATGTTCAAGACAAACCTTACCCTTTGTACTATCACTCTGACCCTGGTACATATTTTTAACATTTTTAACATTTTTACTCAAGGTAGCAACATCTTTGTGAAACCTTTTGAATCAAAGAGATGCCTTGCCTCTGAAGACAGTGTTGAGATCCTGGGCTAAGGACAGCAGGGGCCTCCCTGTGCCCAGCTGATCATGAGGCACCCAGGAGGGAAGGCGGGTTCTAGCCCTCATCTGCAATCCCAGCAGAGACTCGCAAGAAGCCAGAGGAGCTCCCACGCCATGAGGGCTGCCATTTTCCACATCTGGACTCCCAAGCTCATCAGAGCTCCAAGCAGCAGAAGAGCTGATCACAGCCCTGCTAGTCAGAGTCCCACCCTACAGTCATCTATTTCAAGCCCAGTTATGACTGATCCAGAGACTCAAGAGACACAGGTTAGAGCTACTACCAGCTCTCCTTGTCACCAGCTGATCATGCTGTGGCCAGGAAGGAAGGCAGGTTCGAGCCCTGGCCTGCCATCCCATCAGAGCCTCGCAAGAAGCCAGAGGAACCCCCCACACCATGAGGGTAGCCATTTTCCACATACAGCCTACCCAGCTCATTAGGAGCTCCACCCAGCAGAAGAGCTGATCACAGCCCTGCTCATCAGAGTCCCACCCTACAGTTGTCTATTTCAAACCTAGGTATGCCTGATCCAGAGACTCAGAGACAGGGGGTAGAGCTACTACCAGCTCTCCTTGTACCCAGCTGATCATGAGGCACCCAGGAGGAAAGGCGGGTTCTAGCCCTAGCCCACCATCCCAGCAGAGCCTCACAAGAAGTCTACCTGTAGTATCCACTTCAAATGTGTCACTCATTTTAACTTCTTTCATTAAGTCAAAATTCTCAAATATGTCAATGTTTTTTCTTCCCAGTAATCTTTCTCTGTTTTTCCATCTTTATAAGGGAGCAGGAAGTGATGTAGAAAAATCTTATAAATTTCTAAGATGATCAATATTTCAAAACTTTAAGAACAATTTCTTTCAGATATTGAGTTTTCCCACCACTTCAAATTTATAAAAGAATAAGTGAGTTTAGTATTCTGAGATAATAAAGAAGTTAAAAGTCTCATCTTGCAAAGGAATCTTATATCTGCCAAGAGTGACTCCAGAGCCACACCACAGAACCAGGGATAGCCCCTGACCACCATTAGGCATGTCCCTACTCTTCAGGGAAAGAATAAGCATGCTTACTTTACACTTTTTCCTTATTGTAATTTAAATTTGCTGGGTGAAAGAGAAAAGAAACAGATAATTCAATTGCTTGCTAACTAATTGATTTTCTGAACTTACTGTGAAAGCACTACTTTGTTAGGGACAGAGCTCCTCTCTTTTAACCCAAAAGCTCTGAGTCAAGAGCCAGCTAGGAAGTCCTTCCATCACTTTAACTTAGCATAAAAGACATTGCTACATATGCTACCAGTTAAATAATTTCTTCCCCAAACCCTGATCATTACCCACCTTTTCCACTGAGTACAATTTTGCCGCAATTCCTCATCTTTTTCCTTAGTAATTATAATCATCAGACATATTGTATATTTATGGGTTTTTTGTAGGTCTCCCAACCACCCACATAAGCACATTGAAATTTTGACACGTATAAATGTTAAATCATAGCAGAGCCTGGCAAGCTACCCATGTTTTATTTCATATGCCAAAAAACAGTAACAATTATGGACCTCATTCCCATGACCTGAGGAATGGTTTGAGGCTTTTCCTTTTTACTGGAGCAAGCAGATGCCCCTGGGGTACACTTGCTTGCAACAGGACTTATGGAGATGTTAATGGTGCCCGTGCGAGCGATGAACAACGGGAAGACAAGTGAAACAAGTGAGAGATGCTAAATATTTTCAACTTAATATTTTTCATATATTAAAATATACAAAATTAATCTTAAATCAAAATTAATACAAAATTAATTCATAAAAATTAATATTAAATAAAATTAATGATACAAAATTAATCTTGGTTCTTCCTTAATGTGCTCTTCTGATATATATATGAAACATGTATGTTTACATACATATATTTTTAATATTTTAATTTCTGTTATAGTTTCCAATGCTGACATTTTATATAATTCCTATGAAAATATATATAAGCTGGATAGTGAATATACTTTTTTTCTTTTAAAGGGGAAAGCGTGAATGCAGTCCCCAACTACCATAAATTATTCAGTCGAGTTTCCCACATTTGGGAAAATCACAGGGGTCAGCACAACCAGAATGCAGTGGATAAGCCTCGCTCTGGGGAAATCACCTTCGTGATCATGGCATCTCCCCTGCCAGGTAATATACTTCTGAATTTACATATAAATTAGCCCAAATAATCTCCACAGCTTGTTGTTCTTAGAATTTCAGTACTCTATATGCCGTGAAACATGAGAATCTAGAAGAGATGGATAAATTCCTGAAGTCCTATAACCTCCCACGGCTGAAACAAGAAGACCTCCAATACCAGAATAAGCCTATCACCATCGAGGAAATAGAAACAGTAATTAAAAGTCTTCCCAAACACAAAAGCCCAGGTCCAGACGGATTCACTAGTGTACTCTAACAAACCTTTAAGGAGGACCTACTGCCAGTCCTTTTCAAGCTCTTCCAGGAAATAGAAGAAACAGAAACATTCCCAAACAGCTTCTAAGAGGCACATATCACCCTGATACCCAAAGCAGGGAGAGACAACACAAAGAAAGAAAACTACAGACCAATATCCCTGATGAACACGGATGCTAAGATCTTCAACAAAATACTAGCAAACAGAATCCAAAGACTCATCAAGAAGATTATACATCATGACCAAGGAATGGTCATCCTGGGAATGCAAGGATGGTTCCACATTCGCAAGTCAATCAACATAATACATCATATCAACAAGAGAAAAATAAAAACCATATGATCCTATCAATAGATGTAGAGAAAGCATTTGACAAGATCCAGCACCCGTTCATGATTAAAACCCTCCAGAAAATGGGAATTGAAGGGACTTTCCTCAAAATATTTACAGCCATCTACAAAAGCCCACAGCGAGCCTCATCTAAATTGGGGAAAAGCTGAAAGCCTTCCCCTGAGATCAGGGACAAGACAGGGTTGCCCACTCTCACCTCTTTTTATTCAATATAGCACTGGAAGTACTTGCCATAGCAATCAGAGAAGAAAAGGACATCAAGGGCATCCAGATAGGCAAGGAAGAAGTCAAGCTATCATTATTTGCAGATTACATGATATTATACCTAGAGAACCCTAAACTCTCTACCAAAAAACTCCTAGAAACAATAGACGCATATAGTAGAGTGGCAGGATACAAAATCAACACCCAAAAAGTCGGTGGCTATCCTATATACAAATAACAAAAGAGAAGAAAGGGATATTAAGGAAACAATTTCATTCACAATTGTGCCACAGAAAATCAAATACCTAGGAATCAACGTATTCAAGTGTGTAAAGGACCTGTACAAAGAAAACTACAAGACACTGTTTCAAGAGATAAAAGAGGACACAAGGAAATGGAAACATATTCCCTGCACATGGATGGGGAGAATCAACATTGTCAAAATGGTAATACTCCCTAGACCTCTGCACAGATTCAATGCAGTCCCTACAAGGATACCCATGACATTCTTCAAAGAAATTGACCAAACACTCCTGAAATTTGTATGGAACAATAAACCTCCAAGGATAGCTAAAGCAATCCTCGGGAAAAAGAAGATGGGAGGCATCACCTTTCCCAACTTCAAACTGTACTACAAGGCAGTAGTAATTAAAACAGCATGGTATTGGAATAAAAACAGACCTGTGGACCTATGGAATAGAATTGAGTATCCTGACACCCAGCCTCAAACACATGATCATTTAATCTTTGAGAAAGGTGCCAAGAGTCCAAAATGGAGTAAGGAAAGCCTCTTCAACAAGTGGTGTTGGGAAAACTGGGCAGCGACACGTAAAAAAATGAATTTGGACCTGTGTCTAACACCATGCACAAAAATCAGATCAAAATGGATTAAAGATCTCAATATCAGACATGAATCCATAAAGTACATTGAAGAAAATATAGGAAAAACCCTCCACGACATTGAAGCTAAAAGGCATCTTCAAAGGTGAAACATCACTAACAAAGCAACTAGAAGAAAAGATAAACATATGGGACTACATGAAACTAAAAGCTTCTGCACCTCAAAAGAAACAGTGATTAACATACAAAGGCAGTCCACAGAATGGGAAAGAATATCCACACAATACCCACCTGATAAGGGGTTAATATCCAGGATATATCAGGTACTGGTAGAACTTTACAAGAAGAAAACAAACAACCCCATCAAAAAATGGGGAGAAGAAATGAACAGAAACATCAGCAAGGAAGAAATTCGAATGGCCAAAAAACACATGAAAAAATGCTCATCATCACTAATCATCAGAGAGATGCAAATCAAAACGACAATGAGATACCACTTTACACCACAGAGACTGGCACATATTCAAAAGAGCAAGAACAACAAGTGCTGGTGTGGATGTGGGGAAAAGGGGGGACACTCATCCATTGTTGGTGGGAATGCTGGCTGGTACAGCCTTTCTGGAAAACAATATGGACATTCCTCCAAAGACTAGAAATTGAACTCCCATTTGACCCAGCCATACCACTCCTGGGAATCTAATCTGGGAAACCAAAAATACGCAGCGGAAACATCATCCCTACTTTTATGTTCATAGCAGTATTATTCACAATAGCCAGAATCTGGAAGCAACCAGAGTGCCTGAAAATCGATGACTGGATAAAAAGCTTTGGTACATCTACACAATGGAATACTATGCAGCTGTTAGGAAAAATGAAGTTATAAAATTTGCCTATAAATGGATGGACATGGAGAAGATTATGTTGAGCGAAATTAGCCAGAAGGAGAGAGACAGATACAGAATGACTGCATTTATCTGCATAACATAAATATATATGTACATATTATGATACCAATATCCAAGGTCAAGTGAAACATACATCAGGAGGTCTTGTCAAAGGTGGAAATTATCACAAACGTGTGGGAGTCAGAGGCTAGGTAAGACAGAAAATGGAACAGTGTGCTAACAATTGTCGAGGGTACTAATGCCAACCTAGAACTGAGCATTAAATAGAGGCAAAAAGATACACATGACAACCCTTTAATGTATGTTCTGTAATACATAGACTGGAGGGGAAGGAAAAGAGAAAGAGAGAGAAATGGAAAGAGAAATAAAGAACCTGCCAATGAGGAGGGCTGGGGAGGGGGGAGGGAACCGGGGGCGTTGGTGTTCGGAGATGGGCACTGGTGGTGGGATGGGTGCTGGAACACTGTATGACCAAAACCCAAGTATGAACTTTTTAATTGTATATCTTTGTAATTGTAAAAATAAAA
>JAJIBD010023083.1:0-89960 GCA_021461705.1 Cryptotis parvus | reverse complement strand
ACAGCAGAAACCACGAATCCAAAGATCATCTGAAGTTACTTTTGAGGAAACCTGTATGCTGTGAAACATTCAGAATCTAGAAGAAATGGTTGAGTACATTCCTGAAGTCCTATAGCCTCCACGGCTGAAACAAAGAGGGCCTGCAATACCTGGTAAGCCTATCACCATATAGGAATTTGGAAAAGTAATTAAAAAGTCTGCCCAAGCTTACAAAAAGCCCAGGTCAGAGACGGATTCACTAGTGAACTCTACCAAACCTTTAAGGAGGACCTACTACTTAGTCCTTTTCAAGCTCTTCCAGGAAATAGAAGAAGCAGAAACACTCCCAAACAGCTTCACAGAGGCACCTATCACCCCTGATACCCAAAGTAGGGAGAGACAACACAAAGAACAAAAACTACAGACCAATATCCCTGATAAACTCGGATGCTAAGATCTTCAACAAAATACTAGCAAACAGAATCCAAAGACACCATCAGAAGATCATACATCATGACCAAGTAGGATTCATCCGGGAATGCAAGGATGGTTCAACATTCACAAGTCAATCAACATAATACATCATATCAATAAGAGAAAAAAATAAAAACCATGTGGTCCTATCAATAGATGCAGAGAAAGCATTTGATAAGATCCAGCACCACATTCATGATTAAAACCCTCAGAAAATGGGAGTTGAAGGGACTTTCCTCAAGATATTTACAGCCATCTACCAAAAGCCCACAGCGAGCATCATTCTCAATGGGAAAAAATTGAAAGCCTTCCCCTGAGATCAGGGACAGGACAAGGTTGCCCCTCTCACCTCTTTTATTCAATATGGTACTGGAAGTACTTCGCCGTAGCAATCAGAGAAGAAAAAGGACATCAAAGGGCATCCAGATAGGCAAGGGAAGAAGTCAAGCTATCATTATTTGCAGATGACATGATATTATACCTAGAGAACCCTAAACTCTCTACCCAAAAAACTCCTAGAAACAATAGATACATATGGTAGAGTGGCAGGATACAAAATCAACACCCAAAAGTCGGTGGCTTTCCTATATACAAATAACAAAGAGAAGAAAGGGATATTAAGGAAACGATTCCATTCACAATGGTGCCACAGAAAATCAAATACCTAGGAATCAACTTAGCCAAGTGTGTAAAGGACCTGTACAAAAGAAAACTACAAGACACTGCTCCAAGAGATAAAAAGAGGACACAAGGAAATGGAAACATATTCCCTGCTCATGGATGGGGAGAATCAACATTGTCAAAATGGTAATACTCCCTAGAGCTCTGTACAGATTCAATGCAGTCCCTATAAGGATACCCATGGCATTCTTCAAAGAAATTGACCAAACCTCCTGAAATTTGTATGGAACAATAAACCCCCAAGGATAGCTAAAGCAATCCTCGGGAAAAAGAAGATGGGAGGCATCACCTTTCCCAACTTCAAACTGTACTACAAGGCAGTAGTAATTAAAACAGATGGTATTGGAATAAAAACAGACCTGTGGACCTGGAATAGAGTTGAGTATCCTGACACCCAACCTAAAGACATGATCATTTAATCTTTGATAAGGGTGCAAGAGTCCAAAATGGAGTAAGGAAAGCCTCTTCAACAAGTGGTGTTGGGAAAACTGGGCAGCGACATGTAAAAAATAGATTTGGACCTGTGTCTAACACCATGCACAAAAATCAGATCAAAATGGATTAAAGATCTCAATATCAGACTTGAATCCGTAAAGTACATTGAAGAAAATATAGGAAAAACCACTCCCACGACATTGGAGCTAAAGGCATCTTCAAAGGTGAAACATCACTAACACAGTTAACTAGAAGAAAAGTGATAAACATATGGGACTACATGAAACTAAAAAGCTCTGCACCTCAAAAGAAACAGTGACTAAGATACAAAAGCAGTCCACAGAATGGGAAAGAATATTCACCCAATACCCATCTGATAAGAGGGTTAATATCTAGGATATATTAGGCACTGGTAGAACTTTACAAGAAGAAAACAACCAACCCCATCAAAAATGGGGAGAAAAATTGAACAGAAACTTTGACAAGGAAGAAATTTGAATGGCCAAAAGACATATGAAAAAATGCTCATCATCACTAATCATCAGAGAAGTGTAAATCAAAACAACAATGAGATATCACTTTACACCACAGAGACTGGCACATATTCAAAAGAGCAAGAACAAAAAGTGCTTAGGCGTGGATGTGGGGAAAAGAGGGGACACTCATCCATTGTTGGTAGGAATGCTGGCTGGTACAGCCCTTCTGAAAGCAATATGGACTTTCCTCCAAAGACTAAAAAGTGAACTCCCATTTGGCCCAGCCATACCACTCCTGGGAATATGCTGGGAAGCCAAAAATAACTCAGGGAAACACCATCCCTACTTCTATGTTCATAGCAGTATTATTCACAATAGCCAGAATATGGAAACAACCAGAGTGCTCGAAAATCGTTGACTGGATAAAAGAGCTTTATCTATATCTACACAATGGAATTCTATGCAGCTGTTAGGAAAAATGAAGTTATAAAATTTGCTTCATAAATGGATGGACATAGAGAGTATTATATTGAGTGAAAGTAGCCAGAGGGAGAGAGACAGATACAGAATGACTGCATTTATTTACATGAGCATAAATATATATATGTACATATTATGATACCAATATCAAGGTCAAGTGACACATGGATCAGGAGGTCTTATCAAAGGTGGAAATTATCACAAATTGTAAAGAGTCAGAGTCTAAGTCACTGCTTATACATTGATATCACTTTCTCCCGTTCATCATCGAGTTGCTCAAGATAACATCTTCCTATATCTGTCTCATGCTAGTAGAACCCAAATTGCATCTAGCTTTGCTCCAGGAACATAAAGAGCCTCAAACCATTACGATCAGGTCATGGGAATGAGGTCTATAGTATTGCAAGGATTTGGCATATCCAATGTCACGACATGGGTGAAGCTTACCAAAGCTTGCCATGAGGGTGGGATACTCCGTAGTCACCTCCTGATCACAAGCATTTATTGATGAACCCACGTGGCTGCCTGCGTCTGTGTGAGCGGGCTGTGTTGAGAAGGCTTTCTGCTGGGTGGAGATTGAGTGCTTACTAATTAAAAGGAAAAAAGGTTGCAAGAGACATCAATGCACAACACAAAGTCCCCGACGACTTGAGGACTTCCCCTATCCTGAAAGTGGGCATCGTCCTTTCTCTCTCCATGTTATTGTGGAGTTAATGAATCTTCCAGAACAGACCCTTCTGGCTTGGCTTGTTTCCTACTCGCCCCAGAAAGCATGCTCCCCCTTCACTCATTCTTTCTAGTCACAATTACAGCCCACACTGGTTGGTTTATCCCATCTCACGCCTTCCCCAAGGTCACAGGTGGCAGAGGCTCAGGTGTAAACCTAACGCTTGGGGTTACCCCAGGAACTGCACTCAAGGCACCACCAGGAGTAATTCTGAGGCGGGGAGGCCAGGGTAACCCCTAGACATTGCTAGTGTGATCCAAAATGCAAAAAAGAAAAAAAAGAGATTATTGATGTTTGAAGAGGAGTTGGGTTGTTTTGGGGCCCCACCAGGCCTGTGCTCGAAGCTTACTCTTGGCTCTGTTTGAGGTTCTCTGAAGGGCTTAGGGGGACTCTGGAATGCAGGGGTCAAACCAGCTGTACAAGGCCAGGCACCTTTTTCTTTATTTGCAGGTGCGCTCCCGGCAATGCTCAGGGTTTACTCCCTGGCTCTGCACTCAGGAATTACTCCTGGAAGAGCTGGTGGAGGGGAGGGAGGGAACTTTAGGATGCCGGGGATCAAACCAAGGTCAGCGGCTTGGAAGCCAAACACCCTCCCCACTAACTATTGCTAGGTAATACAGGGTCTAGATACACAGAAAATGGGACAGTGTGCTAGACAATTTGTTGAGGTACTAATACCAACCTAGGGCTGGCATTAAATAGAGGCAAAAAAATCACATGTTAACCCTTTAATGTATGTTCTGTAATCCATAGTCTGGAAGGGAAGGGAAAAAGAAGAGAGGGAAAGAAATAAAGAACCTGCCATGGAGGAGGGCTGGGGAAGGAGGAGAACCGAGTAGTTGGTGGTGGGAGATGGGCACTGGTGGAGGGATGGGTGCTGGAACTCTGTGTGACCAAAACCCAAATATGAACTTTTTAATTGTATATCTTTGTAATTGTATATCTCACAGAGGTATAATCAAATTCTTTAAAAAATTTTTTGAATGAGTACTCAGGGGTATTTGCTTACATCCTATGGTTATTCTTTTGTTTTTTTGGGGGGGCATACAGGAATACTCAGAGCTTACTCCCTGGCTCTGTGCTGAGGGATCATTCTTGACAGGCTCAAGGGACACTTTGGGGTGCTGTGGGATTGAACATTGGCAGGCACATACAAGACAAGTGCTTTACCCACTATACTGTCTCTCCAACCCCTGGTGATTCCGTTTTTGTAGGAATCTCCATGCTATTTTTCATAGCAGCTACATTATTATATATTCTTACTATGGTCTACATTGATTACAGTTTCTTCACATTCTCACCAGTTGAACCTGAAACCTTACACTTAGAGGAAAAATTGCTCTACTCTTGAGCTCCACCACAGCCCTTTGTATTTATTTTTTATATCCTCTATGCTGATAGGTGTGTAGTGATGGTATGTTATTGGCTTTCATTCTCCTGGTGATCAGTGAATACCTGCTAGCCTTTTGTATGTCTTCTTTGGAGAAGGCATTTTGAACTTGTCATGATCAGTGCTGAGACCCTGCTACCTAAGCAATTTTTTGATCCAGAAGGTACCCATAATTTTGAAACACCCTGGAGGACAATGACTGTAGGCTCGATGACAGTTATAACTAATGTAACAGCTCAGTGATTTTGTTGTCACAATCTTTGCATTGCTTTGGAGGCTGCAAGTGGACTGGAGGAGTCCTCTGCTTGAGTGAACTATTGTGTGAAGGAAGGTTTCCTGTGTTGTTAACACCTGATTTGGGGAGTTCAGCACCCAAATGCCTATAGTACCATGTCTTGCCATGGCTGGCTTTTCTTTTTCTTTTCTTTCCCACTTTATTTAAACTCTGTGGTTTACAAAGTTGTCTATGATGATTTGTTAAGGCAATTCAATATTCCACCCCCCCAATCCCACCAGCATTGTGGCCTTCCCTCCACCATTGTCCCCATTTTCCCAATCACCCGCTTTAATCCTGTCCACACTGCAGATCCAAAATAATTTATTTTATATTGCTTGTTACTACCAAATGGCTAATGGAATTATAAAAAAAATATGCTTCAGTTAAAAAATGTGAAAATTGTTACATTGCACCCTGGGGACATTAAGTCCTTGACTGAATGTTTACTAAGCCTCTGTTGAACCTTTTGTATTAATGTTTTTGTTAATCAAGCTTAGTTGAGTTCTATGTTATATTCTCATCTAATCTGATGTGCTGCTACTAGGATATTTGTATTGCAGAGTAAGGAGATGTCAAGTGCTCCAGAAAATCCAGGACATTTAATTGGGCAGTGGGCTTACATGGCAGCAGTGGTGGAATGTTGGGACACAGACTCTGAGAAGGCCCAGAGTTTTCTTTCGCTGGACTTCCTGTGTTTCTGAGCAGAAGCACTGCACCCCGAAGCTCAGTGCACTTGTCTTGGCAGGGTCTCTGCTGTGCGTGTGCGTCTGATAGTCCCATATGTTCCCTCCATTTTGATGTGCTTCCCATTTTAGAAACACGCAGTTTTCGTGTGATTGCTCCCTTTAGCTCATGAGCAGCTCAGTAATTTCAGTCACCCTATGGCATATGTGTTCCACATTCCATTTTAGTAACAAAGCGAGAAGTCTCTTGTTATAACCACGTCTTGGTAATGAGGTTCAAGTGGGTGGTTTTGATTTATTAACTGCACTCTCCTAGTCTTCTCTCATAGTAGTCGCACCCACATGCAGTGGTTTTTAGGATTCTCTCAGTAAATTGCTTCTTTAGCTCTTCCAGAATGGGAGGGGTGGGAGCAGGGACTCTGGAGGAAACTGCCATGGCAGTAGTGACATTTTCACTTTGCATTGTTTGTGATCCAAAAGACAAGATATTGAATTTCTGTGTTGAGTTTTTAAGTGGATGTTCTGGCATGTTTCTCCTCCTGATCACCCATCTTAGGTGTGCAGTGATCCCCCATTCCAGTTACGGGGTGTGTCAGATTCATACAGATGTAAGTGAGGATACTTGGAAGCCTCTTAACATGTTATCTCCAATTCAGATCCGCTGTGTGATTGCCCCTAGGATTCTCTAGAGAAACAGAGCCAGTAATTAGGAGTGTGTTTGTGTCAGGGGCGGAGGGTACATGGAGGTAGAGAGAATTGTTAAGAAATTGACTTGAAAGTTTGGAGGCTTATACTAAGATCATATAGATATACTAAGAGATATCATAGAGACATACTAAGATCAAAATGCTCATCACAGGGCAGAAGAGGGTGAGGGAAGGTGGGAGAGAGAGGGGAGAAGGAGATAACAGAAAGAAAGGCATAAACCTTGCATGCTGCTGGTCCTGGTTTAATTGCTAGCACCACATATGGTTCCCCAGAGTGGCGCCACTTCTCACCACAGAGCTCGGAATGTGCCCTGAGTGGCTCCTGAGAACTTCAGGGTGTGGCCGATTTCTCCTCCCCCTGCCCCATGAAGTACACAGGGTACGCCAACAAAAAAAGAGACTCAGGAGAGCTGAAGTTATAGCTTGGGTCTGAAGTCTTATGAATTGAAGAAAGAATTCCATTATCCTTGAGAGACCCGTCTTTTCTGACTGTTAGCTGAGGCCCCTGGACTTGAGGAAAACTAGACTGCTTTACTTAGTCTATTGATTTAAGTGTTAGTTTTATCTAAAAATATACCTCCTTGGGAACAGTGTTGTAAATCACAGTGCCTCAAATAAATTATGAAATTAAAATATACCTGCATAACTCCATCTAGACTAGTGTGTCACCAGATCCAGACACCTTATCCCAGTCAAATGGACACATGAAATTGACCACATGGGCTAACACAATAGTACGAGAAAATGGGTGCTTTATAAACACAATTTTATATGTTTGATTAAAAATTAAAAGTTCATACTTATTTTGGAATTTTTTAGATCACACTTCAATGTTCAGGGATTACTCCTGGCTCTGCACTCAGGAATCATTCTTGGTGGACTCAGAGGGTCCATTTGGGATGCTGGAGATCGAACCAGGCTCAACTTCATGCAAGGAAAACATCCTAGTCTGTCAGAGAGCCATTGGAATCCCCAACAGTATCAGGACAGAAGTTTTCTTCTACCTCTGAGGCCGCAGGGAAAGCGGATGAAAGCTCATGAGTCCAGCGCAGTTCAAAAAAAGGTGTTTAATAGTACAAAAGCTCTACCACCACAATCCAATATAATGAAAGAACTCTAGCTCTGGTCAGAACTTAGACCATACATGAGAGCCAAAGTCTCCCACCAAAGAGAGAGAGAGGAGTTCTATCAAAGAGGAGACCGACCCAAAGAAAGGGGCGCGAGTGGCTCAAGTCAGTCCCCTTATATACACCAAAGTAATCCTAACTGTTGACAGGGGGGGTCCTGTCAAGCAAAGAACCCTAAACAGCTTCTTGATAGTAGAAGAGTGTAGAAGAGTGGTGCCACACACTACTACAGGTCTAAACAAAGGGGTTACTTCAAGGACTAATCCCTTCTTATGAGATTATCTCTTATACAAAACACTGGAAAGAGAGAGTGGGGAGCTGGTGTAAAATAATACATCTTAATTTCATGGGCTTCATGTAATCTAGATGGTGCCCACAAGGTTCTTCTTATTTATTATCTGCACCAGTATGATTCTGAGTATCTCAATCTCTGTATATTTAAAGGGTAACACTCTCCTGCATGAGGGCAAACTAGTATGATCTTTCCTATAATCTTAAACAATAGTCTCAACGTAGTCAGGGTGGCAGTCTCTTGGTAAATTCTAACTGTCCCACACTAAGTGCAGTGGGTATAAAGAGGAGCTGTGCCCAATCTAGATAACATAGAAGTCTTTTTTTAAGTATTTTATTATACCACCGTGAGATATACAAATAAAAAGATATACAATTAAAAAGTTCATGTTTGGGTTTTGGTCATACAGTGTTCCAGCACCCGTCCCTCCACCAGTGCCCATCTCCCGCAACCAACATCCCGGTTCCCTCCCCCTTCCCCAGCCCACCTCAATGGCAGGTTCTTTATTTCTTTCCCTTTCTCTCTCTTTCTCTTTTCCTTCCCCTCCAGACTATGGATTACAGAACATACATTAAAAGATTGTCATGTGTATCCCCCTGCCTCTATTTAATGCTCAGTTCCAGGTTGGCACTAGTACCCTCGACAATTATTAGCACCCTGTTCCATTTTCTGTCTTACCTAACCTCTGACTCCCACACGTTTGGGATAATTTCCACCTTTGACAAGACCTCCTGATATATGTTTCACTTGACCTTGGATATTGGTATCATAATATGTACATATATTTATTTGCATGGCATAAATATATAAATATATAGATAACATAGAAGTCTTAGTAGATGTATAATAAGTCAGAAGTTATTCTGAGTTAAGGTGACCTCTGCAACTGCCATACTCTCTATTAGTGTTTACATAGAAAAGAGATCTCATTAGAATGAACCTTGGCTTAAGAACATGTAAATAGATTAAGCTGTGAGCAAAGCTCCCAAGCTAGCTAAGCCCGTCATCCAACACTAGTCTCTATATTATTGTTCAGGCCCCTTACCTTAGCAATATTAACTAAATATAATAATGGTTCATACACTACCTGTCTGAATGAAAGGTGCCCTCTCAATGGAAAACCAGTAGGACAGTTCTACTGCTCAAGAAGGGAGACATCCACGGCATTGGCAACTATCGCCTGATCTGCCTGTTGTCCGTCATCTACAAGCTATTTACTCGAGTCATCCTGAACTGTATTGGCAGAGCATTAGTTGAAGGATAACCACGCGAGCAAACTGGCTTCCAAAAAAGGATTCAGCACAATCGACCAGATCCACACTGTAACCAAACTCATTGAGGTTTGTAGGGAGTTCAAGATGCCACTCTGTCTCACGTTCATTGATTTAAAGAAAGCCTTTGATTCTGTTGAGACCAAAGCAGTCATCGAAGCCCTAGCCAAATGGGTCTTTCAAACCCAATACATCAAGATCTTTCATGAGCTGTATTATGGATTCACCACCAGGATGTCACCATTCTACAAGGAAGTGATCATTGATGTCAAAAGGAGGGGGTTCTGCAGGGTGATACCATTTCACTATAACTCTTCAGCGCCACCCCCAAGAACATCATGCGACAATTAGAATGGGAAGGAGTGGGAGTGAAGATAGACCACTACACCACCTCCGCTTCACTGATGATATCTTTCTAATAACACCAAACATTAGCTAAGTGGCACAAATGCTGTCTAACTTCGACTGTGAATGTGGAAAGGTAGGTCTACAGCTGAATCTCAACAAAACAATGTTCATAAAAATGAAGTAGTTCCAGAGGTTCCATATATTCTCAATGGAACAAACATTTCTGAATGCAGCAGTTATGTGTACCTAGGTCGATAACTCAACATAATGAACAACCTAGCATCTGAGCTGCGCGAGGAAGAAGAGAGTGGTGTGGAACGCCGTCAAGAACATCAAAGAAATAGCTAAAAAGGACAAAGAACCTCTGGCTCTAGACATATCTCTTTGACTCCACCCTTCTCCCTGCATTAACATACGCCTCAGAGACCTGGGCCCTACAAAAGCAGGATGAGAATGCTATTTGGGTCTCCCAAAGAATAATCAAAAGAACTATGCTTGGAATATCATGCCTCACTCAAGTGAGAGAAGGAATCTGGAGTTCCAACCTGCATTGACAATCGAGAGTCAGGGACGCTGTCTTGTTTGCCAAGGTGTCGAATATCAGATGGGCTGGACATGTAATGCTACTTGGAGATGACTGCTGGACTAGAGCAGTTACCGACTGGATCCCACAGGACGTCAAATGATCACATGGTGTCCCACCTGCAAGATGGTCAGACTTTCTCATCAAGACCCTGAATGAACAGTTTGAGGCTCTTTGTATTCATGGGGCAGAGCTGCTACTGGCTCTCACTGTGCCCAGCTGCTCATGAGGTGCCCGGGAGGGGTGGCAGGTTCTAGCCCTGGCCCGCAACCCCAGCAGAGCCTCACCCCAGCCAGATGACCCTCCACTCCATGAGGACCTCCATTTTCCACATCCGGACTTCCCCTCGTCAGAACTCCACCCAGCAGACTAGTCTATCACAGCCTGGCTCGCATGGTCACTTGCAGCCACGCCGGTTCATCAATAAATGCTGGATTTTGAGATGACTACAAGAGTATGGTACCCTCACGGCAGAGCCTGGCAAGCTACCTGTGTCGTATTTGATATGCCAGATACCAGTAACAATTATAGACCTCATTCCCATGACCTGATGGAATGGTTTGAGGCTCTTTATGTTCCTGGAGTAAGCAGGTGCCCTTGGGCTTTACTTGCATGAGACAGGTCATATGGAGATGTTACTGGTGCCGCTGGAGCAAATCAATGATGAATGGGAAGACAGTGACAGTGACAGCGTATTCCTGGAGCAAGCAGATGCCATTGGGCTACACTGGCACATGATAGGGACAAATGGAAACTTTACTGCACCCACTCGAGCAAATCGATGAATAACAGAATGACAAGTGATACAAAAGATAAAAATGGTGAAATAAAAGAAAGCCTTTAAATCATTTAATTATTTTTATAATGCCTTAATTGCACTTTGTAGACTAGGGATGACCTCTCCTCTTTTGTATTAGTAACAAAATAATTCTAAAAATTATGATTCCTATGAAATCCTATAACTGTTTAGAAACATGTTTTCTAATGGTCACTGTATCACTGTATCACTGTCTTCCACTTCATCATCGATTTGCTCGAGCAGGCACCAGTAACAACTCCATGTGACCTGTCTCATGCAAATAGAGCCCAGGGCACCTGCTTGCTCCAGGAACATAAAGAGCCTCAAATCATCCCATCAGGTCATGGGAATGAGGTCTATAACAGTTACTGGTATTTGGCATATCAAATACGACACGGGTAGCTTGCCAGACTCTGCCATGTGGGTAGCATAATCTTGTAGTCATCTAAAAATCCAGCATTTATTGATGAGCGCTGGGCCATGATAGGCTGGTCTGATGGGTGGAGTTCTGACGAGGGGGAAGTCTGGATGTGGAAAATGGAGGCCCCTCATGGAGCCTTTCATTTGATTATGGTCACACCTTTTATTTGATTATATTCTGAACAGGGACTATTCCCAACAGCATTACATAGTTGGGGAGGATGTGGGCTGGCCATTGAGCCTGGACTCACATGTGCTGGGCATGTGCTCTACCAATCGAATCACAGTCCTGGCCCCAACACACATTTTTTCTTTTTGAAATCTGCATGCGGATGTATAATTTACTTGTGTAATTTCGTTACAAACTGATATATTTAAAAATTATTCATATAATTAAAATGGTTATCTTTTGAACATTTCTCAAGTGAATTTTTTTCAGTGCTTAACATTAAAAATATAGATCTAAAAATAATATCTGGGAGCTAGGGAGATAACACAGGAAGTAGGGCACTTGCTTCACATGTCTCTATGGTGACCCTGGTTCAAATCTCCAGCACCACATATGGTCCCCTGAGCACTGCCAGGAGTCACTCCTGAGCTCAGAGCCAGGAACAGCCCTTAGTGCTGAAAGGTGTGGCCTTAAAACAAAAATAAATAAATGAGTGAAAATGATATCCATTATGAACTACATAGGAAGCTGGCAAATTATACACTATTCCTTGAATTGGGGGTAATTTTCATCAGAGGAAATCTATAGATGCTAAATTTATTGAAAATAGCAATTTTTTCCCCTGTTTAAATGTAACAAAGGTGAGTAAATCCTGAACACCATTATCATGGTTTGGCCATAATAGTATTGAACCAGCAATTCCATATCCTAGTTATCTAGTCATGAAGCCTTCCGTAAGATGTAACACGTACATATGGTGAAGGTGGATAATATATGTGCAGTATATTCAAGCTGTTACCATCTTAATCCATTTATAGGCAGGAACAAATATAGTTTAACATCATGTGCATAGGAACAAAAACCAAACTGAACACTTTATTTGAACAAGCAGTCAACCTTGTTTTGTGGCTTGGTGAAATGAAGCCACACACTTGATTCCATCCTAGTTATAAGGGGCAGTAGGAAGCATTTTCTGAAGTTGTTTATCTAGTTCATCAGTCAGTAATATTCCAGTAAAGTTTTGGGTAATATTGTTTCACAACACCACCTCTGTTACAGAAGGATAGTTTCACCACTCTTCCTATGTATACTTTGTTTCACACTAACCATTCAGGTACCAAGTTTCTTCTACCTCTGTCCTTTGGGTCTCACCACCCTTTGATAAACTTGTTTCCCTGATGACTTCAGTTCCGAGGTCAGGATTCAAGGGTTTGTTTTGTTGGTTTAGATTCCTTACTTTGGGTATTTATATTACACATATGAACCATATGAACCTCACACACACCGGGCAGAGCTGCTACTTGCTCTCCCTGCGCCCACTGATCAAGAGGTGTCTGGGAGGGATGGTGGGTTCTCAGCCCTGGCCCGCCACCCCAGCAGAGCCTCGCAGGGAAGCCATAGCAACCCCCCACACCATGAGGGCCGCCATTTTCCACATCTGGAATCCCCTCTCTTCGAACTCCACCCAGCAGAAGAGCTGATCACAGCCCAGCTCATCACCGACCAACCCTGCAGCAGTTTTTCCAAGCCTGGCCCAGGTATGCCGATCCAGAGACTCACACACGGGGCAGAGCTGCTACTTGCTCTCCCTATGCCTAGCTGATCATAAGGCGTCCAGGAAGAATGGCGGGTTCTAGCCCTGGCTCGCCACCCCAGCAGAGCCTCGCAAAAAAGCCAGAGGAACCCCCCCACACCACAAAGGGCCACCATTTTTCCACATCCGGACTCTCCTCTCATCAGAACTCCACCCAGCAGAAGAGCTGATCACAGCCCAGCTCACGCGGCCTAGCGGCCGCACAGTTCAATAAATGCTCGAGTTTTGAGGCGACTACAAGATTATCCCACCTGCATGGCAGAGCCTGGCAAGGTACCTGTCATATTTGACATGCCAAATACCAGTAACAATTATAGACCTCATTCCCATGATTTGATGGAATGGTTTGAGGCTCTTTGTGTTTCTGGAGCAGGCAGATGCCCTTGGGCTATCTCGCATGTGCCAGGACATATTGAGATGCTACTGGTGCCCGCTCGAGTAATCAATGATCTACGGAAAGTCAAGTGATCAAGTGATGAACCTATACTCATTTGATATTTGTTTTTTTTTCCTTTTAAATTTCAATTTCATATTCCCTCAGGTTACATCCATGTTGTCAACTGAGTTCTATTCCACTGTGTTTCTATATCTACACTAACTTTGAGTCACACACACTTGGGTGCAGGACACATACACTTTTCTACATATACCCAGCTTCTTAAAATATAACAATTTTTGCTGGTAGCTAAAGAGCTAATTTTTAAACTACATGCTTCAAAAACTCCTATTCAGAAATAATTATAGCTTAGGTCATGTGTTTCTTTTAATTGAATCACTGTGAAGTACACAGTTGCAAAGCTGTTCATGATTTGGTTTTTAGTCATACAATGTTCCAGTTATCCCTCCACCAGTGTACATTTCCGACCACCAATGTCCCTAGTTTCCCACATTCCACTCCTGCCTGCCTCTATGGCAGGCATTCTCTCTCTTTCTCTCTCTCTCTCATTATCTCTTTCTCTCTTCCACCCTCCTTGGTTTTATGGTTTGCAGTAGAGATACTGAGAGGTTATCATGTTTGTTACTTTACCTACTTTCAGCAAGTAGTTCTTTTCTAGAGTGATCATTTTCAGCTGTCTTTGTGATAGCAGTCCCTTCTCTATCCCAACTGCCTTCTCTTGCAGCACTTGAGGCAGGCTGAAGTGTATGGTTTTATTATGTACCCAGATACCTAACTTCACTACCATGGGAATGTCATGACCCTTGACCAGAATCCTCATGTTATTTACAGTCCAACTCCCATTCACCCTCATTAGAGTGTAAGTTTAATTTCATTATTTGGGGGAGGGACTACAGTCAGATGTAGTCCTGGCTCTGTTCAGTAATCCCACCTTGAAGTGTTCGGGAGACAATAATGTGGTGCCAAGGATCAAACTTGGGTTTCTGCCTTATCTCAACCAAAGTGTAACTTTTAAAATAAAATAATAAAATATTTGTTTAAAAATAAGTTGTAATGCATTATGATTGGTAAGTGTAATGTAATACATTTAATTACATTAAATGTACAAATACATTCAAATAGGTATACAAATGTAATTTGTATACCTATTTTATATACCTGTGTATACCAGGGGTCAGGTGAAAATTTCTTGGGAGGAAAGAGGTAATTAAAGAGTAGAAAAAGTTGAGAAAGTCCTAGTATGAGCCATAGGTGATAAACACAAAACTATCTAACTGCTACCTGTAATCCGTTTGGGTTTGTTGGTTTATCTTGGCAGTTGCAAGTAGAGCTACAGTAAATTTAGGTTTGCATATCTTGTCAAATTAGTGTTCTTGTATGCTTTGGATAGGTACCTAGGAAAAATGGTTGAGCTGTAATACACATTTTTATACTTTGAAAAACTTCTGTACAGTAGTATATGTTCCTTTGTCTCCGCACACTCTCTAGTTTTTGTTGCTTCTTGTATTTTTTGTGTCAACTACCCCCACAGGTAAGCAGTGATATCTCATTGTTGACTTGTGATATCTCATTGTTGACTTGTGATATCTCATTGTTGCCTTGTGATAGCTCACTATTGCCTTGATTTGTATTTCCTGGCAAGTGACAATGAGCATAGTCTCATGTGCCATCTCTATAGTCTTAGGAGAAGTATCTATTCTGCTAGTCTCTATTTTCTGATGGATAAGTTTTTGGTTTTTGTTGTTGAATTTGTGAGTTTTTTTTTAATATACCTTGGATATTAGCTCTTTGTCAGATGTATGGTATATAAATGTTTTCTCTCGTTGGCAGGATTTCTTTTCGTTTTCTTGATACCTTCTTTTGCTCTGAAGAAGCTTTTGGGTTTGATATAGTTCTGTTTGCTCATTTTTACTTCCTGAGCCCCTAGATATTTAGGTTTATTAATTTAAAGAATTAGACTTATGGTTTATTGACTAAACCATACTGTGTATTCTGCTGCCCTTCCAGCTCTCTAGTCCTTCCCATAAGAAGAGAAGAGCGGCTCTGCTACTAAACTCTTCACTTTCACCCTGTGAAGCCATATGGTGGAGGAATTAAAGCATCACTTTCTATGTCATCTTCACTGTCTTTTTTATTTTGTGTGATGTTCTTCATATTCTTTATCAAATGTACTGCTCTGTCTGGTTAGCGCCTGGTGTTAGACGTTGGTATGAATGGTGGAAGGATCTTGAGTTTGGAGCCCCAAAGTGTCCATCTCACATATATCTGCTTGTGTTCCTTGATGACACAAGCTGTGTTAAATTTTATCATTAAGTGGGAAAGTTGCCAAGAATATGTCCCAGGCATCCTGACTGTGTGTATATGAAGAGAGCATGCAGTGTTTCAGAGGAAGCTTCTGGACGTGCTCTTTTATTTTGTTTACATCATGTGTAATATACAACTGAACATTCAATGTCAGGTGTCAAAATAATTATATGTTTCTATTTATTGATTTTTATATCTATAGAATGGCATAATGCTTACAACTGTTGAAAAATTAGTAAATCATAATTACCCATGAAACCAGCAGAATCCTGCTTAACAATATTTTAAGCCTGATAGTTTCTTTTGCTACATATTAAGTATCTTTAAGTATCTTTAATAATGATTTTCTTTGCTAACATTGCTTCTAACATATATTTCCTTTACAAAAATGCATTTGAAAATGATTTAATTTATCCATTTTTTATTACTTGGATGAACAAAAATAATTTCTGTTGTGAGGCAGGGGCAGAATCCTCACAGCAATATGCTTGTGTATTTAAAACTTATAAATTGAGGTCATAACTTGTAAATAAAGTATGTTCTACTCCAAAACCTTAATAATGATATAGTTGTGATGACAAAAATAAAACTACGTGTTCTATTTTTTTATGAGACTATCAAAACAATGCAATTGAATTTATTGCTTTTTACTATTATTACACATTGATAAGTGGAGGAATAGCATAATTAAATCTTGGCTTAATAAATAAAATATTTTAAGGGGAATTTTATTTTACCCATTCAGAAATCAGACTCCCTGTGAGCACTTTTTGGTTAATTTTAGAGCTATGACAAGTAGTTAAGCCTTCATTATGTAAAGAATTTTAGCACCCTCTTCATGAAGTTTTTGTGCCATTTTGTTCTCCAGAAGCTTGTTTACTTTTTAGTTTTAACATTTAGAATAGATTGCTTCTTTGAAGATTTAAAATAATTTAAATTTGCTTTCAGAGTTTGCTTTTTCATAATTACTGCTTCTAAACCAATCTTTACTTATACTCTTTTCCAGTCACCTAAAAGATTTAAAAAAATACGAAGTTGTATGTAAAGTATGCAAAATGTAAAACTCTTTTCCTCAAAATGTAAATATAAGTGAATATTAAAAACTTTAAGATGTGGCCATGGTGTTGCAATTTGTATTAATTAAGCCAAGCCAAGGGTATGCTCCTGGTGGTAAGCACTGGTGTCAATGTGTTAAAACTAATGTAAATTATTTCTCTTTTAAATGATTCAAATTACACAGTAAAATTAAGACATGGAAGTGTCAGGGAGAGAGCTCAGAGGGCTTGCCTTGCATGCAGAGAATCCAGTTGAATCCCTGGCACTGCCTGGTTCCCAGAGCACTACTGGGCATAGTCCAGGTAAAGGTTAGTGTGGCCCGGTGATGGTCCCCAGCACCACATCGCCACATCAGACATTGAACCTCTGGTTCTTGCATGCAGCTTGGCTGATAACAGAAAAAGAGTCATCAGGAACTCCTCCATGCAAAATAAAGTTGGTTTGCCCACAAAAAAAAGTCATAAACAACTGAAGCAAAAATCAATGAGTCTACATCAAAGTTAAAATGATTAACAAAAGGCTGCCGGTGGAATAGGTAAACCCCACAGATAGAATAACGTTCCCACAAGTCCGCCGATGGCAAAGATGGACACGGTCATGGACCAGAGCAGAGTATGCTACTCGCACAGCAGAGCCTGGTAAGCTACCCGTGTCATATATGATATGCCAGATACCAGTAACAATTATAGACCTCATTCCCATGACCTGATGGAATGGTTTGAGGCTCTTTATGTTCCTGGAGCAAGCAGGTGTCCTTGGGCTCTACTTGCATGAGACAGGTCATATGGAGATGTTACTAGTGCCCGCTCGAGCAAATCGATGATGAACGGGAAGACAGTGATACCTGTGGAATGAGAAAAAATATTAACAAGTCAGATATTTGGTAGGGAATCAATATCTAAAATATATAAAAGAATTAATTCAAGAAATACCTAAAGAAACAAACTGACTCCCCAAAAAAATACGCCCACCCTACAGTCCAGCCTAAGTCTTAGACTTGATAGAAACTATGGTGGTTACAGGAAGAAAATATCTTTTTGGTGGTGGGATCTCACTGGAAGCTTGGTGGTAGATAAGGTAAATCTACATACATACAGAGGTATTAAGTTACGCTTCTGTAAGTATAATATTTTAAACTAGTGGTAAATCAATGAAGAGGGCAAGCCACCCCTCCCATGAGAGTTTGTGCAACTCAAAGAGCAAAGAGGGGCCAGGGAGACCAGCTAGTGGTAGTATGCATAGCTGCTGTGTATGAGGACCCGAGCTCCTTAAGCTCCTTATCCCATCTCTGCCACCACATGCATCCCCCATCCTTTGCCCTCCAGCTACTGGCTGTGTCCCTGTGAGTTCCCTGAGCATCACCAAGTGTCACTTTCACAACAGTAAACAAAAAATGTTCTGGAGGGTTTCAGCATTTCAGTCATTTAAACACTTGAAATATTTTAAATATAATAAAATTTAAATTTTATTATATTTAAAATATAAATTTAATTTTAAATAGAATAAAATTTGGATCTGGATGTTTTAAAAACATTCGACATTGATTTATTATCAGTAACTCTTTTACTTTCATGTTCTGTGAGTTGTGGTCAGAGACATGGTACAAGGCCACAAACCCCACAGATAAATATATAAATCAATCAATAAATAAATACAGTTTTGATCAGATAAACCATCCTTAAATTTACCCTATGGCATCCATTTGCAATTTCTGTGTTGAGGGATATGAAAATAACACTGTAAGATGACTTAAATTTAAAAAATCATGAACATCAAGGTTGTTGATTCCTGTGACCTATTCTGATGTTTTGCTTGTTTTGTCCTCTACATATGAATGAGTGTTAAAGAAACTGTTAAATACTGAACAACATTCATTCATTTTCCCTTCTTTGTTGTCAACATGGTGTTTATTAAAGTGTAGGTTTATAATAATTGTCAAATGAATACATTCAAAATAAAAACATAAAACTTCCATGTTCCTTTAGAATCGACAGTTGATGTTTGTTAGTGTTTTGTCATATTCTTAAGGAAAGCTTAAGAAAAGATAAAAAGCAAGCAGTACTGCTTGTTAGTGTTGAGTCATATTCTGAAGGCTAATAGCCAAAGGATATTTCGGGGACACAAGAGTCTCCACATGTCCCTCACACCCTGACAGTTTCACTATTCAACAGAATGCCACATTGCTAATTCATGATTTATAAGGAAAGCTCAGCACATTAATAGATTAGACGGTCAGATGAATAATAAATGGGAAAGCTATGTATACCATGAAAATATGCATAGCTCTTCGAAAATCATATAATGAGGGTCAGCACATCTGGAGCCTTGGCTTCCCTAGGGAAAATGAGGGGACCCTGTGATAATCCTTCAGTCATAAAAGAGGGAAATGAAGTTCCATATGGGGCATTTGATCAGGCCCAGGAAATTGCAATACTGGGGGAAATTTTAGAGCCATTAGTGCTCTTCTGCATTTAACCCTGAGGCAGCCCAGTTGGCTTGGCAACAGCAGGATATTAGTGAGATTATTTAGGGGTTTGGAAGCATAGCCACAGCCCTTTCTGGTGGCATTAGAGCCACTAGCTTGGATTAGGTGCCACCAGAAAGAATAAAAATGTACCTATTATACTTTGCTCATGTGTTGGGTTTGAGGAATGAAGGAGGGGAACCTGGTGACTCCAGGGTCCTGACTGCAGAGAAGGAAATAGGTCTGCCCATGGGTTATGGGTGAGAAAGGGAAGAGAATATATATTAGATATATTTACTTTTGTCATCGTTTAAGAAATTTATGATGATTGAATCCTATTGCTTTTTCTTTGGGGGCCATATCCAGCAGTGTTCAGGGCTTACTCCTGGCAGGGCTCAGGGTACTATACAGGGTGCCAGGGATCAAACCTGGATCACTCATGTATGATAAGCGCCTCTACCCACTCACTGAACGTGTCCAGCTCCTAAAAAAGTGTATTTTAAAAATGGTCTGAAGTGTTTAAAGACATTTAAGCCCTTCTAATATTTATTTTGTCTATTTTAAGAATAGAAGCTTATTTTAGCTTCATGAGATTCAACTTTCTGTAGGACAGAAGAAAGCTACAAGAGCTGCTCTTTTAGCTACAGCAACAAAAGCAGCTGTCCCTGGAACACTCCAGAATTAAGCACACTGGCTGCCCCACTCACTCTTCCTCTGCCCAGTTTTCACAGGGATCAGGTCACCATGAAGCCTAGCTGTGAAACTCCTGCAGACTGAATTCACAAGTGGAGAGGGTAGGAGTTGTGCTAACTCTGAGTGTGGACCATGAGACAGACCTAAGGTCAGAGGTAGCCTTCCGCATCTGCACCCTGGATTTGAAACATGTAGTTATAGATGGTTTAGTGCTTTTTATTTTTACTACTTACATTTCCTGGAATTTTATAAATGACTTAATCCTTTGGATTAGCAATCAAAATAATAAATGTAAATGTCTTTTGATAGTTAGGAGTCAGCTAGGCCTTCTTGCCCATGTAAGAATACAAGTATTTGAGGTATTATCCTCACCAATAATGACCTCACCAAGTTAATGACCAACACCATTTGAGGTATTATCCTCATTAAGTTAATGACCAACACCAATACTTGTATTGGTGTTGGTCATTAACAATGAAAACAGACATCCACCATCTAGACTGTGTTTTATGAGACAATGTTTCCATAGTTCCTAACAGCTTACGTGTACCCTTTTAGCATTTATCATGTTTAGTAACATGGAAACTATCGTCTTTTTACTTCTGGCTAATTTCACTCAATATGATCCTCTAAATGTCCATCCATTTATGGGCAAATTTCATAACTTCATTTTTCCTAACAGCTGCATAGTATTCCATTGTGTAGATGTACTATAGTTTCTTTATCCAGTCGTCAGTTCTTGGGCACTCTGGTTGTTTCCAGATTCTGGCTATTGTGAATAGTGCTGCTATGAAAATGAAAGTGCGGATTGTGTTTCTGCTGTGTGTTTTTGGCTTCCTAGGGTATATTCCCAGGAGTGGTATGGCTGGGTCAAATGGGAGCTCAATTTCTAGTCTTTGGAGGAATGTCCATTTTGTTTTCCTCACTGAACAATATATTGTAAGACTTTTTCCAGGTCATAGCACTCTATGTTATCATAGGGTCAGTCTCTCTCTTTCTCTCTCTTTCTCTCGCTCTTTCTTTCTCTCATTCTCTCTTTGCGGTTTCATAGTAATTCTTTTTTAGTTGGGATATATTTATTTACCACATTTGGTAGATTTATCTACCATGTTGATGTAACTTTCTTTACTGTGATTTACAGCTGTGGTGTTCAATTCTGTAGTCACAGTTGCAGGGCTAAAAAGGTTTGTAAAGCCTCTGGTTTGTGTAACCAGATTTCTCTGCTTGGCTACTTAAATTATTTGTTTTGTTTTACAAATATTGTTATTACATTGTCTGTGCTGTATGGATACATGTTGAGAATAAATTTTCAGAAATGGTTAAAGACAAAAATGTATTGGGCAAGAGAGAGAGTCAATGGTCTATGCCCAATCTAGTACACAGGTTCCAGCACCTCATACTCCTACCCCTCAAGCACCTTGGATAGACAGCCCTGGAGTAGCCTACAAGCACTTCCAGCTCTGACCCCAAAGCAACAAAAAATAAAATTGAAATGTATCTGTCATTTTTATAAGCATTTTTATTTGATACACCACAAAGTTTTGTCTTTATATTTTAAAATTTTTACTGGGGGCTGTTGAGTCACATCTGGTGGTGCTCAGAGATCATTCCTGGTGTATGCGGGAGACTATTTGGGGGTACTGTGCATTGAACTTGCAAGGCAAGTGCTTTACCCAGTATACTATCTCTAACCCTGAGTTTTATCTTTAAAATTTGGGTGTTCCCCAGAATTGTTTGAGAGAAACTATTTCTTTGTGACAGGAGTGGTGCTGGAGTTTCTTATTCCAAATAAACCATAATGCATTTGTCCTGAGTAGATGCTGGTACAATAAGTGTGTCCCAGGATTTTGTTGTCCATTTAGAACAGATCTTTACTTACTCATAGTCTTGCCACAGATTCTTTTCTCAAACTTTGACATTTTTCTCAATAGAATTAAAGTTCAAAAGTAATCATTTAATGAGGCCAACCTTTAAAAATAAGTTACCAGTGTTGGTTGAACATCCATGTGTATTCATGTGATGCCACTGAGTTGTACAACTAAATCATGTACCATAAGTTAAAATGGTAAAATTTATATTTTACAGAAAATAATTTTTAAAAGAGGGAACAAACTGTTAAAACATGAAATTTCATAGATAAATATCAAAGTATGCAAAAATGAGAGAAAATACCTCCAATATGTAGAAAAGGCCACATACTGTATTTTTTAAAAATATATATTATATTCTGGGAAAGGTAGAATTATAGAAAGAGAACCTCGAACAGTATCCTTGGAGCTAAATATACAGGGAGGGCTGATAATAAAGAAGCTGAGATGATGTGGGAGATGATGAAATTGTTCTATACTGTGATTGTGGTAGTTGTTACATGCATATCCAACTACACTCAGGGCTTACTCGTGGCTTTCTATAAGAGATCACTCCTGGCAGAGGTCAGGGTATGGTATGTGGTATTGGGGCTTGAACCCTGTTAGCTGCATGCATGGCAAATACCCTATCTGATTTATACTCTCTCCATTCCCTAATGAAAACAGTTGTAAATGGAAAGAAGAAAAAGGCCCTGAGTATTGTTTCCCAGTGCTTTGGGAAAGATGTAATGTTGGGTTTGGCATGCTTTCCTGGACAAGTACCTCACGACTTGAGTGGCATTGCCAACGGGCCTCCTGCCCAGTGACCATTTGTGTCCTGTACATTTTTCTAGCTGTCATCAGTGGTCCTGCTGCCTCAAAAAGGCACCAGAAAGATTTGTCTGGAATGCTGTAGAGTTTTGTAGATGACAGTGTAAGGGACAGTAAGTATGGTTTACTATGTGTCACCCCACCCTACCTGGTCAGGTGTGGACCTGGTTTTCTGTTGGACCTGGCAGATATGAGGAAGCCAGAGATCTTTCTTCTAGGCCTCAACTCTGACTTTCTTTGCATACTCTGGTGGGGGAGGGGTGGATAGGGCTTTAGTTCATTTCTTTTTGGGATAGGGAAAGGATTCTTCTGTGGACTCAATCTGGACTGTGACAGAGATGCCAACTGATGGCCCTGGTGAGTGTCTGCTATATTTGGACTCAAATCAGAATGTTTAGAAGGGCAAGGGCAGAAGGGCCTACAGGTAAGTACAGCCAGGGACAGGGAGACAGTGGAGGCAGATGGGAAAAAGCAGGCGCTGTGGGCCTTGGCAACAGAACAGATGCTAGAGTTAGGAATCAAGGGCAAACATCAGAAGGACAAACATTCAGTCTCACTAATCAGAGAAATGCACTTCAAACCTACTCTGGGATACCCCTGAACATCTATTGGGATGGTGATTACTTTTTAAAATATTGACAACTAAGAAGGTAGAGAATGGTACCTTGCACAGTTGGTGGAAATGTAAAATGGTATCATTGCTAGGAAAAACATGCAGAATCTTAAAAATGTTAAGTGTACAATTGGCACGACACTGCCATTCTACTTCTGAGGGTGTATTTGGAAAATTAACATCAGAGAATCCGTCAGGTATTTGTGCGCTCTATTCATGGCTCTATTCATTTTCACAATAGCCAAAAAAAAAGGTGGAAACAGCCCAGTGTACCTGGTTCGATGAACAGTAAAAAAGTGCCGTCTATGCTCAGAGATGTTACTAGCCTTGAAAAGAAAGGAAGTTTCTTTATTTTTGGCTTTTTTGGGTCACACCTGGCTATTTTCAGGGGTTTTTCTTGGCTTTGCAATCAGGAATTACTCCTGGTGGTGCTCTGGGGACCATAAGGATGCCGAGAATTGACCAAGTAAGCTGCACGTAAGACAAATGCCCACCCACTATACTATCGCTCTGGCCCCAGGAAAGAAAGTCTTGTCACATGCTACAGCATGGATGAACTCTGAGGCTATCATTGCTCAGTGACGAGTCACAAAAAGACTTTATTCTACATGTAATATATACTTGGACTAATCAGACATACCGATACAGAAATTACAGTGGCTGGGGCTGGGAATTTGGGAAGTATGTGGGTTTGTTGCTTAATGGGGACATATTTTCAGGTTGAGATGATGGTAAGGTTGCAGAGATGAATGGTTATAGTTGCGCAGTAATGAAATGAGAGTACCTTCAGTGCCTCAGAACCATAGGTGTAAAAATGGGTAAGCCGGTACATTACAGATCACATATTCAACCTTTAAAGGCAGCTTAGGAATGTGAGCTAATGTAGGAAGCCCCTCGAAGCTGAGCAGGGTTTACCTGGAGGGTCCTCTTGGGGTCCCTCCAAATGCAGAGAGACAAGGACCATGCTCCTGCCTTGTCCATACAGAATCTCAGGTTTCAAGGCACATGTCTGCAGCCCTTGATGTCCCAAGTCCTTAAGTTTAGTGCTTCCCTTCCTAGGGGCGGAGCTAATGCCTCTACTTCTGCTTCTTACTGATCAGTCTGCATAGAGAATGGGAGTGTGAGAACACGAGCATTCATATCTGCTCATCTGCACCCCTTTCCCATTTCTCTGGAGATACATAGTTCTCACCAGGTCCTATTGAAAGCATGAGGTTTCCCTCCCCTCAGGGAAGGTCTCCTGAATTACAGATAGTCCTCAGGGCTTAAGTGATCCTGTTGGGCCCAGCCACTGAAACATCAACTGTGGTCTGAGGCTGGATCCACAGAATAGGAGCTGAGCTCTCACCCACGGGCACCAAGTGAAGGGCATTCCTCAGCTTTCTCTCTTCTGGTACCTGTGGGAGAGAAGGGAGGACTCCTTTTTGGCTAGCTTGGCTTCTAGTGGGGAGTCCTTTGACACTTTGCTGTGTCGAGTGTCTTCTAAATGTTATCCAGTGCAGTGTGAGGCTATTGAGTATCCTTAGTTTTGTTCTAGGTTCTCTCCATTTCTGTTTTTTTTTCCTTACTTGGTTTCTGGCCTACTTTGTTTTTATCACCCCCTTTTTTTTTTTTGTTTTTTGTTATTGTTGAGCCATACTCAGCAATTCTTAGGGGTTACTCCTTGCTCTGCGCTCAGGTATCACTCCTGGTGGGTTCAGAGACCCATACTGGATGCTGGGGATGGAACCTTGGTGGGCTGCATGCAAGGCAAATTCCCTACCCGCTATATTGTTGCAGCCCTTATGTCCATTTCTTGATGTAAGAATTTGACTCTTTTTGCCTCCCTGGGCAAAAGGCTTGAATCCTGGGCTAGTTTCTCGATTTGATGTACTTAGTTAAGTCTGATTGCTGAGTACCATATAAATATTGCAAGATTCTTTCTGACATTTTCATTCTGCACAGATAGAGGCATTCAGAATAGCCAGAGAGGGGCTGAGTCTGTGGTGGTTTTTGGGGTCTCATATAGTTGGAATCTCCGGGGTGGGGAATAAACCTTTTTATTTCTTTGGGGGGAAATTTTGGTTTATTCCCGTTATCAATGAAGTTCTGTGCGTGGTTTTGATGCGACCTCATGTGTTTGAGCAACTCACTCGCTTTCCAGTAATTCTGCCTTCAAGCCTACAAGAAAGATATAATGGGTTCCAATGCTGTGTAATGGGTTGCAGCTCACTTTCCATAATTGTATGTGGAGATGCTCTATAGATATGAGGCAGTGATTTGGAATTTGTTACTGACTTTGACATCTAATGAAGCCAAATTTGGGTTCTTTTTGAACCTTGGTGCCTTTATTTACAAGATGGGAATGATGAGGTTCTTAATACATTCTATAAAATGCCTGGAAACAAATATGTGCAGGAATTTTCACACTTTCATATATTTAGACTTTTTCCTATATTGTATAGTACATGCCATGTCTAGTAGGGTCTGCGGCATCATACTTCACTCAAATACAATATATGAATAGTCTAACTAAATGAAGTTTTAACAAATCTATATATGATTTATACCCCTTTAGGTAACATTTTATAGCCAGATATATAATAAAAACAGTCTCTAAGTTTTCAGATCTTCTGGGATTCAGGCTTGTGGATAAGGGATTGTGGACTTTGGTAATGACTGTGTTGTCAGTAATAATGAAATAAGCTCAGATTAGCAAATGTGTAATTTTGGTTTATTTTGCAATAACTGAGGAATACCTTGAATTAAGAGAAGATTTGAAAGAACTGATGTATGAAACAACCACTTAGACTTGATATCAATATTGGTAAGTGACCTAAGAACCTGAACTTTAGTTTTCCGAAAATTTCATGGACAATCCAGGTATCAATAACTATCAATAAATCATCTCAATTCAGCAGCAATCTTTAATTGTAGCTACTATTCACGCACTCTGCACAAAACTATTTCTTTGAACATATGCTTCAGAATAGAAGTGAAGACAAGCATTGTCATAGGTTTTCTATGATTATTTGGTATAATATTGTATGTAGCACAGAGCTTGGTCCTCACTGTCTCATTTATTATATTGTATTTATTCACTGTATCACTGTATCACTGTCTTCCCATTGTTCATCGATTTGCTCGAGTGGGCACTAGTAACATCTCCATTAGTCCTGTCACAAGCAAGTGTAAACCAAGGGCATCTGCTTGTTCCAGGGACAGGAGGAGCCTGAAACCATTCTTCAGGTCATGGAACTGAGGTCCATAATTGTTACTAGTTTTTGGCACAACTGGTAATTAAAACACGGTAGCTTGCCAGGCTTTACTGTATAGGTGGTATAGTCTCAGTAGAAGGCTCTCAACTTAAGCATTTACTAATGAAACTTAAAGGGGTAAGATCAGGTTTTCTCTTGGATGGAGCTCTGAGGAACTATGGAGTCTGGGTGTTGAGAATGACTGACTGCATGATGTGTGGTTTGCTCTGACTTCTTGCTAGGATTACTGGTATCAGTTAAAACCTGTCTAGAACACAATCCCTTAAGAGAAGAGGGTTTCTCTCTTCCGGGGCAACTGGCATGGAGGCAGAGGAAAGGGAGGGCCCCAAACTCCACTCCAAGTCCAGCCAGCATGGTCTCTTCCCCATCATGAGAGCAAACCCTTGGAGCAATGTTGGACTCGGCCAGGGGCTGGCTGAGCCCCCATACCGGGAGGTCAGCTCCATGGGTGGCTTCCACATGGGGCCAGCCAACAGCGCAGCTGTGGGTCTGAAGTGGATGGGTCTGGATCTCTTCCAGGGTTGCAAATTTGCTGAGTCTGGCATGGGTGGGTCTCTCTCTTCTGGGCAACTGGCATGGAGGCAGAGGAAAGGGCAGGACCCGAAACTCCACTCCTAGTTTGGCCAGCATGGTCTCTTCCCCCACTCAAGAGAGCAAACCCTTGGAGCAATGTTGGACTCAGCCAGGGGCTAGCGAACCATTGTATTTCTTACATGTATTTATTGTGATTGTAATTAATAATTAGTAGCACAATGCCATTTAAAATGCCTTTTATCAAACTTTGACCATTACATTTAGTTTAGTTTTGTGTTTTTTGGTCACACCCAGTGATACTCAGAGCTTACTCCTGTCTGTTGAAATCATGGATCACTCCTGGTGGAACTCAGAGGACCATATAGGATGCTGATGATTGAACCTGGGCCAGCCACATGCAAGGCCCTACCCACTGTACTGTCACTCCAACCCTTCTATATTTTGACCATTACATTTTGAAACCCAATGTGGGATGTGATGTTCTTATATGTTTTAAAGTTTGTTTTAGATTATATTTTCAATTTAGTTTTTCCCCCCTCGTGGTGAACTCAGGCGCCTGACACATGCTAGTGATGAGCCACATCACCTGTTCTTTCTCTGTTGGCTTTTAACATAGTGACTTTGGTAAAGTTACTTACCCTCCTAATTTCTATCTCAATTTGCCTGGGAAATGGTGCACAAATATTTTGTTAGACATTATTTTGGATGATTTATTCCTGGGAGGGTATTTTTGGATGAGATTACATTGAAATTGGTGGACTTCTTGTGAAGACCTTTGCCTTCTTCCATTTGGATCTCCCGAATCTAAGGAAGGCCTGGATGCAGGAAAAGATTGTCCCTCCCCACCCTAACCCTGGCCCCAGCAGAGTTTATATCTCTCTGATCTCCATCCTGCTGGTTTTCTCTCACATGTTTTGGACTTGTGAGCCTTCATAATTGCTTGAACCTCATTATTAAAATAAATATCTTTCTGTATGGATGTGTATATAGTTTCTCTCTTTTACTCTGTCACACACACTCACTCTCTTTCATACATTGTCTCACACACTCAGTCTCTATCTCTCTGTCTCTCTCACACTCACTATCTCTCAGACACTGTCTCACACACACACTCTGTTGTTCTCACACATTCACTCTCTCTCTATCACACACACATACACACAGACTCTGTCTCACACACTCAGTCTCTGTCTCTTTCACTATTGTGATATACAATTACAAATATGTCCATAAGATGTTCATATTTGGGTTTTGGTCATACAGTGTTCCAGCACCCATTCCTCCACCAGTGCCCATTTCCAACCACCAACGCCCCTGATTCCCTCCTCCCCTAGCCTGCCTCTATGACAGGGCCTTTATTTCTTTCTCTTTCTCTCTCTCTTTTTTCCTTCCCTTCCACATTGTAGATTACAATACATACATTAAGAAGTTGTCATGTGTATCTTTTGCCTGTATTTAATGCTCAGTTCTAGGTTGGTATTAGCACTTTTGACAATTATGAGCACACTGTTCCATTCTCTGTCTTACCTAGCCTCTGACTCCCACATGTTTGTGATAATTTCCACCTTTGACAAGACCTCCTGATCCATGTTTTGCCTGACCTTGGATATTGGTATCATAATATGTACCTTGGATATTGGTATCATAATATGTACATATATTTATGTCATGCAAATAAATGCAGTCATTCTATATCTGTCTCTCTCTTGGCTAATTTCACTCAACATGATTCTCTCCATGTCCACCCACAATGCTTTTGTTTTCTGGCAGTAAAACATTGTAGGTGCCTAGAATTGCAGTTGCTAGGTCTATTGGGAATGCCATTTTTTTTCAAGTATTTTATTATACCACCGTGAGATATACAATTACAAAGATATACAATTACAAAGTTAATATTTGGGTTTTGGTCATACAGTGTTCCAGCACCCATCCCTCCACCAGTGCCCATCTCCCACCACCAATGTCCCCGTTCCCTCCCTCCTCCCCCAGCCCGCCTCCATGGCAGGTTCTTTATTTCTTTCCCTTTCTCTCTCTTTCTCTTTTCCTTCCCTTCCAGACTATGGATTACAGACATACATTAAAGGGTTGTCATGTGTATCTTTTTGCCTGTATTTAATGCTCAGTTCTAGGTTGGTATTAGTTCCCTCGACAATTGTTAGCACACTGTTCCATTTTCTGTCTTACCTAGCCTCTGACTCCCACACGTTTGTGATAATTTCCACCTTTGACAAGACCTCCTGATACATGTTTCACTTGACATTGGATATTGGTATCATTATATGTACATATATATATTTATGTCATGCAAATAAGTGCAGTCATTCTGTATCTGTCTCTCTCCTTCTGGCTAATTTCACTCAACATAATCTTTTCCATGTCCACCCATTTATAGGAATGCCATTATTTTTAAGGACATATATTGGAATGAGATAAAATATTTGCACATAATTTATCAGATAAATGCTGTATCCCGGATATATAAATCACTTAAACTAAACAACAAAATTACTAATAACCCCATAAAAATGGGGAGAGGAGAGGAACAGATTCTCCCTAAAAATGGGCATGGACCAGCAAATGGCATATGAAAAAGTGTCATAATTTATTGCCAGGGAAATGCAAACCAAATCACCAATAAGATATCACATCATACTAGTGACAGTGGCGTATGTCAGAAGCCTGGAGATGATCTGTGTTGGTGGGGATGTGATGAAACTCATTACTGTTGGTAGGAGTGTCAACTGGTTTAGCCTCCATGGAAAACAGAATGGAGATTCCTTCAAAAGTTCAACTAGTTTCTAAATTTATAAAACAAGCATATAGAAGAAGATGATTTCCATAGTTTTCTTTGGGTCTACGGCAGCTGGCTATGGAATATGGGACATCTCTGAGGTAGCCCAAGACATCAGTTGGGATAGTGAGTTAGGAAGGAGCATGAACCTCAAGAAACAGAGTGGGGACCATGACACTTCAGAGCCAGCAATTGTGTGAAGGGTTTTACATATGGTGTTCACTGGGCACTGGGATTGTGGTGGACACAGGATGACGGTGAGTCATGGGTACAGGATGTGGAAATGTTTCTGCAGATCCTCCATGCCTGCTCCAGGAGGAAGAAGAGCTTCCTGGTCAGAGACCCCAATGGAGAGCCCAGCAGCTGGGCCTCTCTCTGATCAGAGTGAATATTCCATTCTAGGATCCCTGATCTCCACTGCCTGCTTCTAGAGGCGAGCAGGCAGGACAAGGCAATTCTTGAATGTTTACGGGATCCTCCAGGATTCTACTTACTTAGTCTTTTCCTGAAGAGTTTGAGGTGAGGGTTAGATGCTCAGCTGGAGAGATCTATGTCTTTCTGTCCCTTTGTTAATAGTGACAGTGATGACAGAGACCTTGTTTGTCCTGTCATGCTCCTTTAATATTTGCCACAACTGCAGTGATCATCTGGGAGCAGCTGGACCCACGTTGCTATTAATTTTATGGAACATTTATTTTTAATTTGAGACTTCAAACTTCGGTCTCACCAGACACACAAAGTGGCATCCATTTTGGATAGGACAGCAGGGAAATGTGTCCATCTCTCCTGCACATTCTGTGGGACCGTGGCATTCTGGTGGGACTCTCATATTCCTGGAGTACTGGGAGGACTGACCGTGCTCATTTTTTCAGATAACAATATAGGAAAGCTGAGATTGATTGATGCTGGGGACTGATGCTTTTACGGGCTCCCTGGAGAGATGCAGGAATCCCCTGGCTTGGGTTTGACCATCTGAGTGGCAGTGGGCTATGACAACCAGGGACTTGCTGGGGTGAAGATGGAATCCTGGACCAGAGAAAGGGGAAGGCTTTAAAGGATATAGTGGCAAAGGAGAGTTAAGGAAGGGTAATCTAGGGACTGCAGGGCTGGTGGCTGCCTGGCTCCACTGTTCTTGAGATGAGTGGCAGTGATGGGGTGTAGAGACTCAGGGCATTCTGGAGGCAGAGACTTGGTTATATTTTTGAGTTGACAGTGGTGGTGAGGGGGGGTGCAGAGATGCAGGGCATTTGGAGGCAGAGACTTGGTTACATATTTGACATGAGAATAGTGGTGAGAAGGGTGCAGAGATGTAGAGTATTCTGGAGGCAGAAACTTGCTCATATACTTGAGATGAGAGTGGTGGTGAGGGGAGTGGAGACAGGTCATTCTGGAGGCAGAGGCTTGCTCATATACTAAGGAAAAGCCTTGTTTGTAGGGACAGGGATGGCAGTAATGTTTACGGTGGGAGTCGGGGCAGTAGGGATATTGACCACCGTGAGTTAGGTGCAGCCTGAAGGTGTAGCTGGCCATTGTTTTGGGGAGGCATCCTTATGTTAGCTAGATCTCACACAGTGGATATTTGAGTAAAATATCCCTTCCGCCATGATTTATGGTTATCTCTTTCATACAAGTTGCATCCCATTGCCTAAACGTGATGCCACAAAACTGTACATTAACAAAGGTTCACGAGACCAGGAGATTGTCCAGGCTCCAAGATAGAGGACCTATCATGTGCAGCAACCTGAATCCATCCTTAGCACAGCGAGTCTTCTCCCCACATGCAGTGCCACCAGCATTAGTGCCCTGAGCTATACCACTTCATCAGAATGTAGCACTGAACTCTCCAGATGAGTATGCAGAAGTGGTCCTGAGGGTTCCTGAGCATTGCTTGGGAGACCCCAAGTGTCCAATGATAAATCCTATATTCTGGATAGCATAAAGATAGCCCTTCACCTCTGTGGGAGTTCTGGAGCTGAGTTGCGGCAAGTGCCCAGGAGTCTGCAGATGGAGCAGCACTTGGTAACTTTGTCTTTGTTGGGACAGCAGAGGCCTCAGGTCTAACCACAGACCTGACATGGTTCAGTGAGGAAGTCCTGAGAGAATGTCTCAGCCTTCTCAGACTCACCCACTGAGTAGGACTCAGCATCAGCATTCTTTCCGTGGGCAGGTCCAGCCATGTTTTTCACCAGTGGTGATTATGTTGATGGGCCTCCATGGGTGGTTTATATGCGGCAGAAAGAAGAGAGAGATGGCCACTTTCTTCCAATCTGCCTCTGCTGCCCAGGGGACCCACTGGTAGAGCCCAGGACCCATGGCCTCACCAGGTCTTGCATATTCTTATCTTTGCCTTTCTGAAGAATTTCAGGAGGAGACGGACAGTGAAGTAAAACATTTTATTTGGAGGCTTTAGGAAGTGAGGAAGGAGAGAAAGTGGGAGAGAGAGTGTACATCTCAAGAGGGGGATGTGGGCGCCACATGTGGTTAGGGGCCACATGTGCTGGACCACTTGGACTCAAGAAGCACATGGGCTTGGGCAGCATATGCATGTGCTTCATTTGTTCAAGGTGACTTTTATAAGTTTTTTCCCAAGCTGCCCGACTTGGGGCTTCTACATAGGTAATTGTCTGTTGCTAAGGTACTGTCAAGAGGGTAGTGTGGGAAGTGGTGGATGGTCTTTGAAATTCCTTTCCAGTCCTTTTTTTAAAGATTATTTTTATTTTATTTTATTTTTTAATATTTCATTATACCAACGTGAGATATACAATTACATTGTTCATGTTTGGAGGATTCGGTCACATAGTGTTCCAGCACCCGCCCTCCACCAGTGCCCATTTCCCACCACCAATGTCCCCAATACCCTCACCCTCCCATAGCCTGCTCAATGGCAGGTTCTTTATCTCTTTTCTCTCTCCTTCTCTCTCTTTTCCTTCTCTTACACATTGTGGGTTGCACTACATACACTTAGAGGCCATCATGTGCATTTCTTTTACCTGTATTTAATGCTCAGTTCTAGGTTAGTATTAGCCCTTTCGACATTTATTCACACATGTTCTCTTCTCTGTCTTACCTAACCTCTGACTCCCACAGGTTTGCAGTAATTTCCACTTTTGGTAAGACCCCATGATCCAGGTTTCACCTGACATCGTATTTTGGTGTCATAATATGTATGTATGTATAGCGGAAACACAATCCGCACTTTTATTTTCATAGCAGCACTATTCACAATAGCCAGAACCTGGAAACAACCAGTATGCCCGAGAACTGATGACTGGATAAAGAAACTGTGGCACATCTACACAATGGAATACTATGCAGCTTCCAGGAAAAATGAAGTTATGAAATTTGCCTATAAATGGATGGACATGGAAAGGATCATGTTGAGTGAAATTAGTCAGAAGGAAAGAGAGAGACATAGAATGACTGCATTTATTTACATGACAGAAATATATTAGGTGATCTTACCAAAAGTGGAAATTACCGCAAACGTGAGGGAGTCCGAGGTTAGGTAAGACAGAGAAGGGAACATGTGTGAATAAAAGTCGAAAGGGCTGATATCAACATAGAACTGAGCATTAAATACAGGCAAAAAATGCACATGATGGCTTCCAAGTGTATGTAATGCAACCCACAATGTGTAGGAGAAGGAAGGAAGAGAGAGGGAGAGAAAGAAAACAGATAAAGAACCTGCCACTTAGGCAGGCTATGGGAGGGGGAGGGAATTGGGGACATTGGTGGTGAGATATGGGCACTGGTGGAGGGCGGGTGCTGGAACACTATGTGACCGAAACCTCCAAATATGAACAACGTTGTAATTGTATATCTCACAGTGGTATAATAAAGTATTAATTAAAAATATGTATGTATGTATTTATATAAACATTTATGTCATGAAAATAAATGCAGTCATTCTATATCTCTCTCTTTCCATCTGACTAATTTCATTCAACATGATCCTTTCCTTGTCCATCCATTTATAGGCAAATTTCATAACTTCATTTTTCCTAGCAGCTGCATAGTATTCCATTGTGTAGATGTACCACTATTTCTTTATCCAGTCATCAGTTCTTGGGCATACTGGTTGTTTCCAGGTTCTGGCTATTGTGAATAGTGCTGCTATGAAAATAAAAGTATACGGATTGTGTTTTCACTGTGTGTTTTTGGCTTTCCAGGGTATATTCCCAGGAGTGGTATGGCTGGGTCAAAAGGGAACTCAATTTCTAGTCTTTGAAGGAATGTCCATATTGTTTTCCAGAAAGGTTGTACAAGTTGATATTCCCACCAACAATGTATGAGAGTCCCCTTTTCCCGCATCCACGCCAGCACTTGTTACTTTTACTCTTTTGGATATGGGCCAGTCTCTGTGGTGTGAGGTGATATCTCATTGTTGTTTTGATTTGCATCTCTCTGATGATTACTGATGATGAGCATTTTTTCATATGCCATTCGAATTTCTTCCTTGACAAAGTTTCTGTTCATCTCTTCTCCCCATTTTTAATGGGGTTGGCTGTTTCCTTCTTATATAGCTGTACCAGTGCCTAATATGTCCTGGATATTAACCCCTTATCAGATTGGTATTGGGTGAATATACTTTCCCATTTTCTGGACTGTCTTTCTATCTTGGTCACTGTTTCTTTCGAGGGGCAGAAGCTCTTTATTTTCATGTAGTCCCATATGTTTATCTTTTCTTCAAGTTGCTTTGTTAATGGTATTTCACCTTTGAAGATGTCTTTAGCTTCAATGTCGTGGAGGTTTTTTTCCTAATTTTCTTCAACGTACTTTATGGATTCAGGTCTGATATTGAGATCTTTAATCCATTTTGATCTGATTTTTGTGCAAGGTATTAAACACAGGTCCAAATTCATTTTTTTACATGTAGCTGTCCAGTTTTCCCAGCACCACTTGTTGAAGAGGCTTTCCTTAGTACTGTTTGAACTCTTTGCACCTTTATCAAAGATTAACTGTCATATCTTTGAGGGTGGGTGTCAGGATACTCAACTATATATTCCGTAGATCCACAGGTCTGTTTTTATTCCAATACCACACTATTTTAATTACTACTGCTTTGTAGTACAGTTTGAGGTTGGGAAAGGTGATGCCTCCCATCTTCTTTTTCCTGAGGACTGCTTTTAGCTATCCATGGGGGTTTATTATTCCATACGAATTTCAGGAGTGTTTGGTCAGTTTTTTTGAAGAATGTCATGGGTATCCTTATAGGGACTGCATTGAATCTGTACCAAGCTCTAGGGGGTATTTCCTTCTTGACAATGTTAATTCTCCCCATCCATGAGCAGGGAATGTGTTTCCATTTCCTCGTGTCCTCTTTTATTTCTTGAAGCAGTGTCTTGTATTCTCTTTGTATAGGTCATTTGCACACTTGGTTAATCTGATTCCTAGGTATTTGATTTTCTGTGGCACAATTGTGAATGGAATCGATTTCTTAATATCCCTTTCTTCTCTTTCGTTATTTGTATATAGGAAAGCCACAGACTTTTGGGTATTGATTTTGTACCCTGCCACTCTACTATAAATATCTATTGTTTCTAAGAGTTTTTGCGTTGAGAGTTTAGGGTTCTCTAAGTATAATATCATGTCATCTGCAAATAATGATAGCTTGATTTTTTTCCTTTCTTATCTGGATGCCCTTGATGTTCTTTTCCTCTCTGATTGCTATGGCAAGTACTTCCAGTACTATATTGAATAAAGCAGGTGAGAGAGGGCAACCTTGTCGTGTTCCTGATCTTAAGGGGAAGGCTTTCATTTTTTTCTCCATTGAGTATGATACTTACTGTGTGATTTTGGTAGATGGCTATCTACCAAAATATCTTGAGGAAGTCCTTCAATTCCCATTTTCTGGAGGCTTTTAATCATGAATGAGTGCTGGATCTTGTCAAATGCTTTTTCTGCATCTATTCATAGGTGCATAGGATCATATGGTTTTTATTTTTTTCTCTTATTGATATGATGTATTATGTTGATTGATTTGTGAATGTTGAGCAATCCTTGCATTCCCGGGATGAATCCTACTTGGTCATGATGTATGATCTTTTGATATTCTTTGGATTCTGTTTGCTAGTATTTTGTTGAAGGTCTTAGCATCTGTGTTCATCAAGGAGTTGGTCTGTAATTTTCCTTCTTTGTGTTGTCTCTCCCTGCTTTGGGTATCAGGGTGATATGTGCCTCATAGAAGCTGTTTGGGAGTGTTTCTGTTTCTATTTCCTGGAAGAGTTTGAACAGGACAGGCTGTAGAATTCGCTAGTGAACCCATCTGGACCTGGACTTTTGTGTTTGGGCAGACTTTTAATTACTGTTTCAATTTCCTCAGTGGTGATAGGCTTATTCAGGTATTGGAGGTCTTCTTGTTTCAATTGTGGGAGGTTATAGGACTTCAGGAATTTATCCATTTCTTCTAGGTTCTCATGTTTCGTGGCATACAGGTTCTCAAAGTAATCTCTGATGATCTTTTGGATTTCTGTCTTTTGTTGTGATGTCACCATTTTCATTTTGATTCTGTTTATTTGGGTTCTCTCTCTTTCCCTGTCCTTACAATTCTTGCCCATGGCTTGTTGATCTTGTTTATTTTTTCAAAGAACCAGCTCTTGGTTTCATGAATCTTTTTTTTTTTTTTTGGTTTCTAGCTTGTTGATTTCCTCCCTAAGTTTTATTATTTCCTTCTTTCTGCCTGGGTTGGGCTTCTTTTGTTGGTCTTTTTCTAATATTTTCAGCTATGAGGTCAGGTTATTTATGTGGGCTCTTTCTTCTTTCCTTATGAATGCTTGCATAGCTATGAACTTTCCTCTTAACACAGCTTTTGCTGTGCCACATAAGTTCTGATATTTGGTATCTTCATTTTCATTTGTTTCCAGGAATCTTTGGATTTCCTGTTTGATTTCTTCTATGACCCATTTGTTGTTTAGCAGTGAGCTGTTCAGTTTCCAGGTGTTTGGTTTGACTCCCTGCCTCTGTGTATGGTTAACTACTATTTTCAGTACATCATGATCTGAAAAGATAGTTGACAAAATTTCTATCTTTTTTATTTTATTGAGGTATGCTTTGTGGCTCAGTATATGGTATATCTTGGAGAATGTTCCATGTGCACTGGACAAAAATGTGTATTCAGCTTTTTTGGGATGAAAATCACTGTATATGTCAACCAGCTCTCTTTCTTCCCTTCAGGTCCAGTATTTCCCTGGTGAGTTTCAGTCTCGTCGATCTATCCATAGCTGATAAAGCAGTGTTGAAGTCTCTGACTATTATTGTGCTACTGTTAATGTCTTCTTTGAGGTCTATTAATAGTCATTTTAAGTATTTTGCTGGTTTCTTGTTTGGCACATATATGTTTAGTAGTGTGACTTCTTCCTGTTATACATACCCCTTTAATTATTAATAACTGCCTTCATTGTCCCTTTTAACCTTTTTCAGCCTGGAAGTCAATATTGTCAGATACGAATAAGGCCACACCCGCCTTTTTGGAGGAGTTGTTTGCGTGGAGAATGATCTTCCAACCTTTGACTTGAGTCTGTGTTTGATTATTCAGGTGTGTTTCTTGTAGGCAGCAGAATGTTGGATTCAGTTTTTTAATCCATTTTGCCACTCTGTGTCTCTTAATTGGTGCACTTAGACCGTTGACGTTGAGAGAGATTATTGTCATTGGATTTTGTGCATCTTTCTGTTTAAACTTGTTGTGGTTTTGGGTTGTCTGAAATTACAATAGACCCTTCAATCCTTTTAAAGTTGGTTTTGAGTCTATGAATTTCCTGAGTTGTTGTTTATCCATGAAGTTGTATATCTTTCCTTCGCATCTGAAAGTCTAGCTGGATAAAGAATTCTTGGTGAGGTCTGCAGTTCATTGAGTCTTTTCACAATATCTCACCATTGTTTTTGGACTTGGAGTGTTTCATCTGAGAAGTCTGCTGTAAATCTCAGGGATGCTCCTTTGTATGTGATTTCCTTCTTTGATCTTGCTGCTTTCAGTATTCTATCTCTGTCTATTGTTTTTGTCATTTTAATAAGGATGTGTCTTGGAGTATTCTTATTGGGGTTTCTTTTAGCTGGTATTCTATGGGCCTCCTGTATCTGGGAGCATGATTTCTTCAGTTTGGGGAACTTCTCAGCGATGATGGCTTTGACAGTTTCTTCTTCATTAGTGTTCTTTTCTTGACCTTCTGGTACCCCAATGAGGCGTATGTTGTTCCTTTTTGGCTTTATCCAGATTTTCTCTTGTAGTCTGTTCGTTGATTGTGAATATTTTTTTCCATCTTCTGTTGTTTTCTAGAGAATCTCTGAACCTCATCTTCAAGATCACTAATTCTTTCTTCAGTAGCTGTTACTCTGCTTTTGAGGTCTTCCACTATGTTTTTCAGTTCACTTACCTCATTTTTAATATCTGTCATTTCTGCTTGTACTTTGGTCTGAAATTTACTCAATTCTGCTCTCATGTCCTCTTGTATTTTATTGACTTTGTATTCCATTGTTTATTTGAGTTCCTTGTGCATCTTTAACAGTTTCTTCTGAAATTCCTTTTCAGAGAGGTTATATAGCTCATCATTATTGCTTGACTCATCTGTATTAGTGACTTCAATCATTGAGCTTGAAGGAATTCTGTGTTGCTTTACCATAATGAGTGTGTAGGTTGAAATGTTCTGGGTGACTAGTCAATAGAGTTAGTAGGTACCTGAATTACTTTGCAGTTAGGGATAGCAAAGAATAGATGGATATCAAAGAATGTAGGGGCAAATGCTCAGTGGTATCTCAGGCAGATAGATATTATTTCATGCGGATGCTAGTGCATCCACACGGTTTTGAATTTTTGGGGTGTCAGTGGGTGGTTCCGGAGTCTGGGGATCGGGGTGGAAGTAGTCCAGCGGAAGATCTGAAGAAGCTGGGTGTGGCTTGGTCCCCTTCTCAAAGTTCCAGCCCTTTAACCTGGAACTGAGTGCCTAGGGGAGTGCCTGCCTTGGGAACGCACCTGGTGGGGAGAGGGGGGAGCTGCAGGGCCCTTTCCCTGTCCTTTGTTCCTGTAGGGGCTTCTTTAGGAGAGGGGTCCAGCAGCCTCAGGGTCTCATGGAGAAAAGAAACCTTATCAGGCCTTAGTTCCTGTTTCTGCAAAGTGAGCTTTTTCAGCCATCCTAGGAATGACATTGCCATGTGCTCTTTCCTCTCTATCTGCCTATACCAGTGAGTTTTTGATGAGGACATTAGTGCTTCAGTGTAGGGTCCCCCTCCCCATGTAGTAAGAGGCTGATGGTCAAAAAAGAAAGACATGTGCAGATTGTTTGGGGTTACATCAGAGGAACAGAAGTATTCATGCCATTTGTTCTTTTGTTCTCATGGCACTGCTTCTTGCACACGTCCAAGGGAGAAGTGGAGTGCTAGTCATCTCATGTGCTGTGTGGCTTGAAACTCCATCTGCTTCTGAGGAATTGGTTTTAGACGTGATGTAAAGCAGAAGTGTCAGGATTTGTTAGCTACATTTTAGGAGCCCCTTTGCTTTCCATGTCCTATCTACTCCAAAGTAACAGGTTCATTTTGGAGAAAACAGAAATTTAGACAAATAGATTTGTTTGCAGAGATTAATAATGAAAAAGATAAAAGTCTAGAGATAACGTCTGAGAAAGCTTTTAGCAAACTGAATTAAGTCCAAAGTGTTTAGTGCACATGGGTGTAATTTCAAAAGATGTCATTATCACTTTAACACAAAAATATTTAGAATCTATTAATTATCAGATATATGAAGAGGTGTTTTAGAGGTAGACAAAGACTGGTATTCTTCAGGGGCCTTTTTATTAAGAGAGGTGTGTGTCTTCTTAATACAAGAGAAGGTTTTTAAATAATTCAGGGGGTAAATGAAATTACATTTCCCTCGTGAATTGAATGTAGTTTGAAATGATGCAAGTTCCTGCCTAAAATATTAGTTTAATATGAGAACAAGCCCCTTACATTCTGAAGATGCTGCTCATTCAGCTTTCCTTGTAATCAAAAGCAATTGTTTGTAAAAAAGCTTGGCAGTACTTTGATTCAATTGGTTTTGGACCAGATTCTAATCAAGAGATGCAAATGCTTTCTTGTCAACAGTTTCCTGGGCTTGGATTTGTCTGCTGAGGGAGATTTGTATTGATTCTCTGTAATTTAAGATGCTTGCTGGGCATGTGTTATAAAAATTATTGAGGCTGAGCTGAGATTTTGCATGCTGGGTCAGCTGTTGGTTTAAAAAGTAGTCAAGGGATCCAGGAAGCTACAGAAAAAGTGTTGCTTTATAATCAGGGGCCTGGGGAGAATTGTCTTGCCTAAGATCTAATTGAGAAAGAAGCTTGTGAAGATAAGGTTGAGAGTGGTATGGTTTTGTGCAAAAGGGTAAGTGCATGGGGGACTTACAGAGAAAAGCGAATGGGTGATCTACATACACCGGTGAGAAATAAAAAAAAAAACTAATGTCATTAATAGAGGCTATTGCTGACTTCTTGTGTCCTGCAAATACACTCCAGAAAACTGTGTGTGTGTGTAGGTCACAGGTATGGCAGACACTTAGACTCACTGTGGTAGGAATAGAACAGTCAGTGAGTTTGGGGTTCCATGTGGTAAGCTTGTGTCTTCTACTCCAAATACTTCTACTTGGGGTGCCCCCAGGGCCGGGCAGGGGGACCAGAAGCAGGACATTGAGAGGGTTTCAGGTGGTACCTTCTGTCAGATACAGATGGAGTAAACTGCAAATAAAGGCTGCTCTGGCATTGCTGCCGTTCATGCATGTTCCACTGCTTTTCAAGAATCTGGGTGATAAGAGTAGAATTTCCTGCATAGTGAGCCTCAGCCACTACCTGGAAGGTCCATTAAAACATCTTAAGGGACTAGAAAGATAGTACAGTGGGTAGGACACTTTCACACAAGCTGATATCTTTTGCTTCCCACCCCTCATAATTAACTTGGCTTTCTACTGAGGTTCTGTAGCAATTAAGAGTGTAGACAGGCTTACAATGTGGGACCAGTCCTCCTGGCCTTTGTCTACTGTCCTTGGTTTGCAAGTGGTGAGGGAGTTGTTGACTTACCCTTTGTTCAAAGCCCTCTGTTGTCAGCCTTAGATTTTGTATTATAAATGAAATGTTGTTTTTCTCTTTTCTGTATGCCCTTTGCATAGTCTTATGTTAAAGCAAAGGCCTTTTGTGTAGACATAGGAAGATAGTTAAGGCTGTGCACTTGTCATATAGGAGTTGATTAACTCTGAAATAGTTACTCCTGGGCATCTGTCATATTTCCTAACTTAAAACTCAGTTGCCCTTAGAGTAATTCTAGTTCCTTACACCCCAAAAGAATGGTCCATCACAGGGCTCAAATGGACCCAAGGCAAGCTGTGAGTAAGCTCTGGTGTCCTTGAACATGGAAAGACTAAGTGTCATAAACAATATAATAAGCTAAGAGCATGGTTATGGAACAAACTCTGTCCTGACCCAAAGACAAGCAACTGACTTTGGACTCAGTTTGGCTTAGGATAAAATTAACCTGATTAACCTGCCCTGAGGAATGTAGTCTGGAATATATGGTGAGTTTTCCCCAGGAAAGCCACCCTTAAGCTTAATCTCAGGTATAGATAACTTCCTGTATCTCTGGCTGTGTTTATATAAAATGACTAGAAACATTAAGAAGTAAATATTATATCAGAAAAGGAAAGGAAAAAGCAATATGCCCTTATCGGGAATTCTGCCTCTTTCCTGGGCAGGTCTATAGCCCCAGGGCAGGATTCTGTCTCTGAGGTGAGGGCAATTAGGACAGAGAAGGGACCCGTTTGAGAATAATAGTTGGAAATGATTACACTGCACTAGAACTAAGTGTTTAATGTAGGTAAAGGGATATCCATGATAACTCTTCAGTGTCTATTTGTAAACCACAATGTGCTAAAGTAGAGGGGATTAGGGGGGAGAGAGAGAGAGAGAGAGAGAAAGAGAAAGGAAGAGGGAGGAGAGAGAGAAAAAGAGAGAGAGAAGAAAAGTTCCTGTCATAGAGGAGGGAGGATGTGAGATATGGTGGGAGGGAAACTGGGGATATTTGTGTTGGGAAATGTGCACTGGTGGAAGGATGGATGTTGGAACACTGTGTGACTGAAACCCAATAATGTACAGCTTTGTAGTGGTCTATTTCATGGTGATTCAACAAAAATTAAGTTGGGGGGGAGGGTGATCATCTCCACCCTGGCAAGAACTAATCTTCTCAGATAACAGCAAAATCATATCAATAGACACAGAGAAAGCATTTGACAAGATCCTGTACCTGTTCATGATAAAACACTCAACAAAATGGGATTTGAATGAACTTTCCACAATATAGTCAAAGCCATCTACCACAAGCCCTAAGCAAGTATCATTCTCAATGGGGGAAAACATTAAAAGCTTCCCCCTAAGATCAGGGATAAGACAAGGTTACTCACTCTCACCTCTTCTATTCAATATAGTACTGTAAGTACTTACCATAGAAATGAGGAAATGAAAAGATATTAAAGGCATCCAGATAGAAAAGGAAGAAATCAAGCTATAACTATTTGCAGATGATATAATGCTATACTTAGAGAACCCTGAAGTCTCTACCAAAAAAGTTCCTAGAAATAATAGATCTGCATGGTAGAATGGAGGCTACAAAATCAACACCCAAAAGTTCATGGTTTTCCTATATGAAAATAATGAAAGAGAAGAAAGGGATATTAAAAAATATAATCCTGTTTACAACTGTGCCTCAGAAAATCAAGTACCTTGGGATTAGCTTAACTAAGGACATAAAGGACCTGCACAAAGAAATATACAACCCTACTTCCAGAAATAACAGAGAACATGAGAAATGGAGACACATCCCCTGTTCATGGATGGGAGAATGAATGTTGTCAAAATGGATACTCCCAGGAGCATTATACAGATTCAATGTGGTTACTATAAAGATATCCATGACAGTTTTTAAAGAAATTGACAAAACATTTTTTGAAATTCATGTGGAACAATAAACTCCACAAATAGCTAAAGTAATCGTTGGGGAAAAAAGAATATGGGAGGCATTACCTTCCCCAACTTCAAACTATACTACAAAGTCGTTGTAATTAAAACAACATGATATTGGAATAAAGACAGACACTCAGAGAAATGGAATAGAGTTGGAAAACCTGACAGTCACCCTCAAATATATGATTACTTAATTTCTTATAAGGGATAAAGAAATATGAAGGGAGCAAGGAAAGCCTCTTTGACAAGTGGTGCTGGGAAAACTGGACAGCTACATGCAAAAATAAAATATTCAAGCCTCTATCTAATGCCATATACAAGAATCAGATCAAAATGGATTAAAAAACTTCAATATCAGACCTGAGTCCATTAGTTACTTGGAAGAAAACATAAGCAAAACCCTCCACGACATTTAAGCTAAAGGTATCTTCAAAGATGATACAACACTGAGTAAGCTAGTGGGAGCAAAGATAAACAAATAGGATTACGTGAAACTAAGAAGCTTCTGCACCTCCGAAGAAATGATGATCAAGATATAAAGACAGCCCACAGATTGGGAAAGAATAATTACTTAATACCCATCTGATAAGGGTTAATATTCAAGATATACAAGGCACTTGTAGAACTTTACAAGGAAGAAACATCCAACCCCATCAAAACATAGGGATAAGAAATGCTTTTGAGGGCCGGAGTGATAGCCCAGTGGGTACGGTGTTTGCCTTGCATGTGGCCGGCCTGTGCTGGCCTGGGTTCGATTCCCGGCATCACATATGGACCCCTGAACACCGTCAGGAGTAATTCCTGAGTGCAGAGCCAGGAGAAACCCCTGAGCATTGCCGAGTGTGACTCAAAAAAGCAAAGAAAAGAAAAAAAGAAATGCTTTTGCTCTTCACTCAGGAATTACTCCTGGCGGTGCTTGGGGGACCATGTGGGATGCTGGGGATCAAACCCAGGTCGGCCGCATGCTAGGCAAATTCCTTATCCGCTGTGCTATCGCTCCAGCCCCAGGGAGAAGAATTGAACACAAACTTCCTCAAAGAAAATTTCAAATGGTCAAAAGGCATATGAAAAAAAATGCTGTACATCACTAATGCTGTACATCAGGGCAATGCAAATCAAAACAACAATAAGATATTATCTCACACCATAGAGACTGGCATAAATCCAAATAAAGTAAAACCAGTGCTGGTGTGGATGCAGGGAGAAAGGGACACTTCGTTCATTGCTGCGGGAATCTGATTAGTCTGGCCTTTTTGGAAAACAATATGAGCAGTTTTCTAAATACTAGAAATTAAGCTCCTCTTCGACCCAGCAATATCACTCCTGGGAATATACTGTGGGGACCCAAAAATACACAGCAGAAATACCATCTGCAGTTCTATGTTCATTGCAGCACTATTCAATTGCCAGAATATGAAAACAACCCCAGTGCCCTAGAACAGATGACTGGATAAAGAAACCTTGGTACATCTACGCAATGGAATGCTATGCTGCTGTTAGAAAAAATGAGGTAATGAAGTTTGTCTATCAATGGATGTACCCAAAGAGTATCATGCTGAGTGAAATTAACCAGAAGGAAAAGAATAGATATAGAATGACCGCATTCATTTGTGGAATATAAAAACAAAATTTGAGACTACTATCCAACACCAGACAAAATGAATAGGTGATTTGTCCAGGGTTGGAGTCTACCACAATGGTGTGGGGAGCGGAGGATAGGTAAGACAGAAGAAGGGATCAGTTTTACAATAATAGTTGAGAATAGTAATGCTGGACTCGAACTGAATATGGAAAGTAGGTAAAGGGATATACATGATAACCCTTCAGTGTCTTGCTTTTGCAAAACAGTGAACAAAAGGCAAGAGAAATTAAAAGACACAGAAGGAAATTGCTGCCATAGAGACTGGTTGTGAGGGTGGGTGGGAGGGAAATAGGGCACATTGATGTTGGGAGATGTGCATTGGTGGAGGGACTGGTGTTGGACACTGTGACTGAAACCTAATTATGAGCAAAATCTGAGATACACCATGTGTATCTCATGGCAATTCAATTAAAAAAATCAAGGTCCTCTTGGTCCCTTGGACCTGAAGAAGCAGCCTCCCTGCTTCCATGATTGAGCCTAGTCTGTCACTCTTCTTATTCCACACTGTTCTCTCCATCTCTCTCCTCTGTATTGCTGCCCCTCATGCTCCACTGTGCCATTTCTCGTGCTTTGTGGTCTTCCTCTTCTCTCTGGTGCTGACTTCTCTTTATCCCTTCGGCCCCATTTGATTCTCTGACTGTTCACTATTCATTGAAAACTGCTACTTTCCTTGTCCTCTTCCTGGGCATGGCTTTCCTTCTGGGATGCGAGTGTAGCAGCAGAGAGGACACGACCTGTGTTTTCTTTCAAAAAATTATCATTGCATTGTATTTTAGGGGAGGGATGTGGGCATACTGATGGTTGTGTGGTGTTGGAATCAGATGCAGAAAAATCACTTGATCACTTGATATCCCGTTATTTGTCGATTTGTTCAAGCGGGCACCAGTAATATTTCCATTTGACCCTATCACGTGCCAGTGTAGCCCAATGACATCTGGTTGCTTCAGGAATACAGAGAGCCTCAAACTGTTCGTTCAGGGTCTTGACGAAGAAGTCTGACCGACCATCTTGTAGGTGGGCGGCCAGATGATCTTTTGACATCCCTTGGGATCCAGTCGTTAACGGCTCTAGTCCAGCGATTCAAATCGCTTTACATGTCCAGCCCATCTGATTTTCGATGTCTTGGCAAACAAGACAGCGTCCCTGACTCTGGAACAGTGACGGAGGTCGGAGCTCTGGATTCCTTCTCTCACTTGAGTGAGGCGTGATATTCCAAGCATAGCTCTTTCGATTCCTCTTTGGGAGACCCCAATAGCATTGTCATCCTGCTTTCGTAGGGCCCAGGTCTTTGAGGCATATGTTAATGCAAGGAGAACTGTGGAGTTGAAGAGATGTGCCTGGAGCTGGAGGTTCTTTGTCTTTTTATCTATTTCTTCGATGCTTTTGAAGGCATTCCATGCTGCTCTCTTCCTCCCTGCGCAGCTCAGGTTTTCGGCCGTTCATCATGTTGACTTCTCAACCTAGGTACACATAACTGCTGCATTCAGAGATGTTTGTTCCATTGAGAGTGAATGGGACCTCTGGAACTAGTTCATTTTTCATGAACATAGTTTTCTTTAGATTCAGCTGTAGACCTATCTTTCCACATTCTCGGTTGAAGTCAGCCAGCATTTGTGCTGCTTGGCTAATGTTTGGTGTTATTAGAAAGATGTCATCAGCGAAGCGGAGGTGGTTTAGTTGCCGACCGTCTATCATCACTCCTATTCCATCCCATTCTAATTGTCACATGATGTTCTCGAGGGTGGCATTGAAGAATTTTGATGAAATTGTATCACCCTGTCGAACCCCTCTTTTGACATCGATGATCACTTCTTTGTAGAATGGTGAGATCCTGGTGGTGAATCCGTAATACAGCTCACAAAGGATCTTGATGTATTGGGTTTGAACACCCTGTTTGGTTAGGGCTTCAATGAGCACTTCAGTCTCCACAAAATCAAAGGCTTTCTTTAAATCAATGAACGTGAGACAGGGTGGCAAAAAAACCCATTATTAATAGTGTAAACCACAGACTATATTTAACCCCAATCTATTAAAAATGAATAAGCACGAAGGAAACTTTGAGGAACAGCTGGCTGGAGCCTGAGGATGTCAGGGAGGTGTCCGTGGGAACAGCATTTGACAGGGTGATTGTGAGCTTTCTCTATTGTCTTGAGTAGCTGAACAGAAAGACTGGATTAATAGAAATGCAGACAGACTATGGTAAGATGGGTTTGGTCAGCAGTGTTTGGGCTAGGCACGATCAGAAGTTTAGATTTGGGCATGTTAAACTGGAGATCAGTTCAATAGTTATGTGAGTATGGGTGGCACAGTCATGGTTCCACAAAGCCCAAGAGTCTGAAGAAATGGGATGTTTATGGCCAAAGGAACTTCACAGCTGTGGTTGTTAACAATCTGTAGGTGGAAACTGGAGAGGTAGAACTTACTGGCTCTGAATAAATGCTTGAAACTGCATGTTCCCCGGATCCTTGGCAGTACTAATCTCTGATGTAGAGCCAGGAGTAACCCCTAAGCACAGCTGGGTGCAGCCCACGCCACCCCGAAACAGAAAATATCTGTGGATGGGGAGAGTCCCAAGCAGTGTGGGTGTGTTATGATGTCATTGTGTGGCCAGAGCAGCAAAAACAGAGCAAGAGGGAGAGGAGGTGACTGGAAGCAGGTATCAATGAAGATGCTGTGAAGGTAGAGAAAGGGGCAAACCGAGCATCTGTGTGCTTTCCCAAGTTCATTTTTCCACTTTCTAGGTCAACAGAAATGCAATAGTCTTTCTCTAGAATCTATCTAGAGATAGATTCTTTAGAGTTTCTAGAATAGATCACAACTGATTTAAGTCCATATGGCACACTTCAAGACTGCAAGACCATACATTGGCCTAATTCTATGCCATCGACTTATGTTTTTTTTTTAACCAAGCAGTATGAAACAAACACAGTGGGGATTAAAGTAAACTGTCTTACTGTCTTATACACAGGTTTGGGTGCAGGAAACTATCACCTTACCCCTGTCTCACTGACAATGCTCTCTTGGTGTCTTTGGTTGTAACAATCACACTCTGAGCTTTTAGGGAATGGACTGAATAGATTTTACAATCTCTCTAGTTTTAGTTAATTGCCCTTTATTGAAATATCATGTATACACCATGATTGTCAATATAATATAAATGACTTACTTCATACTTTATGCCTTATACATAATTTTAATGTCTGATTATAAGGTTCTTTCTAAAATGAAACTAAGGATATCATATTCTGATGCAGTAATAGTGATACTGCAAGATGTAATATTTAACTGCTAGCAGGGAAAGATGGAGGAAAACTTAAATTTAAAGGAAGGACGCTGATAAAGTCATACTTAAGATAATAGTTTAGGGGCAAATAGATCTTTAAGCCATAGCAGGTTTTCAAAGCATAGGTCTTTAAACTAAACCATAGTCTATTAGATAATAATACCACCATATAGCATTAGTCAAGTGACTAATAGTCTTTTAAAAATGATCAATCCAAGTTGCATGAAAATAGAATATAATTTTTGATGCTTTGTGCTTAAAGTGTTTTACACATTTTGTGTTAATGTAACTCAACCTTTCATGTGCATTGGCTTCATGATATGCTTCAATTGCTAGAAAATTAATTTATGTGGAATACTTAGTTCCCCAGTGATATTAGTTAATGAATGTCCCTGAACTTTATCCATGGATAAATTAATAAATAGTAATGGGATCGAGAAATTAAAAATTAGCCTCTACTTATACATAGAACCTATTGTAAGACTTTTTCCCTAAAGAATTATAATAACTGAAATTATAGCTAAAGTAACAGAACAATATTGACAATGCACTGGAAAATCAACTCCAAGTTAGATGCACAGCAACAGCTCTGCTCCAGCAACTGGGATAGAAGTTTTTATTTTCTTCATTATCTTGCTGTTGTTTGCAGGACACACCTGGTATCTCTCAGGGCTTACTCCTTACTCTATGCACAGGGATCACTCCTGGCCATGCTTGGAGGACACATGGGGTTCTGGGGTTTCATCTCAGGTTGGTTGTGTGCAAGGCAAATACCCTACCCACTGTACTATCTTTCTGGCCTCTGCATCTTTTTTTTTCTTTTTGGGTCACACCTGGTGATGCTCAGAGTTACTCCTGGCTCTGCACTCAGAAATTACTCCTAGCGGTACTCAGGGAACCATATGGGATGCCGGGGATCAAACTAGGGTTGGCCACGTGCAGGGAAAATGCCCTACCAGCTGGACTATCACTCCAGCCCCTGCATCTTTTATTTAATTAGCAAGTGGTTGTATCCTGAATACTATCTCTCTGATACTCTAAACTCTTTGTGCTAGATATTATAGTTCTCTTAATAGTAACTGTGATTTTGGTATTCTCATTGTCCCCATTTTACAGGTGACGTAACTGAGGCTGAGAGTAGTTGCTTATCAGCTGTTCAGACTGGATTCAAAAGTAGAAGGTGCAGCACTCTCTCTCTTTTCTATTGAAATACTTTTTTACTGAAGTGAAAAGGACATAAGAGAAGTATCAGAAACCAAATGAACCACAATTTCCTCACAATTTTTAAAAATATGGAACACTTCACGAATTTGCATGTCATCTTTGTGGAGGGGTCATGCTAACCTTGTATTATTACAATTTTAGTATATGTGCTGCTGAAACCAGCACCACATTCTCTCTCTATAGTGCTCTCTCTTGTTCCTGCTCTTTACTTTTCTTCTTCCTTGTTTCTTGTCTCCAGTTTTTTAATAGCACTGCCTACTTTGATTTTTCTTGTCTTGCCTATCTTTCCTATTACACTTTGATCTGTCTCTTTCACACTTCCTCTCTGCTCCACTGTAGTTTGTGTAGAAGGCAGTAGTGCAGCTTCTCTTACACGTTTGAGTCATCTGTTGAGTCATCTTTTGCTGTGTCTGATCTAGCTGTTAATTCTTCCTCCTGGTTTCTGGTCTCCAAATCAGTTTTTAATAGCTCTACCTAGTTTGATATTTCTTGTTTCAAAGTATGCAAGGCTTTACCAGTTCCTACAAAAGAGTCTAAACATTTTTGTAGGATGATATTTGTAACAGTCAAGATTCAGGGCTGGACAGAGACTGGCACACATCCAAAACAGCAAGAACAACCGGTGCTGGCGTGGATGGTGGGAAAAAGGGACTCTCATCCACTGTTGGTGGGAGTGCCGACTGGTCCAGCACTTTTGGAAAACAATATGGGCATTCCTCCGAAAACTATATATTGAGCTCCCATTTGATCCAGCAATAGCACTCCTGGGAATATACCCGAGAGACCGAAAAACACATAGCAGAAACACTATCTATACTTCTTTATTCATTTCTGCGCTATTCACAATAGCTAGAATCTGGAAACAACCTAAATGCCTGAGAACAGAGGACTGGCTAAAGAAACTGTGGTACATCTACACTATGGAATACTATGCAGCTGTCAGAAAAGACGAAATTATGAAATTTACCTGCAAATGGATGGACATGGAGACTATCATGCTGAGTGAAATTAGTCAGAAGGAAAAGGACAGATATAGAATGACTGCATTCATTAACAGGATATAAATAGATACATAAATAGATACCAGTGTTTTACTAAGTGTGGGAAATGGTAATGGCAGATTAAAACTCACCATTGAATATACACAAAGAGACTTAAGTGATAAACTCTAAATATCTGCAGGGCTAGCCACAATGTGTAAAAGAAGAGGGAGATAGATGCAGAGACAGAGAGAGAGACAGAGAGAGAAAGAGAGGAAACGGTGGTACCTGCTATTGAGGCAGCCTGGGGGTGGGTGGGAGGGGTGGGGTACATTGGTGGTGGAAATGGGGCACTGGTGGAGGGATGGGTGCTGGAATTCTCTATTACCAAAAACCAATTATGAACACCTTTGTAATTGTATGTCTCACGGTGGTATAATAAATAAATAAATAAATAAATAAATAAATAAATAAATAAATAAATAAATAAACAAACAAACAAACAAGAAGGAAAAAAAGATTCAGGGCTGGGAATGAGAGAAATCTTAGTCTTAGAACAGAGAAAGACTGTATGTTGCCTGGGGAGTGTGAGAGTCCAAACAGCAAAAATAATCCAGATAGAGTGCTCCTAATCATGCAGATTGTGGGGCACAGACACTCCCTGCTATTTTGTTGTTCTAGCAGCTGGTCACAAGCACCTGGTCACATCCAGTCTTGCCTTGGTCTCTGTGATGTGGGCTGGAGCTTCTGCCTTGAGTGAGAGATCAGACCTCTTTGACCATGCCCAGCTCAATCCCCTCAGGGAATATGGCTAAGATCCCCTATCTGGGCTTTGTTGTTTGTGGGCCACACTCTGGTGCTCAAGGGTTATTTTAACTAGTGCTCAATGACTCCTGGCAGTGCTTGGGAGATTATATGTGGTTCAAGGATTTGAGCCCAAGTCCACTGCAAGTGCCTTACCTCCTATACTATCTCTCTAGCCTCGTGCTTTTGCTTTTGAATTTTTGTTTGTTTTATGTTTTGTTTTGTTTTATCTTCATCACACCTGGTGATGCTTAAGGGCTACTCCTGACTCTGCAATCAGGAATCACTGCTTGAAGTACTCAGGAACAATATTGGATGCCAGGGATTGAACCTGGTTTGCCATGTGTAAGGCAAGTGGCTTATCCCGCTATACTAAAACCACTCTGGCTCCCTCATTGCTTTTTTAGATGGGACAGAGTCCCTGTCTTTCCCAAGACTGACAACATTGATAATTAGCAAAAACAGAAAATTGAATTGATTCCTGGCAGACAAAAGAATCCTTAAGTCAATGTTCAAAAAAATCTTTAAAGTAAAACAGATTTTATTTTTAAAAAAATTTATTATACCTCTGTGAGATATAGAGTTACAAAAGTTTTCATATTTGGGTTTCAGTCATACAGTGTTCCAGCACCCATCCCTCCACCAGAGCCCATTTCCCACCACCAATGTCCCCTTTTTCCCCCCCTTCCCCAACCTGTGTTTATGGCAGGGAATTTTCACTTCTCTCTCTCTTTCTCTCTCTCTCTCTCTCTCTCTCTCTCTCTCTCTCTCTCTCTCCCCCCCCACTTCTCTTATACTACATTGTGGATTGAAATACATACATTTAGAAGTTATAATGTATATCCTTTTGCCTACTTTCAATTCTCAGTTCTATGCTGATGTTATTATTTACCATAATTATTAGTACACTGTTCCTTTCTCTGTATTACCTAGCCTCTGACTCCCACACATTTACACTAGGTTCTACCCACTTATAAGACCTCCTGATCAATGCTTTGTCTGGCCTTGGATATTAGTATCATGTTATTTTTATATATCCCACAATAAATTCAGTCATTCTATGTATGTCTTTTCCCCTCTGGCTAATTTCACTCAGCATGATCCTCTCCATGTCCATCCATTTTTAGGCAAATTTCATACCTTCATTTTTTCTAACAGCAGCATAATATTCCATTGTGTAGATGTACCACAAGTTTCTTTATCTAGCCATCTGTTCTTGGCAACTCTGGTTGTTCCCAGATTCTGGCTACTGTGAATAGTGCTGCTATGAACATAGAAGTGTAGATGGTGTTTCCACTGTGTGTTTTTGGTCTCACAAGGTATATTCCCAGGAATTGTATTGCTGGATTAAACAGAAGCTCAATTTCTAGTCTTTGGTGGAATGTCCATATTGTTTTCCAAAAAGGCTGTACCAGTCAACATTCCCACAAACAGTAAATAAGAGTCCCTTTCTCCCCTGCATCCATGCCTACACTTGTTGTCCTTGCTCTTTGGGATATGTGCCAGTCTCTGTGGTTTGAGATGATATATCATTGTTATTTTGATTTGTATATCTCTGATGATTAATGATGATGAGCATTTTGTCATATGTCTTTAGGCCATTCAAATTTCTCCTTGTCTATGTTTCTGTTCATTTCTTCTCCCCCATTTTTTGGTGGGGTTGGCTGTTTTCTTCTTGTAAAGTTCTACCAGTGCCTGATATATGCTGGATATTAACCCTTTATCAGATGGGTATTGGGTGAATATTTTTTCCCATTATGTGGACTGTCTTTGTATCTTGGTCACTGTTTCTTTTGAGGTGAAGAAGCTTTTTAGTTTCATGTACCCCATGTAGCCGCCACCAACCGCCACCACCGTTGCGCACGCCATGGGAGCCGTGACTGACTCTCTCTCTTTGCCCAGCTGAGACACCCAGTAGGGATGGTGGATTCTAGCCCTGACCTGCCACCCCAGCAAAGCCTTGCAAGAAGCCAGAGGAACCCCCCACACCATGAGGGCCGCCATTTTCTTCATCCGGACTCCCATCTCATCAGAACTCCACCCAGCAGAAGAGCTGATCACAGACTGGCTCATGTAGCTGCAAGCGGTTCATCAATAAATGCTGGAGATCAGAGGTGACTACAAGAGTATCCCACCCACACTGCAGAGCCTGGAAAGCTACCCGTGTCGTATTTGATATGTCAAATACCAGTAACAATTATAGACCTCATTCCCATGATCTGATTGAATGGTTTGAGGCTCTTTATGTTCCTGGAGTGAGCAGATGCCCTTGAGCTCTTCTAGCATGTGACAGGACATATGGAGATGTTATTGGTGCCCGCTCGAGGAAATTGATGATGTACAGGATGATAAGTGATAAGTGATAAGTCCCCCTTTTCATTTCTGATTCTATTTATTTGGGTTCTCTCTTTCCCTGTCCTCATATGTCTTCCAAGTGGTTTGTCAATCTTGTTTATTTTTTCAAAGAACCGGCTCTTGGTTTAATTAATCTTTTGGATTGTTTTTTTGGGTTTCTAGCTCATTGATTTCCTAAATTTTATTATTTCCTTCTTTCTGCCTGGGTTGGGATCCTTTGGTTGGTCTTTTCTAGTATTTTGAGCTGTGAAGTCAGGTTATTTTTGTGGGCCCTTTCTTTTTTCCTGATGGTTGCTTGCAGAGCTATGAACTTTCCTCTTGACACTGTTTACTCTGTGTCCCATAAGTTCTTATAGTTGGTGTCTTCATTTTCATTTGATTCCAGTAATCTTTGGATTTCCTGTTTGATTTCTATGACCTACTGGTTGTTCAGCAGTGAGCTGTTCAGTTCAGTTTCCAGGTGTTTGGTTTGACTCCTTGTTTCTGTGTGTGGTTGACTTCCATTATCAGTGCATCTTGCTCAAAAAAATAGTTGACACAATTTCTATCTTTTTTATTTTATTAAGGTATTCTCTGTGGCTAAATATGTGATTTATCTTGGAGAATGTTCCATGTGCATTAGAGAAAAATTTGTATTCATCTTTTTTGGGATGAAAATATCTGTATATATCAACCAGCCCTCTTTCTTCCATTTCTACCTCAGGGCCAGTATTTCTTTGGTAAGTTTCAGTCTTGTTGATCTATTAATAGCTGATAAAGCAGTGTTGAAATCTCCAACTACTATTGTGTTACTGTCAGTGTCCTCTTTGAAGAATATTAGCAGTTGTTTTAAGTATTTTGCTGGCTCCTTGTTGGGTGTACAACAAATGTTTACCCCTTTTTGGGTGTACATTTATGTTTAGTAGTGTAATTTCTTCCTGATATACATATCCCTTAATTATTAAGAAATGGCCTTCACTGTCCCTTCTAGCGTTTTTCAGCCTGAAGTCTATGTAAAATAGATTCTATTATGAAGATTTTTAGGAAGGGGAAGGAGGAGAGAAAGTGAGAGAATGATAACACATCTCAAGAGGGGAGATGCGGGCGACACATGTGTTCAACCACATGTGCTCATGCAGCACATGGGCTTGGGCAGCATATGAGCACCAATGTTTAGACATTTTTGTATACATATCAGTAGGGCTATATGTACAGCAGTACACACATACACACACCTGAAAAAATAATTACAGTATGGAAATAGTTATGTGCTTAGAAAAAACTTAGGAAGAAAGTTACATGCTTGGAAATCTCTTCTACTACATCCTCCCTTTTTTGAAATTCAGGTCATGACTCACTAAATTCCTTTGGTTTGAAAATCTTGCCCTGTAGCACTCTGTGCAGCAAATTCATAATACTTGCAAACAGTGATTTTATGGTTTTATGCATGAAATGCACATTTATATATTAAACAAACCTTTTAAAAATTCTGGTCTTTGAATATTTGCAAAGTAAAAAAGCAATTATTACCTTGACAACAAAGTAAGCCAAAAATATAAAAGAAGAAAGTCAACCTGTTATGTAAGGAAAAGTAATACTTTCTACTTTCTCTGCAGAAAAAAAAATAATTGTATATTCTAAAAGTAATTTGTATTTAGTTAGTCCAGCATGTTTATTTATATAGCTTTCTGGGACAATTTAAATCACTGCTAGTTGTTGGAAAGTGATGGGGGTTTAAATCCTGCTGCCTATATATTATTTGAGTGACACCCAGCAGTGTTCAGGTCTTACTGTGGCTATGCAGTCAGGGACTCCTGGTGCACATGGGGGCCTATATCATATGTTGGAGATCGAACTCTGGGTGGCTGCAAAAATCAGTGGTATGAGGTAGAAAGTGACAAGCAAAGATAATGCCAAACACTAAGAGACTAGAGAAGGAAGGGAGAGAAAAGAATAGGAAAATCCAGAAAGCACTAAAGGAGACAAAAACAGTTGATTTAGAAAAGGAGAAAATAAGAAGCATTTGCTTATCACTTTCCTTGGACTAATATGTGTGAACATGTGTATGTGTGAACATTTTAGTGCTTTTCACACCCATCTTCTCAATGCCTTTTAAACCAGAGAAGAGCATCCAGCTTGTCACACATGGTTATAATTTCTACTCAGATTTTATGTGTGTATGTGATTTAAGTACCTAAGTGCTGCTTTATTTTGAGACTTCGTGTTTATTTGAAATAATTTTTATTGAATTACCTTGTGATGCTGTTACAGAGTTGTTCATGACTGGGTTTCAGTCATTTCAGAATGTTCTAATAACACTTCACCATTATATATTTCCCTCCACTATTGTCCCTAGTTTCCTTCTTGTCACCACCCCTATCCCCTATCCCCACCCCTTCTCCATCCTGTTTCTTTGGCAGGTACTTTTCTCTGTCTCTGTCTCTCTCTTCACTCTTTCTCCCCCACCACCATTTATGGGCATCATGGTTTTCAATATAGATACTGACAAGTTATCATGTATGTCCCTTTACCTTCTTTCAGCACTCAGTTCTTGTCCAGAATGATCATTTTGGTCCCTGCTCTGTCCTAACTGCCCTCCCTTCCCCATCCCACTTGGGGAAAGCTTCCATCCATGGATCAGCCCTCCTGGCCCTTGTTTCTACTATTATGGCATTTAGTCTCATATTATGTTTGTTGTTGTTTTTTTAATATCCCACAGATTGATGTAGTCATTCTATGCCTATCTCTCTCCTCAGACTTATTTCGCTCAGCTTGATAATCTCTAGGTCTGTCCACATATAAGCAAATACCATGACTTTGTTCTTCCAAATCAATATTTTAAAACCTCTAGGGTAACAATGAATAAGTATTACCAAATCTATAAGGTGGGAAATGGAATAGGTGACCCATGCCAAAGGATAAGCCTTTCCCTCCCTCCCTGTCAACAAATGCTTCAGTGTGTCCCAGAGGGGTCTGGCGTTGTCCCCTTGGTTGTCCCCTAGACCTGTCTCTGTTTGATGTGTCATAATTGGTTGGGCAGTGGGTAAACCCCAGAAGGCTCATTCTTACTCCCTATACACACCCCAGCAAGGTCTGGGTCTTATTTCTTCAACCATCAGGGCTGTGTGTGTTCCCCAGAGGAGTGGCCCTGAGTGGAGGGGACAGGACAGGGGGCCGGAACCTCCTGCGAGAATGCACGAGGCAGCAGTGACTGTCAGGATGGCTGTGGTAGATGGTGACTCAGGGAGGTGGTCTCTGTTGTGCCCATCCAAATGCACAGATCCGAGCCCCATTGTCTCTCCCACCCCAGGGGCCGGGAAATACCCAGTCATTCGCGTGATCTGCTTATAGTCCCACACTTACCTGTCTGTGGACGCACCCTTGGGAGGGGGCAGCAAGTAGAAGCACCTTGTTGTCCTTGCTGTGTGTCAGTGGCATCACCCAGGAGGGCTGTCAAAGGACTCAGCTCATTTAAGCTGGCCTGGGCATGCTCCGCATTCTTACTGCAAGGTGAGGCCACCATGGTGGTAATACAGCCCGTGTGTCTTCAGGAGTCATCACCGCCTTCCAAGTGGAGACTGACAAGTGGTGGTCCCAGCCCACCGGCTGGGAGGGCCATGGACTTTGCATCCTGCTTATCTCACTGGGCTGAGCTTGCCACCCTCCCCCGCACAGCTCTGATCCATGATCCACCTTACACTGTGCTCCCACCACCGGAGAAGCCAGGAGAAAGGGCTCCATTTCTCAATGAGGCCTCCAGTGGGAGAAGGACTGACTGTGGCATGGCCAGAAGGAAGCAGAAGTATTTCCCTTCCTCAATGGATGGCAAGCAGGAAGGTGGGGACAGCCAGGGAACATGTAGCCCTCAGGCAGACCTCACTGCCTCTCACGCCCTCAGGGGTCTGGCTAACAATGGCATCCCTGGAAAGCCCATCTGAGCGAAGGTTTCCTCAGTGTTTCCCACGATGCCTATTCTAGTCTCTGTGAAGCATAAATGTGGCTCATAACAGTGAAACGTAGGAAGCTCTTTACAAAATGAGCAGGGAAATACCTAGAAGGCATGAGAAAATAAATCAAACTTGTGAGTACTTGCGATTCATAATGAAATAAAAATCTTTAACATCTTGTCAAAGATGAGAAATTAAGTTTGAAAAGTAAAGAGGATCATTTACTAGTCCCCACCAGAAAGAAGTTAGTAAGTTTTCTGGAATGTGATGTCAAGAAGGCCTCAAGAACACTGAGAGAATTGATGCCTTCGAGTCAACATCTATTTCTAAGGAGTGAGCCCCAAAAAATCATCAAGTTTGCAAGCAAATATTTATCTGCAAAGGATAGTTATTACAGCATCATAGATAGGGAGAAAAAACTCAGAAGTGACTTTCCAGCCCAGTAGAGATGTGGTTAAACATATTAGAGTATAATCATATGCTAGGGTATGGGAGACCATGAAAATCTTGTTTCCAAAGAATACTCTTACATGAGAGAAAATAATCATGGCACAACATCCAAGAACTGAGCAGGACCTAACATTAAACTAATTTCTGTGTAATATCAGGGCAGTAATATCAACTCAGATATATGGGGCAAAGCTGCTACTGGCTCTCCTTGGTCTCAGCTGATCATAAGGTGCCCAGGAGGGAAGGCGAGTTCTAGCCCTGGCCCGCTATCCCAATAGAGTCTTGCAAGAAGCAAGAGGAACCCCCACACCATGATGGGCAGTCATTTTCAAATTTGGACTCCACAGCTTGTCAGAGCTCCACCCAAGAGAAAAGCTGATCTCTCCCATTGCTGTTCATCTGTAAATGCACAAGATGAGAGACTACTACTGAGGGATACCCGCAGGGCAGAGCCTGACAAGCTACCCGTGTTGTATTTGATATGCCAAAAAACTAGTAACAATTATAGACCTCATTCCCATGACTTGAAGGAATGGTTTGAGGCTCTTCATGTTCCTGGAGTGAGCAGATGCCCTTGGGCTACACTAGCACCAGACAGGACATATGGAGATGTTACCGGTGCCTGCTCAAGCAAATCGATTAACAGCGGGAAGACAAGTGATACAGCTGATAAGGAGGGCAATGTATTAAAAATCTAGGGGCCGGAGTGGATAGTTCAGCGGGTAGGGCATTTGCCTTGCATGCTGCCAACCCGGGTTTGATCTCCGGTATCCCATATGGTCCCCTGAGCACTGCCAGGAGTAATTCCTGACTGCAGAGCCAGGAGTAACTCCAGAGCATTGCCAGGTGTTACCCAAAAAGAAAAAAAATATATAGACGAGATCGGGCGCGCTTCAGGGTGGTGGCCATAGAAGATGGGAGGCATCACCTTACCCAACTTCAAACTGTACTACAAGGCAGTAGTAATTAAAACAGCATGGTATTGGAATAAAAAACAGGCCCGTGGACCTATGGAATAGAATTGAGTATCCTGACACCCAACCTCAAACACATGATCATTTAATCTTTGATAAAGGTGCAATGAGTCTAAAATGGAGTAAGGGAAAGCCTCTTCAATAAGTGGTGTTGGGAAAACTGGGCAGCGACATGTAAAAAAATGAATTTGGACCTGTGTCTAACACCATGCACAAAAAATCAGATCAAAGTGGATTAAAGATCTCAATATCAGACTTGAATCCATAAAGTACATTGAAGAAAATATAGGAAAAACCCTCCATGACATTGAAGCTAAAGGCATCTTCAAAGATGAAACATCTCTAACAAAGCAACTAGAAGAAAAGATAAATATATGGGACTACATGAAACTAAAAGCTTCTGCACCTCAAAAGAAACAGTGACTAAGATACAAAAGCAGTCCACAGAATGGGAAAGAATATTCACCCAATACTCATCTGATAAGGGGTTAATATCCAGGATATATCAGGCACTGGTAGAACTTTTACAAGAAGAAAACAAACAACCCCATCAAAAAATGGGGGAGAAGAAATGAACAGAAACTTCAGCAAGGAAGAAATTCGAATGGCCAAAAACATATGAAAAAATGCTCATCATCACTAATCATCAGAGAGATGCAAATCAAAACAACAATGAGATACCACTTTACACCACAGAGACTGGCACATATTCAAAAGAACAAGAACAACAAGTGCTGGCGTGGGTGTGGGGAAAAGGGGACACTCATCCATTGTTGGTAGGAATGCCGGCTGGTACAGCCTTTCTGGAAAACAATATGGACATTCCTCCAAAGACTAGAAATTGAACTCCCATTTGACCCAGCCATACCACTCCTGGGAATCTACTCTGGGAAACCAAAAATACGCAGCGGAAACACCATCCCTACTTTTATGTTCATAGCAGCATTATTCACAATAGCCAGAATCTGGAAGCAACCCGAGTGCCCGAAAATAGATGACTGGATAAAAAAGCTTTGGTACATCTACACAATGGAATACTATGCAGCTGTTAGGAAAAATGAAGTTATAAAATTTGCCTACAAATGGATGGACATGGAGAAGATTATGTTGAGCGAAATTAGCCAGAAGGAGAGAGACAGTTACAGAATGACTGCATTTATCTGCATAACATAAATATATAGGTACATATTATGATACCAATATCCAAGGTCAAGTGAAACATACATCAGGAGGTCCTGTCAAAGGTGGAAATTATTACAAACATGTGGGAGTCAGAGGCTAGGTAAGACAGAAAATGGAACAGTGCGCTAACAATTGTGAGGGTACTAATGCCAACCTAGAACTGAGCATTAAATAGAGGCAAAAGGATACACATGACAACCCTTTAATGTATGTTTTGTAATCCATAGTCTGGAGAGGAAGGAAAAGAGAAAGATAGAGAAATGGAAAGAAATAAAGAACCTGCCATGGAGGAGGGCTGGGGGGAGGGGAGGGAACCGGGGACGTTGGTGGTGGGAGATGGGCACTGGTGGCGGGATGGGTGCTGCTACACTGTATGACCAAAACCCAAATATGAACTTTTTAATTGTATATCTTTGTAATTGTAAAAATAAAAAAAATTAAAAAAATATATATATATAGAAAGAAAAGATAAAAGATGTTCTCTACATTTTCATTTATATGTAATAGAACTCTCACTTGTCATACAGTAATTTCTATGCTGAAGACAGAAGATACAGGAAAAGAGGCGCAAAGAGCTAATAAGCAAAAAAAAAATCCTAAGAAAAGACACAGTTCCCAGACCCAGAGGTTCAGAGGTCAGACTAGAGCAGAATAGGGAGTTTGTGGGAGATGAAGCTAATGAGAAAAATGCAAATTAGAGCCCTGCTGTGTTTGGTATTTATGTTTAGTATTTTGCAAGTTCTTAGGACTCTTTTCTCCAAGTAGAAGGAAAAGCTGTTCCTTCTCTAGTTTTCTTTTTTCACTTTGGAACCGCAACTGGCAGTGCTCAGGGCTTGTTTCTGACTCTATAGTCAAAGATCACTCATGCTGGAGCTAGGGGGCTACAGAGGGTAACTCTGGATCTGCTGTGTGCAAGGCAAGTGCTTTACCTACTGTGCTATCACTTCAGTGCCTCTTTATAAAGAATAGAGGAACCTCTAGAAACAACCTCTCAGGATAAGAGAGTGACTGGCTTGACATAATCAGGAGTTACTGAATGAGGGACAAAAAAGGTGGATGTCAGAACAAAATCCACCTTGAGGCAGCAAGAAGAAAGAGGACGGATGTTGGTGAGAAGCTATAGTACTCCATGTGCCATGTGATAAATTGGAGTGGGCTTGAGGTATGCTGGTGAGCAACTACAGTATTCCGTGTGGCATGTAACAAACTGGGGTGGGCTGGGTGAGGTAACTGGGAAAAAATGCATGAGAAAAGAAAAGAATTGTCACAGTGCAGTAATGGGGTCATCAGTCCATGCAATGTAGTGTAATAACATGCGAAGTTCCTGCTGGCTTACCTGCCTTTGGGATGAGCTAGGAAAAGGGAGGGGCAGCGGGGTTCTGCACTTAAAAGAGCTGAACTCTACCTGCTGTGACAAGAACCAATAGGCAATTCCAAAATAGGAACTGAGGGCCGAGCACATTCTGAGAATGTGTGGTGAGACATCAGGAAAAGTAGCAAAGAGAATTGGAGTCTGCCTCTAAGAACGAGGCTTAGGAAGGTGAAACTGGACCACTCTTTCCTGTTGGATGATTCTACTGCTACAGCACATGCCAAAACTTAGAGCCAGAGCAATAGCAGAGCATTTGCCTTGCACACAGCTAACCTAAGTTCCATCCCTGGCATCCCATATGGTCCCCCCCCCCCGAGCACCGCCAGGAGTAATTCCTGAGTGCAGAGCCAGGAAAAACCCCCGAGCATTGTCAGGTGTGAACCAAAACACAGGGGGAAATAAGTCACTTAAAATCCACTGTTTTATGCAATACTTGAAAACTGAAGCCAAGTTAAAGATTTAGATGATTTTAATGATTAAATCACTAAAATGCCATAGGTGATGACCTAGTTTAAATCTAAAATTAAATCTAAAATCTAAAATTTTAAGTGTCATCAGGGCTCATTGTATGAATGTCCCCAAACTCAACAGATTGGCTGTCTTTACTAAAAAGGATGGCTCACTGAATCAGCCAAAAGGAAAACACTAGTGTTTCTCGGTTTATTTAGGGCAGAACAGACCCAGTCAGAGGCCTGAGCTGGTTTTGTCTTCTGAGAAAAACAGGAGGAGGATTCTGAAGTAATGCTGAGCTTGTTTAATGAAACACACCCACAATTTCAGAAGAAAATCATTGATATTTTTAACAAATTAATCAAAGTATAATTGCCAGTTCCTGTGGCATGGCAGCTCACAATGTCTCTAAGGTCTGTCAGACAGTATGGTAGCCAGAAGATACAGTTCTCCTGTGTCACAGAATGCCACCTGTTATTGGGTGGTATACCCTCATTCTCTAAGAATGCCATTGGAGACATACCGTACAGCAGGCCCCCTGTGAGTCCCACAATCTCATTCTCTTATTATAGGATCATTCATCCATTTCAGCCTGTTTCCTACCCTGCATTTGATTTTTCTTTGTTATTAAATTGCCATGGTTTATAGGGAGTATGAATATTGATACTTTAGTCATACAATTTTTACTGCACCATTCCTACCACCATTTTTCAATATTTTTTAGCTTTGCAATTAAAAATATTTATTTACCGAATCACCATGAGGTACACAGTTAGAAAGTTGTTCATGATATTTCAGTGATACAATGTTCCAATACTTGTCCTTTAACCAATGTGCATAGTCCACCACCAAATCCTCAGTTTCCCTCCTTCCATCCTCCCCACCCCTAGTTGGCTTCTATAGTAGACAGTTTCTCTTTCTTTCTCTCTTTTTTCTCTCTCTCTCCCTTTTCCTTTTAGACACTGTGGTTTGCAATATTGTCACTGAAAGAGTATCCTGCATATCACTTTACCGCCTTTCAGCACTCAACAATCATTTCCAACTGTCATTGTCATAGTGATCCCCATCTCTGTCCTAACTTCCCTCCCATCCTGCTTTGTGGCTAGCTTTCTACCATGGACTAGTTCTCCTTGTCATTGAGTCTTTTGTCTTTGGTATTATTCTAATCACTGTATCACTGTATCACTGTCTTCCCGTTGTTCATTGATTTGCTCAAGCAGGCACCACTAACATCTCCATACATTCTGTCACAAGCAAGTCTAGCCCAAGGGCATCTTCTTGGTCCAGGGACAGGAAGAGTCTCAAACCATTCTTCAGAGTCATGGAATTGAGGTCCATAAATGTTACTAGTTTTGGCATATCAAATAAAACATGGGTAGCTTGCCAGGCTCTTCCGTGTAGGTAGTATACTCTCAGTAGAAGGCTCTCATCTTGAGCATTTACTGATGAAACTTAAAGGGGAAAGATCAGATTTTTCTCTTGGGTGGAGCTCTAAGGAACTATGGGGTCTGGATGTTGAGAATGACTGATGTGTGGGTTGCTCTGGCTTCTTGCTAAGCCTAAGGCTTACTGGGATGACAGATATCAGTTAGAACTTGCCTAGAACTGTATAGAGTGTATAAATGTGAAAGATCCTGGGAAGGTCCTGATCTTAAAATCAGTACTATCTAAGACTAAATCTCTCTAAGAGAGATCCAGACCCATCCACTCCAGACCCACAACTGTGCTGCTTGGCCCCACGTGGAAGCAACCCATGGAGCTGACCTCCCAGTAAGGAACTTGGCCAGCCCCCTGGCTGAGTTCAAAATTGCTCCAAGGGGTCCTGCACACGCTGCGGGGGGGGGCCACACTGGCCGGACTTGGAGTGGAGATTTGAGATTTGGTCTCCTCTGCCCTTTCCCTCTACCTCCATGCCATCTACCCCAGAAGAGAGACCCATGCCAGACCCACAGCTCCATCAGCATTATTCTCATACTATGTTTTTTATATCCTACAAATAAGTGCAATCATTTTGTCTGTTTCCATCCCTCTGATTCATTTCACTCAGCATAATATTCTCCATGTCCATCCATTTATAAGCTAATTTCATACTTATGTGAAGCTCACATAGAAGTTCACTTTCTAGTTTTTTTTGAGAAATGTCCATATTGGTTTCCAGAAAGTCTGGACCAATTGGCATTCCAATGAATGAATTCACAATGAATCTGTGACTTTTTTCTCACCATATCCACACCAGCACTGGTTTCTCTTGTTCCTTTTGATGTGTGCCAGTCACCTGCACTTTATAACAGCTGATGAAATAGATCTGTTGTTAGAGTTAATAGTTATGTATCTAAGTCACTTCCCAGATGATAGGCAGTAAATAAGTGGCATTAATAAAAAGTATTGCTTCAAAAGCAATACAAGAGAATTGCATAGACTTTGCTATCCTATGGTAAAATGGGCTACAAAGGGAGTAATGCTCACAGTTATCAGAATGAACATGTAGTCTGCACTTTTTATTTTGGAATAAGATAGATGTAGGCCAGTACCCAGGATGGAATGCCCGTATTTGCACCTCACTTTTTAGCACTTTTTGTGCATTCTCCATCTCTATCTTGTTTCCTGCTTGCTCACTCTCAGCCTCACCTGCAGAGTCACACTCCCTTGCTCTCTACCCTCCCAGTCTTCTCTGCCTTCTATGACTTGTGTAGTCCATCAATACAGAATGAAGATTGAGTCTCTGTTCCAGAGCCTGGCTCCCTTCATCAGAAGAGATCAGGACAGTGACTCTTTGGCAGAATTTCATCTTTAAACGTTATTATCAGATTAAGAAAAGAATTGTTATTCTGAGCCATCTGCCAGGAAACAGAAGTCATTTCATTCTGAAATTGAAGTTATATGAGACTCTTATTTTTTTTCAGTGCTATCTTCATGGGGATCCTCTGTCACTGCTGAGCCCTGTCCGTGCAGTATACCGAAGCTCTCTGATGATGCCCATTACTAAGTCATCAGGGTTTGATTAATTTTGGTTATGAAAAACTCAGGTTTTTCTGTACTCAATATCTGTTCCTATGTAACATCTGATGCAACCTTACTTCTTCCCTGCATCCCTTACCCCAATGTTTATTGATTGAAAATTATGGTCTTAGTGCTCTATGATTACCTTCCTTAGCTACCACTCCATACTTCTATTCTCTCATGTTGCTTCTAACCAACCTGTTCTTTCTCCCACACCTCCCCCATAGCCTGGCACTTGGGTCTGTGTTCCAGTATCCAAGGCTTATTAATAATATTGTCCATAATTGCTTCTCTATATGGCACAGATAAGTAAGGTCATTCTGTAACCTCTGCCTCTGATCTACTTCAGTAAGCATTAAGCCTCCAAGTCTATCCAAGTTGCTGCATATTGAATGCTTTGTTTTCTTGTAGTTGCACAGTATTCAATTGTGTTACATACCACAACTTCTTTATTCATCAAACTCCTTTGACCAGAGATTTGGATATGGGAAGAGAAACTAAGGCATTTCTTGTTTTCTCCCCCAATTGTGGGCTCTAGTTAGAAAGAACCCTAACAGCTGACACATCTTCCTGATCAGTAGGTCATTGGGCCATAAACATGCTTTCTCAGAAATTGCTTTGAGGACTTTGGGGCTGCTTCTGGCACCTTCTAGAGCTGGCCAGGTAGAGTGACAGTTTTAGGGACACTGGGTGTGGTTCTTTCCTGTAGCTGTCAGGAGGGCAGCTTTCGTGAATGTAGACCATGTTAGAAGGGCAGCTTCCATGAATGTAAACCATTCATGAAAAGGGGTGTGACTGTGAGTCTCTCAATGGAACAGACTGTCAGTTTTTCAGCTGTTTCATTTAAAAGATAAAAGCTTGAGATTATAGCACAGCATGATGTGTTTTTTTGATTAAATGGATGTTTGACTACCTTGTGTCCTTTAACACTTGTATCACTTGTATCACTTGTCTTCCCGATGGTCATCCATTTGCTTGAGCAGGCACCAGTAACATCTCCATACGTACTGTTGCAAGCAAGTGTAGCCCAAGGGCATCTGCTCACTCCAGGACCATGAAGAGCCTCAAACCATTCCTTCAGGTCATGGGAATGAGGTGTATAATTGTTACTGGTTTTTGGCATATCAAATACGACACAGGTAGCTTGCCAGGTCTGCTGTGTAGGTGGTACACTCTCAGTAGTAGTCTCTCATCTTATTCATTTACTGATGAACAGCAATGGGGAGAGATCGGCTTTTCTCTTGGGTAGAGCTCTGACAAGCTGTGGAGTCCAGATGTTGAAAATGACTTCCCTCATGGTGTGGGGGTTCCCTTGGCTTGCTAGGCTCACTGAGATGATGGGCCACAACTAGAAACTGCCTAGACTGTATACAGTGTATAAACGTAAAAGACCCTGGGAAGGACCAGGTCCTAACTTCCAGTATTATTTAAGACTGTTGTGCAGTGCAGCTGTGGGTCTGGAGTGGTTGGGTCTGGAGTGTCTCTCTTCTGGTGTTGCTGGCGCAGCTGTGGGTCTGGAGTGTCTCTCTTCCCGGGGTTGCTGGCTGTGGTGGTTGGGAGCTCGCAGCCATGCCTTCTGACATGGAGGTGGAGGGATGGGAGGAGGAGCCCAAATCCATGCTCTAAGTCTGGTCAGCGTGGCTCTCCCCCGCATTAGTGAGTGAACCCTTGGAACTATGTTGGACTTGGTCAGGGGCTGGCCCAGCCATTTACTGCCCTCCAGAGCTCCATTTGTTGGTTCTTTAACACAGAATTTTTAAACTGTGATTTTTAATATTTAAAACATACCCATTATAATTTATACTTATGCACGTTATTACTTTTTGGGAATGTTTAATTTTTGTTGCTTATGAATGTTGCCTGTTTTGATTATCAAAATTCATGTAGTCATGGAGCCTATGCCCTATCACCACCATGCTCTCAAGCCTGTTCCCCGGCCTGGGATGCTAAGCTGGTGCTACTCAAATATATAACAGCACAGTTTGCTTTAAGAAATTAGAGAATTTTGTTGAACATAAATATCACCCCATCTTATTTAAACTATTTTCTTTATGTCTTGGTAAAATATTGGCTGGTTTCTACAAGATAGCTAAGTCAGTATTATCCATTCATCCTGGCTATGGAAAAACAAGTTGCTCTTTCCAGAAAAGTTTCATTTATTTTTTTTTGCATGTTTCCAGGCCAACCTGATTCCTACCTAAGAAATTCTTTCCTTTTCCATTTCTCTTCATTTCTTTATTTCTTCTGTAGAGTTACTGGTTTGGACCCGCATGGCTGCGAGCTCCCAACCACCAACACGCATTGGACAGCTTGCCAGGCTTTGCCATGCAGGCGCTATATTCTCATTCCTTTGTGGGGCTCTCTCAGAGGGGTGGGTAGAATATTGATGGTAATTTGGAGGTAACTCGGGCAACAGGAAAAGCTGGTTTCTGCTCTGCCGGGTGTATCTGTGTCTTAGGCTCAAGCATTCCTGGGCTTGAAATACTCTCCTCTGAAGGGCGGGTCTCTGCAGGGTGGGTCCTTGTAGGCTGGGTTTCTGACAAGCCAGGCTGGAGACTGGATTAATCTGCTGGGTGGAGATCTTACGAGCTGTGGAGTGTGGATTGTGAAGATCGCTATCAGCAAGGTGTGGGGGGTTTCTCTGGGCTCTTCCAAGGCTCCGTTGGGATGGTGGACTCGGGTTCGGAAGTTGCTCTCGTGGTCCATGGAATGTAGCGGGTTCAACAGGGAAAGCTGGTTTCTGCTCTGCCAGGTGTATCTGCTCTTCCGGGTGTATCTGGGCCAGAGTGATAGCCCAGCGAGTAGGGCATTTGCCTTGCACGCGGCCAGCCTGTGCTGGCCCGGGTTCGATTCCCGGCATCCCATATGGTCCCCTGAGCAACGCCAGGAGTAATTTCTAAGTGCAGAGCCAGGAGTAACCCCTGAGCATCGCCGGGTATGACCCAAAAAAGAAAAAAAAGAACACTTACCTATTTCTTTTGTAGAGATAAAGACATTTCAAGCATGATGGCCCCAGATGCCTTGCTCATTACATAGTATAGTTTATGGAAATTCAAAGTCTCTAAAAAAAAAAGCCCTGGGGTGGGAAAGTATGTAATCTCCCATGTTTTCCAAGATTTTAACCCAACTCACTGCAGTTCTCTTGTGCAGTTTATTTACTCACATCCTGGATGTTACACACTCTTGATTGGGCTGCTTTGTTGTGTTGAATATTTATTTAGCTTCCTCCCTTTGCTGTCTCATTCATTTGATAGTTGAAAGGTTATGTGCTTCTGATGAAAGATAAAAGAAATCCATCTATAGGGAAAAAACCAATTTGAAAGAGCCTCGCTTAGAGTGACCCCAGCAGGCTTTTTGAGCTCTGGGTGATTCTGGCTTTATCCCTGATAATGTTGGAAAGATTTCTTTCTTCCTTTCAGAGAACAGACAAACCCCAGGTTTATAGCCTGCGGCCAGTAGATAAAACAAGGGTCATGTCCTCCCAATCAGGATGCTGAAGTTCATTCCTCAGCCTTACACACTCGGAAGAGTGGAAGGGAAGAGCTGGAGGCTGCTGACTTCTGGGAAGCATCTCCAGATGAAGAGGGTTCTAGAAAGTGTTCCTGCTGCTCCATCCACTGCACCAACGCAGTTCTAAAATTCAGCCTCTCTGCCTGCTACTTGCTTGGTTTACCAGTATACCTGCCCACATTTCAGGAGCAGACTTGACAGTGGGACTGGTCAGTGGTGGGAGAGAAAGGAGGGCTGTGGGTTTGATGGGAATATTTATCTGTGTTGCCTGTTGTTGGAAATTAGGAAGGAAATAAAGAAGTGGCTCAGAATAGACCCAGTTGTGGGGAAGGTATCAAGGAGATGATTTCTTAGAGTCAACATTTGCACACCTCCAGGTACCCACTGAGAGTGGGTTAGGTTCTGGCCAATGCCACAAGTAGTGTGAGGTAATAACCATGGACCCACAAGAGCAGGAGGAAGTGTGTGTCTCACAAACAAACATCTGAGTACAGTTTTCTAAAATTTTCTCACTTCCAACAAACCATAACCAAATCATGCCTGCTTCAGCACTTGGGGTGCTAGTTGATATGCCTGCTTATAATGCTGTCTCCTCTTCCGAAAGTCAAAAAAGTGTTTCCTTTTATCTATATTTGAAGTCTCTGCCTGCTTCGCTATGTAATCTCCTGTTAATAGGATCTTGTAATGTTATTGGTAAACTTATCTCACATTTTGTTGCTAGAATATGACATATTTCTTTTCTCACCTGTCTCATGAAGTAGGCAGAACATTTATCACTGATTGTTGACAGTCAAACTTAATTGTTCCTTTTGATACTGTCAATTCTTTAAACCAGATGATATTTTCCCCCCCATCATCAGAAGAGATAGCACACAGTTTTTTTCTGGTAAGCAGGTCAGGAGAGCCAAGAGAAATTGACTCTGGCTAATCCATGCCTCAGGTTAAGGTTTTTCTTGCCTCTTTTCTCATGGAATACTTTTTAGAGTAATCATTAGGTGACAAATTTGAGTTGCATTGTGCTTACTTTTCTTTAGCACCTCAGTACCATGGGAATAACAGACTGAAAGTTTAGGAAGTGGGAGGTGGGGAGAAATCGGGATCATTGACTCCATGACGGAATCACATACAGATCCAACACCTGGGCGTCCAAGTGAGCTGTGCTTGGAGTGTAGCTGAAGGTTGAGTTGTAGTTATAGTCTTGTAATGCTACACTCTCTTTTTTCCTCTCTCTCTCATACTATACTCTCCTCCTTCTTTCTCTCTCTCTCTGTTTCTTTCACACACACAGCTGCTATGATCTTTGTTTCCTCAAATCCTTGTCCTTCTGAGTATTTCCTTTTATTTGGTCTTAGTTTTGGTTTTCAGGTCACACCTGATGGTGTCTAGGGCTTGCTCCTGGATCTGTGCTCCAGGATCATTCCTGGCAGGTTTGGGGAACCATATTGGGTGCCAAAGATGGAACCTGGGTCAGCCACATACAAGCACCGTATCTACTGGACTATTGCTCAAGTCTTCTTTGTACTTATTGTTTTATTTTGGTGCAAATCATGCGGAGTGCTTTTGTATTCTCTCTCCATGTCACCTTTCTTTTCTCATCTTCCTCACCTGTGAGATAGTCACAGTAGACTGAGGGCAGTGGGCATATGAGGGCAGGGGAGGCTGGTTCTCTCTGGCATCAGCCTTAGCTGTAGGATTTTGTTTAAGCCACAAAATCTCTCTAGGCTTCAGTTTTCCTCTAAAACATCTGAAACTGGGTGAACTAGTCTTTGTGCCTTTCCACCTGAAACACATGATGCTTCCGTGATTAGTGCATGTTCAGTGAGGAATTAGCCATAACACCAAATTAGTAATAATTTGATTATATCATATATTAACTGCTTCAACAAATCTAGAGTTCCTGTAGGTGTTGGAAATCATCTGGACACTGCTGATTGGAGATGAGCAGGGCCAATATCATGCTTATCCTCATAGAACTGATGTACTGTTGGGAGTAAAGATAGTGAACAGATGGGCATAGAGAAGAACTGGGAAAGGCTGGGAAAACAGCAGGAAGGGGCTGTGAGTGGGGGTGAGAAAGGCCAAAGAGGCATGTTTAAGCAGAAACTTGAGATGACAGGAGGTCCAGTCAGATGGAGAGACCATAAAATGTTCAAGATAAAAACAAATCAAAATAAATATTAAACATAATAGGCAAGGAATTGTTATATCCTACATTTTCTAGGTGATATTCTTTCCTGGAAAGAAGACTTAATTTGAAATATTTCATTTTGGGGTATGTCATACCTGGTGTTGCTTGGAAGCTACTTCAGGCTTGGAGCTTGGGGGGGGTCTATACAGTGCTGGGGATTAGTCAGTGGCCCTAGTATGCAAAGTGTGTGCTCCAGCCCAGCTCCAGGATTTATTTTTAAAGGAGAAAGCAAATGCTTTTGGTTGAATAATGTAAATGAGGCTTTCTTAGGAAAAATATGCAACCTTTTAACTAGTAAGATGTTAAATATCCAATTTATATGATATTTTGTTTAATTACTTGATTTGTTGAAGCAAGAGGTTCCCAGACATATTTGGCCTATCATACTCTTTTCATAAAAATATTATCTGGAAATATACCTTCATTAAACAACCAAAGTGCTTGCTCCATTACACCTTAGGGTACCATCACCTCCTGGATAATTTCAGTGTACCACCCATCTTTTGATGGGGGAGCATCATTGCCCACTTGACAACACTGATAAACTATGGAAATAAAGTTACAGCAACACTTCCTAGTCCTTTGTAAAGGAGGAAAGAGCAACATTTTATTGATGAGTATATTCTTCATTTTTTAAATAAATTAAAGTATTTTATTGAAATGTATTAATAAAAATGTGATAGGAGAGAAAAAGAGGAAATGTGTTCAAAAGATAACATGGGCAGCAAAGAAACATACAAGTAAGCAAGTGGGAAACATGTTCAAGGGAGAACACATGCTCGAAGAACAAGCCTATTTTTAATTTTTTTAAAAATATTGTATTATGCCACCGTGAGATATAAAATTACAAGATGTTCATGTTTGAGTTTCAGTCATACAGAGTTCTAGCACCCACCCCTCCACCTATGTCCATTTCCCACCACCAATGTCCACACTTCCCTCCCCCATCCCCGATCCTACCTCCAAGTCAGGTTCTTTATCTCCTCCTTTCTCTCTCCTCTCTCTCCCCCTCTCCCAACTAGTTTCCCTTTCTTACACATTGTGGATTATAATAAATACATTTATTTTTTAAATTTTTTATAATAAATACATTTAGAGGTTATCATGTGCATCTTTTTACTATAGTCAAAGTACAGTTCTCGGGTGGCATTTATTATCAGCAAACAGTTCCCTACTCTGACTTACCTAGCCTATGACTCTCACACGTTGTGGTATACCGGATTTTGAGATGAAGCCCGCCCGTCATGGGGTTAGGGTTGTGTCCAGCTGTGAGTCTGGACTGAAGGATGACTGTGGTTGTATTGTGCTAGGTTTTCTGGCTTCTGGGAGCCTGGCAGAGGACAGGCCAAAGAGCAAAAAAACTTCCCCTACTCCAAGACACCCCATCAGTATAGCACAGGGTGGTCAGACAGAGACTCCACCCTGCACCTAAATACCTGGTGTCTGGCCGAAATCCCCTAGGTAGGGATTTCAGTTCTGGGTGGGGTTGCCAAGCCTTTGTGAGGAGCCAAGGTGGGGAGAGGTGGCCTGAGTCCAGGCTCCCTAAAAAGCCTGGGTTGGCGTAGTCCCTGAGTTCTGCATCCCTGGGCTTGAATTCGGCTTCTCTCTTGGGTCAGGCTGTGTCCAGCTGTGGAGTATGGACAGAGGATGACTGTGGTTGTGTTGAGCGAGGTTTTCTGACTTCTGGACTCTGGCAGAGGACAGGCCAAAGAGCAAAAACCTGCCCCCAAACAAGACGCCCCATCAGTCTAGCTCAGGACGGGCAGGCAGACTCTGCCCTACACCTGAATAACTGGTGTCCGGTCGAGAGCCCTAGCAGCAGTTCTGAGCAGGGCCACCAGGCCTTTGTGGAGGGAGGCAAGATGGGGGGATATGGCCAGGTCCATGCTCCCTAAAAAAGCATGGTTCGCATAGTCGCAGAGACCACGCATGCCTGGGCATGGACTCCACTTCACTCTTGGGTTGGGCTGTGTCCAGGTGAGGAGTCCAGACATGAGAATGACTGTGGTTGTGATGTGCAACATTTTCTGATATCTGGGAGCCTGGCAAAGGACAGGCCAAGGAGCAAAACCCTGCCCCCACTCCAGGCGCCCCATCAGTTTAGCACAGGACGGGCAGACAGAGATTCCACCCTGCACCTGAATGCCTGGTATCCGGCCTAGAGCCCCAGCAGCAGTTCTGGGTGGAGTCTCCAGGCCTTTATGGAGGGAGCCAAGGTGGGGGAGGTAGCCCCAGTCCAGACTCTCTAAAAAGCCGGTTGGCTTAGTCACTGAAACTTGCATGCCTGGGAGAACAAGCCTATTTTGTGTATATTCTTTATCACTCTTTTTACTCAAAGTAAAATAAAATAGCTTCTGCTACCTGAAGTGTGTGTATACGTGTGAGTCTGTGTGTCTCTCTGTGTAATCATTTCCCAGTGTGATCCTGTGTATGGGAATAAGATCCACATATCACTCTAGATAGATCAGGAAAGTGAAGTGGACTCGGAAGAGCGGGGCCACAGGATTCAGCACCGTGGATAGCAACAGTCTTCTGGAGCAGAGATTAACCATTCCCCAACCAATAACTCAACTTTTAACCATGTTGTGGGGAAAGTGAACTTGTAAAGTTAATTTAAACTGAACTTTTTCAAGCTTTACACTACTTATTATTATACCTACTGAAAATAAACATACACAAATCACGCAATAATCCTGGCTATTGCAACAGATGACTACTTGGCTGTGTAAACATCTGTATATAACTTCATATAATAAGATTATTAAATGTGGCGGATTTTATATATTCAAGCTATATACACAATAAAAATGTCAGCTGAAAGGTTGTTTGTATTATCATTATTTTACCTTTAACTTTTGGGTTAATGCCATACATTTCCCTATATTATTTGTTCCCATGAAGGATAATGTATTGCAGGGTAGCGGTTGCATTTGGGATTCTTTGGTAAATAACACCTACCAAGTGATGGAATTGCACTTGCATTCATAGGTACTGTTCTGAAATATTTATATATAAATATATTTACACACATATATATTCATTATTGATAAAGTGACAGATTTATTAAACAGCACACCAGGCATCTGAGAAAGGCTGACCAAAAGTAGTTTTCAATCCTTTAAAATCATCACCTCTTTTAATCTAGAAATTATCCATATGGAGATAGGAAGATAGTCACTTGTCACTTGTCTTCCCGTTGTTCATCAATTTACTCTAGTGGGCGCCAGTAACAGCTCCATTTTTTGTGAGTGAGAACCATTGTTGTTACTGTTTTTGGCATATCGAATACACCAGGGGTAGCTTGCCAGGCTGTGCCGTGGCTCTGGGTTCATCCCAGGGTGCCCAGTCTTTTTCTATGTCAGACCATCAAACTTTTTCATTAAAAAAGTGATTTGTGGTTGTTTGTCCACACCCCTGGAAATTTAAATAAGATAAAACAAATAAACATGGTTATTTATTTGAACCAAATAAGTATGTCCCTAACCATTTTCCTGCTGTTTTTTTTTTTTTTTTTTTGCTGTGATGCCTCTAGCATACCTACACGAATCTCAGGTGAAATACAAAATGTTGAGCTTAACATATGTACTTTTAAAAATTATGTATCACACATGACAACCCTTTAATGTATGTTCTGTAATCCATAGTCTGGAGGGAAGGAAAAGAGAAAAAGAGAGAAAGGGAAAGAAATTATGAACCTGCCATGGAGGAGGGCTGGGGGAAGGGGGAGGGAACTGGGGACGTTGGTGGTGGGAGATGGGCACTGGTGGCGGGATGGGTGCTGGAACACTGTATGACCAAAACCCAAATATGAACTTTTTAATTGCATATCTTTGTAATTGTAAAAATAAAAAAAAATTTAAAAATTATGTATCATCCTTGGAGATTATCATAAATATTATGGAAATAATATGTAATCCTTGGAGAGTATCGATAAATAAATATGGAAAATAAAATAAAAATAAAATTAAAAACAAATAGAACCCCCAATAATCATCACATCAGAGTGTACAAGCATCAGAAAACCTAATTTGTCATCCCAGGAGAGCAACACAGTTGAAAGGTGCAATCTCTGCCAAAAAATGTGTGGCCCTGGGTTATCACAACAGGAGAAACAATGAAGGACAGGATATGAAAGGGTAAAAAAAGAAAATTCTAAAGAAAAAAATAATGGGCCAGAGAAATAGTACCAGGAATAAGGCAATTGCTTGCCACACAGTCAACCCCAGTCAATCCCCAGCACCCCCGTATGGTCCCCCTATAACCATAGCACCATAGTGCTTAGAGTCACTCCTGATCACAGAGTCAGGAATAGTCCCTGAGCACCACTGAGTGTGGCCCAAATGTTCTTCCCCCCCTCCCCCCCCAAATTTATGGATGGATAAATCAGAGAACAGCAGATAAAAAGTAGAAAATTAAACTTTCTGTGAAACAAAACTTCAAAGCAGTGCTTAAAAACGATTAGTAAGTTGGAGCTCAGAAGACAGTACAGCAGAAAGGACTCTTTGCCTAGCCTGCAATCACCTCGGGTTCCATCCCCAGCCCCTCAGACAGTCCCTTTCAAGGGATGCTATCTGAGCACAAAGCCAAGAATGAGCTGTTAGCACATCTAGTTCTGCCCCCAAACATTTTTAATAAATCACAAAACAAGTTTCTTCTATGAAATATAAATTGGGATCTGTATGTCTTAGCGATTTTTATTTCATTTTCTCATCATTTTACCAGATTTGAAGAAGTGTTTTAAAATGACAGACAATCCTTCACAGAACATTAGGAAAACACCATTGAACTCATACTGCTCTTCTGGAAAGAAGATCCATCCCTACATCGCTATAGGTAAAAATAAGTATATATTAGGCATTCCACATACTGTCTCAAGACATTGTAATAGTGAAGGAACCCAGAGTCACGGAAAAATTTTCAGCCTATCAAGCACAAAAAATAAAGCCTCTCCTTGAAAGATAGCACAGCCAAGGACAGAAAGGGAGCCTCAAGGTTAAATATTTTCATCAAGCACTGAGGAGTTTGACCTGACTTGCCTCCTTTTCAGGGCACACTAAGCCACAGCCCTAGGCTAATCTAGCCAAGCACCACCCTGGTCACTAGCTTTGTTCTAATCCTGTCACCTGCAGCCAACACCCACCTTACTCTTCACCTCAGTCATTCCACTGAAATAAACAGCCCTACTAGTACAATTCCCTAAAATTCTTATTTTTTTAATATTTGAATCCAGGTGTAATGCAATTTACAACATTGAAACAAGATTATTGCCTTTTAAAAAAAAAGAAAACCCGTGTCCTGAGTTTTTATCTCTGGTAAATTGATTTTTGAAAGCCCTGTTTTATTATTATAAATGCCACATTCTTGTAAACAGGAATTGTTTCATTTCATGGTTCTTTTCATTGTCATAATTCTCAGGTAATTATTTTCCTTTGTCCAACCTCAACGAGATAGTACAGTAGGTAAAGCATTTGTCTCACATGGGCTAACTTTGGTTATATTCTTGGTACCACATAAGGTCCTCTGAGACCCTCTAGGAGTGGTCCCTGAGCACAACCAAAATAAACATTCTCCAAACTTTCTTTTCTTTAAAATGTAAGTTAAGTTGATATACAATAATAAAGTTTATAAACAAAATGACAACTATAAATGATCAGAATTTGGTTTTCTATATAATTTCTCCTGGATATTTGGGAGCATAATCCATAGCCTCTTGGATTAGAGGAAAAGTTTTCTAATCAGTTTCTTATGTGGGAAGGGTAGCTTTACAATCTCTGTCTTGTAAGAATGGGAAAAAGAAAACTCAGGCTGTTACAGAACGAGGTGTAAGTATTCACCTTTTTAGAGATTAATTTGAAAATTCCTTTTTCCCAAGAACCTTCACACTCAAATATGGGATACGGATGCAAGGAGCTTTAATCTTTTAAACTGGTGAACTTAGGTTTCTTTTGTTTTGTTTTGGACCACATATGATGGTGGCTTACTCCTGGCAGCACACTCAGGGATCACTCCTTGTGATGCTGATAGACCATATGGGGTGTTGGGCTTAAATCTGGGTAGGCTGCATACAAGGCAAATGCTCTACTACTAGTACAGCACCTGAACTTAGAGTTAAAGAATATAAATCATACAAAATGATACTTAGTTATATCATTAAATAATATGCCAGTGGCAAAAGGAAAAGTTTGGGAATTAAGAAGATGGGGAGTATCCTGATACCCACCCTCAAATACATGGTCAGTTAATCTTTGATAAAGGTGCAAAGAGTTCAAACTGGAGTAAGGAAAGCCTCTTCAACAAGTGGTGCTGGGAAAACTGGACAGCTACATGTAAAAAATGAATTTGGACCTGTGTCTAACACCTTGCACAAAAATCAGATCAAAATGGATTAAAGATCTCAATATCAGACCTGATTCCATAAAGTACGTTCAAGAAAATATAGGAAAAACCCTCCACGACATTGAAACTAAAGACATCTTCAAAGGTGAAACACCATTAATAAAGCAACTAGAAGAAAATATAAACATATGGGACTACATGAAACTAAAGAACTTCTGCACCTCAAAAGAAACAGTGACCAAGATAGAAAGACAGTCAACAGAATGGGAAACAATATTCACCCAATACCCATCTGATAAGGGGTTAATATCCAGGATATATCAGGCACTGGTACAGCTATATAAGAAAAAAACAGCCAACCCCATTAGAAAATGGGGAGAAGAGATGAACAGAAACTTTGACAAGGAAGAAATTCGAATGGCCAAAAGGCATATGAAAAAATGCTCATCATCAGTAATCATCAGAGAGATGCAAATAAAAATGACAATGAGATATCACCTCGCACCACAGAGAATGGCCCATATCCAAAAGAGTAAAAGCAACAAGTGCTGGTGTGGATGCGGGAAAAGGGGACTCTCATACATTGTTGGTGGGAATGTCGACTTGTACAACCTTTCTGGAAAACAATATGGACATTCCTCCAAAGACTAGAAATTGAGCAATATGGACATTCCTCCAAAGACTAGAAATTGGACCTTTGACCCAGCCATACCACTCCTGGGAATATATCCTGGGAAGCCAAAAACACACAGGGGAAACACAATCCACACTTTTATTTTCATAGCAGCACTGTTCACAAAAAGCCAGAACCTGGAAACAACCAGTATGCCCGAGAACTGATGACTGGATAAAGAAACTGTGGTACATCTACACAATGGAATACTATGCAGCTGTCAGGAAAAATGAAGTTATGAAATTTGCCTATAAATGGATGGACATGGAAAGAATCATGTTGAGTGAAATTAGAAGGAAAGAGAGACATAGAATGACTGCACTTATATGCATGACATAAATATACCAGGTGATCTTACCAAAAGTGGAAATTACCACAAGCACGTGGGAGTCAGAGGTTAGGTAAGATAGAGAAGGGAACATGTGTGAATAAATGTCAAAAGGTCTGATACCAACATAGAACTGATCATTAAATACAGACAAAAAATGCAAATGATGGCTTCTAACTATACGTAGTGCAACCCACAATGTGTAGGAGAAGGAAGAGAGAGAGGGAGAAAGAGAGGAGATAAAGAACCTGTCATTTAGGCAGGACGTGGGAGGGGGAAGGGAATTGGGGACATGGATGGTGGGTGATGGGCACTGGTGGAAGGCGGGGTGCTGGAACACTGTGTGACCAAAACTTCCAAACGTGAACAACGTTGTAATTGTATATCTCACGGTGGTATAATAAAATGTTAAAAAATTATCCTAAAAAATATTCATCCAGTAGGTTGTATATTCATCCAGTCGGTTGTATATTCATCAAAATATCTTTGATTGATACTCATTCTTGTTTTACTGGAATTAAATGTTTTGGTTATAAAAAAATTGGCTTGAGACCCCCCCCAAAAAAAAAAAGAACATGGGGAGATAATACCTAGCTCTTTCCCCATGGTTTTGAGGGGAGGAGGAAAAGAAATTTGAGGGAAGACTTTATGAAACCTGCTTTAAGCTCATAATTTAGAACAGTTGAGTGTAGAGTATAATCTCATGAATAGATATATTCTAAGTAGAAGAGAAATGAAGATGAAGACTAGAAACAAAAGGACCTTAAATGTGAAATTGGGAAATTTGACTTTTTTCTGTCAATGAGCCAGGTGAATTAACAATCATGTTCATAGATCTGCCACGTCTGAGACATGCACTGAGTTTATCTTTGTTGGAGAGTGACTTGTACATTGCAGTCTGCAAAACTTTGTTGCCCAGAACAAACATGGCAGCAGGAAACTAAAATACTAAGATGATGATGAAATTGTAGAGGAGCACCAAGATGTTTTCAGTCTGCTTTGATGATTCAGATAAAGAGATGCAGACAGTGATAAAGCCCTAGATTCTGTAGTCAAACTATTATCAGATGCCCACTAGGGAGGGCTAAAGATGAACCTGACTGGCAATGTGCATGCATTTATGGTTCTTGTTAGCTAGGAGACCTTGCGGTGCCTGTACCTCATGGCAGTTAAGTTGACAGCGAAGTTATGCTTAATTTTAAAAGCATTGCCCCTGGTGATTGGTGTGGTGTTAGACTTATGAGAAGCCATTATTAAGAGTATTGTAAACAAAAAATGATACATTTTTAAAGAGGTGGGAACTTTAATCTCTCCACACCTTAAAAGAGAAAGGCATTGGTTGTTAATCATAGTTTTATAATTCAAGGCCAAGAGCTTGTCATCATTTGATTCCACTTATTTCCATGATTTGTTTCTCTCTATATCACAGATTAGTGAGATATTTGTTTGGGTGACTTGTTGGAGGTGGGAAGGAAAGTGTGGACTAGATGTTATGTAAGGTCAGTGGTTGAGAATCTTAAACATCTTAGTGATCATGAGGTACAAGGAAAATCTGGTCATGTGAAGAATGAGGACAGTGTGGCCAGAAGAGAGGAGTGAATAGTAAATCAGAAAAGTTTGGAAAACTCTGGCCTTGAGAGTAAAAAAATCAGTGACCAATGGTCAATCGTGGTGCCATATTGTAATAGTCTACCTCTTTTTATTTTGAAAATTGTCAAACCTATTTGCATGTTGCTGGAATGATAGAATCAGGTAACTGAGATTCATTATGACTTTTTTTTAAGAAGTTCTCTATTAGTTGTACACACATACTTTCTTTTTTTCTGGACCATTTGAGAGTTACAAACAGCATGCCAAAAATTATGTCATGCCTAAAATCACAGTTCTTCTAAGAAAAAAGGTTGTCTCAGAAATAATCTCAATATTATTATACACCCAAAAAGTTAACATTGAACAGATGTGTTTACCTAATATGTATTTTGTGTTTAAGTCTTTGGTTGTTACAATGAAAAAAAATTTTGCTAACTTTTTTTAAAGTTCAAAATTCAATCAAGAATCTTGCATTGCACTGCATTCCACGAAGAGCAGGAAAGTTTGGTGGGAGGGAGAGATAAAGAGGAGAGAAATGACATGCAGAACCCGCCAAGTAGTTGAGGTGTGGGAGGGGGAGGGAGGTGGGAACATTGGTGATGGGAGATGGATTTGGGTGGAGGGATGGGTGTTGGAACACTGTAGAACCAAAACTCTACATGAGCATCTTTCAATTGTATGTCTGAAGTGGTGTAATAATATTTGGGGGGGAGAATAATAAAATAAAATTAAATCAAAAAAATAAATAAAAGAACAGGAAAAAATAAAATAAATAAAATAAAATAGATAGATGTAAATGGGCTAGGAATGTGGTTCAGTGTTTAGAGTCCTTGCATATGAAAAAAAAAGAATCTTGCATTGCATTGCATGGAAATACCCATCAGTTTTATGAAATGAGTTTGGGCCATTTAATTTGTAAAATATTCACAATTTAAATTAATCTTATTTTCATGATTAATTTAAAATCAAATGTATGTATAGTGATGTGAGACACTGACACAGCTAATCTCAGGGACACATGGTGTTTCAGTTTTTGATGTTAAATCTGGATGATTGATTAAGATAATGTCTGTTAGATGTCTCCATTGTAAGATAAAAGTGCATGTTATAAAAATGATGTAATTTGGAGAAATAACTTAAATATTCTAAAAAATATTCCATTCCAATAATGTTCTGTCCAATGTTTGTAATAACCATTAGTGAATCTAAAGACAATTTTTGCTGTTGATTATAAAATGGTGGTTTTAAAAAAAAATAAAATAAATAAAATGGTGGTTTTTCTCATTCCACTATTTCCTCTCTATAGATGATTTTCTTCTTTGAAGAGATTCTCTATATTTTCTATTTTTAAAATCAGTATCCAGTATAAACTTAGGAATTTTTAAGATTTTTATTACCCATTTAAAACAATCATTTTGGTGCCCCAGTTTTCTCATATTCAGACAGCAGGATTCCTTTATAAGAAAGGCTTTGGAAAAATATATGGATTGAATGACTAAACTAATATTCAAGTGATGAATGATCTGTATTTATCATGCTATTTTCTTCTGAGAATCTCAATTTGTTAATCTAATGTGATTGTGTTTTTATTTCCTTCTAGGTCTCATGGATTAACTGACTTATTCTGTAGAAAACTAACGGATAACTTGCCCTGCTGTTATGTCAAGACAATGCATAGACTGAAAATTGTTCTGAGAATGAGGACAACACTCTTGCCATGTAACTTGGTCAGGAGGCAAAAGGCAGCTTAAGAATTTCCTCTAGAGCACGTATCAGCTTGGAGGAAACCTCTTCCTGTCTGACAGATAAAACTGCAGAGCACACAGCCCCACTGAAGGGTGGACAATGAGCGTCCCAGCAGCTCCCAAGAAGTGTTACGGTCAGTTGCGGGACAACAGAAATGGAGCTAAAAATAACAACGAGAGTCTCCTGCGCCTGGGAGACACAAATGCCAATGAGATCATGTTTGAGGTCTCTTCCTCTCGTGACAAGTCTAAGACAGATGACCTGACTGATGAGATTGGAAATGCAAATTCGGCTGAGCCAGAAAGCAGTACCCTGTTCAACAAAGAATTTCACCAACTGCAGGGCTTTGAGAAAGGACCTCTGGCTGGCCCCACTGGCCTGAAAGAGTCTAAGTTTGCCCCACCTGGTCAAGAATACAATGGAAAGCACATGATGGAGAGAGGCACAGACACCCCACAGAACCCTCAGAGTAGTCAAGGGCCAGGTTTGTCAAGTAGGAAGAGTGTTATGGGGGATGCCACTCCGGAGGTTTTGACCAAGAAGGATGCTGATATTCGCTGGCATGTTCCCAAAGACAAATTGGCCAAGACCCTTGACAATGAGGAACTGAGAAGACATTCTTTGGAACTAGCAAGCAGCTCTGCTGTTGTGAGGGAGCGTGTTGGGAACCTGAGCCACCAGCTTCAGTCACCTGCACCCTTAGAGTCTCCTCAAGCTCTACGCCCTGGGTCCAGTGGTGAGGAAGGGCCCCAGAAGACACGGCCACCTCGTTCTCCAGGGGCAACATTGCCCATTGCTGACAGTACCTCAGAAGGAAAGAGTATATATCAATCTAAAGCACCTACCTCAGAAGTTAAGGAGACCAGCACCTCAGAGGTGCTGATGGAGGGGGATGTGTCCTGAAGGTTGGTGATGAGAGCACACTGGGCTCTGCCCATCCAGAGTCAGTTCTGAACTCAGTTTGGGCCCTGAAGGAAAGCCCAAGTCAACCAGAAGCACAAATAGGGCTAGGAAAGGCAGAGTCCACACTGGAGCGGAAATGGGCCCCATCCAGGGCCGTGAAGGCACCAAGGCCAGTTCTGGCAGGGACTTTGGAGTGTCCTGAGGAGAGTGTGTTTCCTCTTGAGAGGAAGGTGCCAAGTGGGGCAGCACAACAAGAAGCCACAGTGGTGGGTATGCTGAGTGCTCCCCACACAAGGGGCTCCCCACCTGGGAACAGGGAAAGGAAGAAGCGAGCTAGGAAAGAGAGCAGCCCAGGGAGGCGGTGAGGAAGAGGCTCTCCAGACTAGCCCCAAACGGAGTCTTGCTTCAGTGGTTGCTGCTGATCAGTCCATCAGCAGAATCCTACCAAGCACAGGTGGGAAATGGGGTGAAGTAGAATCCAGCAGCATTGCCCCAGGTGATTTTCCCATTACTTCTCTTCCCACTGATCTAGTAAATGGCAGATGCCTGGAGGTTGGTGAGGAGAGAAGGAGTGAGAATAGGACTTCTGCTTCCACCTCAGATCCTTCTGCTGGTGCAGTCAAAGCTGGTTTTCCTGAGCCCCTTGAGCCTCACAGTAGCAGCACAGAAACAGCGGAAAACAAAGAGGTGACTTCATCAGCTAGTCAATATGGGAGCACTCTAGAAACTGCAACTAAGACTGAAAGCACCCCAGAAAGGGCAGACCCTCTTCTTGTTGTCCCAGAAGCCCCGTATCCGGAGTCAACTGTGAATGTGATGCCCTGGCCCACACCAGTCAGCAGCATTTCTCAGAACTTCAGCATATTGGATGTGGACACAGAATCGTCGGTGGTTGCCACACTTTCTGCTGACTCTACGCAGCTGTTGAACACGTCCCTGAAAGTGCCTGAGAAGAACACTCACTTTAGTGAACTCCCCAAGCCTGAAGACAAGCCTTCCTGCCATGAGGGAATGGAAAATCATTTGGCTGAAAAGACAGAAGAAAGGATGGAACCTAAGCCTATCATTCTGCCAAAGCCCAAGCACGTGAGACCCAAGATCATCACCTACATCAGGAGGAATCCTCAGGCCCTGGGCCAGGCAGACACTTCAGTTGGACTCATTCCAGGGGGCTTTCCTTATGACCCAGCTACATGTAGCATGCCTCTGCCCAAGGAAGAGAAGCCTGCAGAGGGTGACTCGAAGCCATCTGCCAACCTCTATGAGAAATTCAAGTCAGATTTTCAGAAGCCAAGGGTGTTTGGTCCTGGTTTGATGGTGTCTGGAATCAAGCCCCCTGGACACAGTCTCAGTCAAATAAGTGAAAAGTTCTTGCAGGAGGTAAGAAACACCACTGGGCTACAATCTGTTTGTTGAGTACCTGAAAGTTTTATTTTAATGCATCTTCAATGAATTGTGAAGAATATCTACTTGAAACAAATGTCATATTTTGATAGATACACTTTTATAAAATAATTTTTATAACTAGAGAATATGAGACAAATGAACATTTTTATTGAAAATAATGTTTATTGAAAAAGTAAGAGAGATATGAGGGAAGGGAAAGAGAAATAAGTGTTCAAGAGTATATGGGTTCTTGGGAAGGAGCTGACAAATATTTTTAAATCTTTATTTTTATTGAAATATTTCCCTGCAGTATTATGTAAGTCTTATCTAGGCATCATTATAAATAAACATCTGTATATACTAAGAAGAAAAATAAAGCGCATGTTTTAGTTTTGGAACATAAATTCTAGTAGAAATTCTGCCTCCTGATGTATTTTGAAATAATATGGCTTACAACAGTACCCATTTTATCGTTTAATACTTGCAGTGCTAGTTCACCACCAGGGAAACAATGTCCCATTTTCTCTTCTTCCAAAATGTGACCTTTCTTTAAGTTGGGAAGAATTGAATGCTTTTTTATTCAAGATGAAAAGGAAAATTCCATAATAAGGTGAAAGACATGAATGGTAATTCAGAGTCCCAGGGGTAGTTTAGGGAAAAATGAAATAATTTGACCTCCAACCGATTTAACTTCCAACAAATAGGGGCCAGAGTGATAGTAAAATGGGCAGGGCATTTGCCTTGCACATGGCCAACCTGGATTCAATCCCCGACTTCCTATATTGTCCCCTGAGCACTGCCAGGAGTAACCCTGAACATCGCCAGGTGTGACCCCAGGAAAGCAAAAAACTTCCAACAAATAGTGTTGTTAGTAAAAGCCCAGAGGAAGTGACCTTCCTAATTGCATGCAGCAGCAGCAGCAGCAGCAGCAGCAATCAAAACAGGTTAAGAGCTCGTATCTTTCTGTTTTATCTCCTTTTCTCTCTCTGAAGCAAATTTATATTAACAAACCAGATATCACGTGGTACTAGGTGTGTGTGTTTGGACTTTGTTTTTTTTAGATTAAATAATTGGTATCCTATATTTTTACAAATGCTGTTATTACCCGGTCACAGAGACATGGAAGGAATGGTGTATGCAGTCTGGTCCCCTGATTGAATCTTTCATATTTTCTTTATTTTTTTTTATTTAATCACTATGATTTACGAGGTTATTCAAAGTTGAGCTTCAAGTTTCCCACCATCATGTCAACTGCTCTCTAACAATATCTACATTTACCCTCCCAACATGTGGCCTAAGTTTTTGACAGGAACATTTTTAAGTTTGGTTAATGTAGATTGGATCTAATGCTTTCAGTCTTACTGATCCTATGGTTTGGATATATAGTTGAATAACACCTCTTTTACCACCAGTGTGTCTAAGGATCCTGTCTGTCCCATTCTTTCATCCATTTCTACTTCCTTTTACCAACTTCAGTTTCCTTCATTTCCTGTCCTCATATTTTACAGCCCAGGATCCAAGGTATTCTAGGTATCCTCTTTTTGATGCCTTGATTGCCCTTGCCCTGGTTATTCTTTTCATTGTTTTTAAGGGGTCGTATCCCCCCAAAAAAAACAATGTTTATCTTTCTGGCCCTGAAAGAGCCCTTAATATGGCAAAACTAAGAAAGGTTAACAAGTAGTACCTGATAAAATTTCACGGCAAACCTAGGCTGCCAAAATGAAAAAGGACTAAAATAACTGTCTGTACTTTCAATGCACGTACGCTGGCATCGGAAGCATATATCGAGGATCTGATGGGGCAAGCGCAAAAGATCAAGTACTACATCACTGGTCTGACTGAGACGCAGGAGGCGTCAGTCGCATCACACTGTATTTGACACCGGAGAAGAATTGTTCCTCGGAACATGCGACGTAAAGTGGCGTCGGTGGCGTTGGTGTCCTTGTCAACAAGAACATGGCCGCCAACATTGATTCATTTGAATGCCTAACAAACCAGATAGGACAATTACACTTGAAGAGATGTGGCCCATTGCCAGCAATTTCTATCTTAGTTGTCTACGCACCAACATCCAAATACAAGGGAAGACAAAATTGAGAAATTCTACATGGAACTGGAGGAGTTCTATAAAAAAGATCACACCTTCCACAAGATCATAGTTGGTGATTTTAATGCCATAATAGGACCGAGAAGATCGGCTGAAGAACTCCACATCAGGACCCATGGCCTAGGAATGGAACGGACAAGGTGAGACTATCTGAGTTCATCATGTCCACCAAGACCATTCATGGGAACTCACAGTTCCAGAAGGCTGAAGCGAAACTTTGGACATGGGAAACTCCTGGTGGACAGTTCCACAATGAAATTGACCACATCATCTTCATTCGAGGTTTTGCTGACCGATGTCGCTGTCATCCCAAAATTCCAAACAGGATCAGACTACTGTCCCCTTCAGGCAAAAATTCTGCTTCATTCAGTGGGGAGAAAAGGCTACAAAGTTTAAGAGGAGAACTTCAGGAAAGACCACCAACTGGGAACTCTTTGGCACCATTGCAGCAACATGGGAAGATACCATCATTAACGACATCGATGAAGAATACAACCAACTGGTTCAGCACCTCCATGATTGTGTGAAGAATGCCTAGAGAGAGAAAGACACAAAAGGACGTTTGTCTTCAGAAGCTCTCAGCTCACTTGCCAAGGTGGCAAGGCGCGAGCCTCAGGCAACCAAATGCTAATCTCCAATCTTGCAAAGCAGTGCAGAGAAGCGATAAAGGAAGACCTCAAAGAGGGAAGAGCAGAAATACTAGAAGATGCAGCAGAAGCCAGGAAAAGCATTCGCAATGCCCACCTGTCCTTCGCCAAATATAGGACCAAGATGAGTGCCCTCTGACATCCTGATGGATCGATCACATCTTCCAGAAAGGCAATGGAGAAAATTATCCATGACTTCTACTCAGATGTCTTTGATAGCCACGTTCACTTGCCCACATACCAAATTCCACAGGATAGATATGTCGTTCCCAACATTCTCCCTTCTGAAATCTGACATGCCATTTCATTGGTAAAGAGGGGAACAGCACCCAGCCCAGACAAAGTCAGACCGGAACACCTGAAGAATCTGATGTTAGTACTCATCTTACACTAGCTCGGCTCTTCACATGCTACCTGACCAAATGCAAGGTGCCCTCCTAATGGAAAAACCAGCAGGACAAGGGAGACATTCATGACATTGGCAACTATTGCCCCATTTTCCTACAAGTTTTCATCTACAAGTTGTCATCTACAAGCTGTTCACTCGAGTCATCCTGAACAGGATTGTCAGAACACTAGATGAAGGACAACAATGCGAGCAAGCTGGCTTCCGAAAAGAATTCAGCACAATCGACCATATCCACAAGGTAACCAAGCTCATTGAGGTTTGTAGGGAGTTCAAGATGCCACTCTGTCTCACATTTATTTAAAGAAAGCTTTTGATTCTGTGGAGACTGAAGTGGCCATTGAAGCCCTAGCCAAACAGGACGTTCAAACCCAATACACTAAGATCCTTCATGAGCTGTATTACGGATTTACCACCAGGATCTCACCATTCTACAAGGAAGTGATCATTGATGTCAAAAAAGGGGTTTGGCAGGGGGATACCATTTCACCAAAACTCTTCAACACCCTCAAGAACATCATGTAACAATTAGAATGGGAAGGAATGGGAGTGACGATAGACGGTCGGCAACTACACTGCCTCTGCTTCGCTGATGACATTGTTCTAATAACACCAAACATTAGCCAATTGGCACAAATGCTGGCTGACTTTGACCGAGAATGTGGAAAGATAGGTCTACAGCTGAATCTCAACAAAACAATGTTCATGAAAAATGAACTAGTTCGAGAGGCCCTATTCACTCTCAATGGAACAGATATCTCTGAATGCAGCAGTTATGTGTACCTAGGTTGAGAAGTCAACATGATGAACAGCCGAAAACTTGAGCTGCACAGGAGGAAGAGAGTGGCATGAAATGCCTTCAAAAGCATCGAAGAAATAGCTAAAGAGACAAAGAACCTCTGGCTCTGGGCACATCTCTTCGACTCCACCGTTCTCCCTGCGTTAACATACACCTCAGAGACCTGGGCTCTACGAAAGCAAGATGAGAATGCTATTCGGTCTCCCAGAGAGGAATGGAAAGAGCTATGCTTGGAATATCACACCTCACTCAAATGAGAGAAGGAACCCGGGTTCTGACCTCCATACTATTCCAGAATCAGGGACACTGTCTTGTTTGCCAAGGTATCGAAAATCAGATTGGCTGGACATGTAATGAGATTTGGAGACAACTGCTGAACCGGAGCCTTTACCAACTGGATCCCATGGGATGTCAAAGAGTCACATGGTCACCCACCTACAAGATGGTCAGACTTCTTCAAGACCCTGAAGGAACGGTTTGAGGCTCTTTATATTTCTGAAGCAACCAGATGCCATTGGGCTATATTGGCACGTGATAGGGTCCAATGGAAATGTTACTGGCGCCGCGCTCAAGCAAATCGATGAATAACGGTTTTCAAGTGATCAAGTGATTAAGTGCCGTACCTGACAGTGCTCTGGGTTCAAGGATCATCCTGGCAAGCTTAAAGCCATATGGGGTGCCAGGGATAAAATCCGAATTGGTCACATGCTAGGAAAGCACCCTGCTCACTGTAATTTCATTCCCAGCTCCTTGCCCTTCTTATTCTATATACCATGGATATGTGAATTAATATAGTATTTGTCTTTTCCTCTTCTGACTTATTTTGCTCAACAAATCTTTCAGTGCAATGAATTGCTTGATTTTTGTCCTTTATAGCTACATAGTATTTAATTGTGCACACTCACACACAACTCCCCATAACTTCATTTCCCACTTTATGTGTTGTTAGACACCTAGTTTGATGTTATATTCTAGTTATATGCTAAGTGCTTCAATGAATAATAGTGTGTATATGTCCTTTTGTATATTTTTTGTCCTGAGCCTGCTTCATCTTTGTTTTAATTAAACATTTTATTATACCACTGTGAGATATATAATTACAACGTTGTTCATGTTTGGAGGTTTTGGTCACATAGTGAGTGTTCCAGCACCCGCCCTCCACCAGTGGCCATTTCCCACCACCAATGTCCCCAATTCCCTTCCCCCTCCCATAGCCTGCCTAAATGGCAGGTTCTTTATCTCTTTTCTTTCTCCCTCTCTCTCCCTTCCTTCTCCTACACTTTGTGGGTTGCACTACATACACTTGGAAGCCAGCATATGCATTTTTTGCCTTATTTAATCTCAGTTCTATGTTGGTATCAGCCCTTTTCGAAATTTATTCACACATGTTCCCTTCTCTGTCTTACCAAACCTCTGATTCTCTCACGTTTATGGTAATTTCCACTTTTTGGTAAGACCACCTGATATATTTATGTCATGCAAATAAATGCAGTATTCTATGTCTCTCTCTTTCCTTCTGACTAATTTCACTCAACATGATCCTTTCCTTGTCCATCCATTTATAGGCAAATTTCATAACTTCATTTTTCCTAATAGCTGCATAGTATTCCATTGTGTAGATGTACCACAGTTTCTTTATCCAGCCATCAGTTCTCAGGCATACTGGTTGTTTCCAGGTTCTGGCTATTGTGAATAGTGCTGCTATGAAAATAAAAGTACAGATTGTGTTTCCTCTGTGTGTTTTTGGCTTCCCAGAGTATATTCCCAGAAGTGGTATGGCTGGGTCAAAAGGGAGCTCAATTTCTAGTCTTTGGAGGAATGTCCATATTTTTTCCAGAAAGGTTGTACAAGTGGACATTCCCACCAACAATGTATGAGAGTCCTCTTTTCCCCACATCCACACCAGCACTTGTTGCTTTTACCCTTTGAATATGGGCCAGTCTCTGTGGTGTGAGGTAATATCTCATTGTTGTTTTGATTTGCATCTCTCTGATTAGTGATGATGAGCTTTTTTTCATATGCCTTTTTAGCCATTCAATTTCTTCCTTATCAAAGTTTCTGTTCATCTCTTCTCCCCATTTTTTATGGGGTCGGCTGTTTTCTTCTTATATAGCTGTACCAGTGCCTGATGTACATGGATATTAACCCCTTATCAGATGGGTATTGGGTGAATATTCTTTCCCATTCTGTGTACTGCCTTTGTATCTTAGTAACTGTTTCTTTTTGAGGTGCAGAAGCACCTTTAGTTTCATGTAGTCCCATATGTTTATCTTTTCTTCTAGTTGCTTTGTTAATGGTGTTTCACCTTTGAAGATGTCTTTAGCTTCAATGTCGTGGAGGGTTTTTCCTATATTTTCTTTAATGTACCTTATGGATTAAGGTCTGATATTAACATCTTTAATCCATTTTGATCTGATTTTTGTGCAAGGTGTTTGAAAATTCATTTTTTTCAAATGAATTTTCATTTGGAAAAATGTAGCTGTCCAGTTTTCGCAGCATCACTTGTTGAAGAGGCTTTCCTTACTCCAGTTTGGACTCTTTGCACTTTTATCAAAGATTAACTGATCATGTCTTTGAGGGTGGGTGTCAGGATACTCAACTCTAGTCCATAGATCCACAGGTCTGTTTTTATTCCAGTACCACGCTGTTTTAATTACTGCTGCTTTGTAGTACAGTTTGAGGTTGGGAAAGGTGATGCCTCCCATCTTCTTTTTCCCAAGGATTGCTTTAGCTGTCCGTGGTGGTTTATTATTCCATACGAATTTCAGTAGTGTTTTTGTCAATTTCTTTAAAGAATGTTATGGGTATCCTTATAGGAACCACATTGAATCTGTACAAAGCTCTCAGGGAGTATTACCATCTTGACAATGTTAATTCTCCCCATCCATGAGCAGGGAATGTGTTTCCATTTCCTCGTGTCCTCTTTTATTTCTTGAAGCAGAGTCTTGTAGTTCTCTTCGTATAGGTCCTTTTACACACTTGGTTAAGCTGATTCCTAGGTATTTGATTTTCTGTGGCACAACAGAATG